>JASAUF010000430.1:600000-1157500 GCA_030180095.1 Magnolia changhungtana | reverse complement strand
TGAGGTAAGAGAGACGGGATTTCTTACTTGCCTTAGATGTCCAGATTTGAATTCGCTGCATAGCCGTTTGGTTAGGAGAATTGGCAACACCGAAAAGCTACAATAGTGGCTCCATATTTGAGTGGCAATTACACCTTGGCTGAAAAGGTGGTCCTGATTTTCTACTTCACCGAATTCACTCACAGCTGAACCCTGCTGGCCCCTGTTCAGACTGCCTTGAACCAGGGCTGAAGGCGAAATACGATGCTGCTGGAAACTAACTGAGAAACTCTGGCGAGCGAAAGGATCTGGGAGATCCAGCTGGGCATAGAGATTTCTTTCCCGGTGGTTTCCTTGATGTCTTGAAGAAGGATGAGAGCCCGATTGATGGGAAGGATACTGTGGAGCTGCCGAGTTCTGGAAACAGGAAGAAGTCGTCCTGCAACATTCGCATCGGGAGGCAAGGGCGATGCCGCGACTCTGCACTGCTTCGTCCACCGGGACTGCATGGTGGATAACCTTCCAAACAAAAATGCTCATTTTCGGAGGAAGGGTCTTGTTCCAGATCCATTTGGCCCAACTGCGAGTTGGTTGGTAACGTCTGATCCCATTCCAGGTTGATTTAACAGAGAATTTACCAGAAGCTGAAAGGTCCCAAATTAGCTGATCAGGCCTGTCCGATATTACCAATGGGAGAGCAGAGATTGTCTGCATTGCTGCTGAGGATATAACACGTTGAAGATCCATCAAATTACGGGCCACAGGTTGAGCAAAAAAATCTCTGACTGAAGCGTCTTTGAGGTGACTTGGGATGGCCATGACTGTCGCACCTACTAGAAGGCCCCTACCCATCCAATTTTGGGACCAAATGTTTATCTTCCCTTCGCCAATGAGCCATCTAGAATGATGAATGGAGAATTGTAAAGATCGAAATATCTCTTTCCACGAGGAGGAGCAGGCTAGCCCGTTTGATCCTTTTGCTGCTACTATCTTCTGGAGATATTTTGCTGAGAAGAAGATGGCCCATAGAGATTTACCCTGAAGGAGCTGCCAACCCATCTTAATCCTGAAAGCGCGCATGGAGTCTTCAAAGGTTCTTATACCGAGACCACCTTCCTGAAGAGGGGTGCACAAGGTCGACCATTTGACCCAATGTAACTTGCTGCCTTTTTCTGATGAGCCCTAGAAGAAATTCGCCATTGCCCGATCGATAATCTTAGAAATGGATTTGGGAATGGAAATGGCAGAAAGCATGTGGATGGGGATACTAGTCAAAACGTGCTTGATCAGCACCAATTTAGCCGCCTGGTTGAGAAGCTTGGCCTTCCAACCTTCAATTTTGCTGAGAATCTTCTGGGTTAGCTGATGCAACAGAGGGGCTGGACATCGACCTTTAGAAAGGGGAACTCTAAGATACATAGTAGGTAGAAAGGCTTGCCTGTATCCCGTCAGGTTTTGCAACTTGTTGGTCTTGTTCCTGGATGATTTCTTCGGGGTAATAAAGAATGTCTTGGAAGCATTCACTCTTTGGCCTGATGCGTTCTCGTATTGCGTGATGAATTTGAGAAGAGTACGCACATTAGATAACCTGCCATTAAGAAATAAAATTGCATTGTCAGCGAAAAAAAGGTGGGTGATCGAAGGGCAACTCTGGGGCAGTTTGTAAGGTTGGCAGCAGCCCGTGGTGAATAGCTTAGACAGGCCCCTGCTGAACACCTCAGCCGCAATGATAAAGATGGAAGGAGATAGCGGGTCTCCTTGCCTCAAACCCCTAGAGGATCTGAAGAAGCCAAAGCTTCTACCATTAATAATAATAGAGAACCAGATGTCTTCCCAGCAACGCCAAACGGCCGAAATCCATTGGGAGTCAAATCCAAATTGTCTGAGAACTTGTAAGACGAAGCCCCATTCAAGGCGATCATATGCCTTCTCCATGTCAACTTTGATAATCAAGTTGCCACCAAAGACCTTGCGGTCAATTTCATAGGCCATCTCCCTGGCAATATATATATTCTCAATAATGGACCTCCCTTTGACGAAAGCACCCTGCTCCTCGGATATAAGATCTGGGAGGATGTTGGATAGTCTTACCGACATGATTTTGGAAAAAATCTTCATGATACAGTTGCATAGGCTGACTGGTCTGAAGTCCGTGATGAATTCTGGATTGTTTTTTTTTTTGAATGAGACATAGAAGAGTGCATTGAAATGCTCTGGGGATTGGCCCGCCCTGATAGAAATCCTTTGCAGCTTCGAAGAGGTCATGCCCAATAATATCCCAGCAGGAGGAGTAGAAGGCTCCTCCAAAACCATCCGGGCCGGGGGCGCTGTCGATCGGAATGGATAGAGCGGCTGCCTTTACCTCTTCAATCGTAAGGGGTTTCGCAAGGTCTGCATTCATCTGGCTTGTGACAATTCGGGGGATACAGTTGACAATGTCCCCAATATGAGTGGAATCGGTGGAGGAAAAGAGCTCCTTGAAGAAAGAGACAGCTTCCTCTGCAATCCCCTCGATCGTCTCGATAGTCTCCCCTGAGGCTTTTTTCATCTTTTTGATTTTCAGCCGTCTGCGTTTATCTAGGACTGAATCATGGAAGAAACGAGTATTTCTGTCTCCTTCCGATAGCCATTTGATCCGAGACTTTTGTTTCCAGAAAATCTCCTCCTGGAGATAGGCCCTTTTCAAATTGGCTTGGGCCTTATTAAGCTTGATGGTGTCCTCTTCAGACTGCGAGAGGAGGAGAGTAGTTTCAGCCCTGAGGACATCCGTCTCTACATCTTGCACATTCTTGTTGACGTTTCCAAATACTGCTTTGTTCCAGGATTTTAGGGCAGCTTTCAGTCTTTTTAACTTGAGAAAGAACCTGAACATCGGGGTAGCAGAGATGTCCTCATTCCAGGATACCTTAATAGTTGATAAAAAGTCATCATGGGTAGCCCACATACGCTGAAATCTGAAAGGGCGGGGAGATGGCTCAGGATGAACTTGAAAGGAAAGCAGGATTGGGGAGTGGTCAGAATATGTTCTAGGAAGATGCTCGACCTTACAGCTCGGAAATATCCGCATCCAATCGGGATTGATAAGAATTCTGTCAAGTCTCGCCCAGCGCCTACTTCTCCCAACTCTATTATTACACCACGTGTAAGGAGATCCTGAAAATCCCGCGTCCAACAGCCCCGCATCACTGATAGCTTCCTGGAAATCTGTCATAGCTGTTGTCATCTTCGGCTGACCACCGAGCCTTTCGTCAGGACTGGTAGTAGTGTCGAAGTCGCCACAGACAACCCATGGTCCCGCCATGGTTCGAGAAGTATTTCGGAGCTCGTCCCATAAATCCGCTCGAAGATCTTTGGAGCAGCTAGCATACACAGATGTAATGAAGAGAGGCTGAGTGAAGCTCTCCTCATCAACCTTGATAGAAATGCACTGCCTTACTGCCCTGATAGTTTGGATTTGGATATGATCCTTAGCCAGGATCCAGATTTTATTATCCACTTCTTGGGCTGAGATATGATTATCAAATCCCAGCTTGGCTGCCACAACTGGACGCTTCGAATCTCTAAGCATTGGTTCCTGCAGTATTAAGATTCCAATATTGTATTTCCTTATGAGACGTTTCAGAAATCGGGTAGACTGAACATTACCTACCCCCCGAATATTCCAAGAAAGAAGACTAATCATCGGATACCCACCCTTTTTGCCCGGCCCGTCGCTGCACACCCTTTAGACACTGGCTTTTCCTCTTGCTGAACATCTTTTTCTGTTGGATTTTCCGTAACTTTTCCCTTATGGCATTGACTGTGTCTTCTTCCTGCGGGCTGTCTGATGAGTCTGATTTACCTATGTCTGAGTGACTGGATTCGGCTCCCATGTCAACCCATAAGTTAATTGCCTCCTGTGGTGTCTTTCTGGCCATGTTCTGCATGTGGGGAGGCTGTAGCTCAGTTAGCTGGATAGGTTCCATCGTTCCTCCTGGAGCTGACTTCCTTCCTTGTTGTTGATCCAATTCTGCATCTACTATGGCTGTAGTTGTGGTCTCCTGGTGATCTCATGCTCTGGCTTCGAGATTGTATCCTGTGTGAGATGTGAACTTTTCATCAACTTAGATACACTGTTTCAATCTTCTGGCATATAAATCAGGCCTTTTTCACTCCTTAGTTGGGATAAATTTAAAAGAGAGAGAGAGAGAGAGAGAGAGAGAGAGAGAGAGAGAGAGAGAGAGTGGCTAAAAGAAGTTATTTGGCTCACCTGACAGGGAAATATCTGGGTTTTTGGACATGCATGTTTGCAGTTGTACGTGTGTTTTGGACATGCATGTCTCAGACAGGTGTGGAGTTTACCAACCTCATATTAGAGTAATTAATATCGACTAATTTGTCAAGTGCCTTTTAATGTAGCCCAATTTTCCCAGATACGTACTGGTGATGTGATCTGGATCATAAAGTTGACTAGATCATTTTCACTCCGGCCCATACTAGTTCCGAAGGCCACTCTATGTACGCCGTCAATTTTGGTGTTGTGTGAAGGTACACAACTTCACACAACAATATTTAGAGATACTGCAAAATTCTTTTGACCCGCGCATCCAAGCTCTTGAAGTGGTATCAAAGCAACCCAAAAGTGATCTCTGATATGTAACGACAATCAATATAAGTGATCATTTTCCCATTTTAAATTTTATTGTGTATAATGCTTTTTGGTCAATTAAATATGCATATCAGTGTATTGTGCCTTTTCTGTTGAATTAATGCACTTTTGTGAAAAGACACTTTTGTGAAAAGTCACATGTCCCTTAGTTGAAAAGGTTCATGTCTCTTTGTGAAGAGTCACATGTCCCTTAGTTGAAAAGGTTCATGTCTCTTTGTGAAGAGTCATGTCCCTTAGTTTTTGTGCTATAAATATATGTATGGATTTCATTTTCATATATGAAGAAGTACTACAACAAAAATTAGTTTTTCTCCTATTCCCTTCTAAGTTATTTTTTTCTAAGTAAAATGGCTACAATAGCCTACAAAGTGGTATCAGAGCCACGTTTCGGGTCTTGACTGGGTGTTAGAAACTTCTAAAGAAGTAGAATCGATGGCAACGAATGGTGCAATGATTCATCTCGCAAGGGGAGAACTTTGATCATTAGAGCATCAAAATGAAGACCTTGTTCCAATCTCAAGGGCTATGGGAGATTGTTGAAACCGGTTATCCAACTACAACCGATCTCACATCTCTCTCTGCCATACAACAAGAACAACTGAAGGAGAATAAGAAGAAAGATGCGAAGGCCCTCTTCTTCATCTAACAAAGTATCTCTGATTCTATCTTCTCTAGAATCATTCCATCTCAAACTTCAAAGCAAGCTTGGGACACTTTACAACAGGAGTTCAAAGGTACGTCTAAAGTAATTTCCATCAAGTTACAAACTCTACAGAGGGAGTATGAAAATCTGAAAATGAAAGACTTGGAAAAGATGAAAGATTATCTTTCACGAGTGATTGAAGTGGTGAATCAGATTAGGATCTATGGAGATTCTATTTCTAATGAAAAGGTGGTTCAGAAGCTTTTAATAAGCCTCCCTGCAAAATATGATGCTGTCGTTGCCGCAATAGAGGAATCTAAGGACCTTTCAACCTTATCATTGGTTGAGTTGATGGGCTCTTTAGAATCACATGAACAAAGATTGTTGAGGCGTGAAGAAAAATCAGTTGAAAGTGCGTTTCAAACTAAACTTTCAAGTGGTTCACAAAGTTCTTCCGAGAAGACACAAGCTGGTCCCGGAAAGAATCAAGGCAATTACAAGAAAGGTGGAAAATCGATGCAAGGGAAATGGCAAAATCAAAACAAAGGTAAAAATTCAAATCTTACCTGCGATTTTTGTAAAAAGTCTAGCCATATTGAAAGTGAGTGTTGGAATCGAGGTAAACCTCAATGTTTTAACTGTAAAAAGTTTGGACACATAAAGAAGGATTGTCGTTTCAAGGACAATCAGCAAGCTGCAAACTTCTCTGAAGAAAAAGTTGAAGAAAACATGTTTTTTGCATGTCAATACTCACTCACTCAAATTGAAGACATATGGTACTTGGATAGTGGATGCAGCAATCATATGACAGGTGATGATCGGATATTCACAAATATCGACTCATCCGTCAGATCTCAAGTCCGTATGGGAAATGGTGTTATTGTAGAAGCAAATGGAAAGGAGACAATTGCCATTGAAACCAAGAAAGGGGTCAAGTATATAAAAGATGTTTTACTTGTTCCTGACTTGGATCAAAACTTTCTAAGTGTTGGGCAACTTGTTCAAAATGGGCACTCTATATTCTTCGAAAATGATTCTTGCATTATCTATGACAAGAATGACACAAATAAAGTGATTACTAAGGTGAATATGGAGAAAAATCGTAATTTTCCTATTAAGTTACGATATTCGATCGATTGTGTATGGAAAGTTGAGACACTTGATGAATCTTGGCTTTGGCATAAAAGATTGGGGCATTTAAGCTTTCATGGATTGAAGTTGATGGATCAAAAGAATCTGGTAGATGGTTTACCGTCCATCAAAATTAAAAATGACATTTGCTCGGGTTGTGCATTGGGAAACATCATCGTGCACCTTTCTCAAGAAGCATGTGGAGAGCAAAAGCGCCCTTGGAGTTGATCCACACTGATATTTGTGGAAAAATACAAACTCCATCACTTAGTGGAAGCTTGTATTTTATCATCTTTGTTGATGATTATACAAGAATGATGTGGGTGTACTTCATAAAGCAAAAGTCAAAAGCCCTTTCGATCTTCAAGGGATTCAAATCACAAGTTGAGAGACAAAGTGGTCTCAAAATCAAGATGCTGAGAAGTGATCGTGGTGGCAAGCATGTCTCTAAGGAATTTGAGATATATTGTGATGATGAAGGAATCGAGAGGCAATTAACTGTTGCTTATACAGCTCAGCAAAACGACGTTGTAGAACGGAAGAATAGAACAATTGTCGAAATGGCTCGTTCTATGTTGAAGGAGAAAGGCATCCCGAATACTTTTTGGGCTGAAGCTGTGTCTACAGCTGTTTACTTGCTTAATCGGAGTCCTACAAAAGCTGTGGATGGCAAAACACCGATTGAAGCATGGTCAGGTCACAAGCCTTCTGTAAAACATCTCAAAATTTTCGGTTGCATTTGTTATGTTCATATTCCATCTCAAAAGCGTCAAAAACTTGATGAAAAATCTGAAATTTGTATTTTCATTGGTTATAGTACTTCGTCTAAAGGTTATCGAGTATATAACCTTGAGACGGGGAAGCTAATGATTAGTCGAGATGTTTTGTTCAGTGAAAGTACAGGATGGGATTGGAAAAAGAAAAATATACAAGAACAAGTCGTTCTTATACAAGAAGATGAACCGAAAAGCACTCAAGATGTGGAAGAAGAAACAGAAGCAGAAAATGATGAAGAAGATTATGGACCCACAACTCCATTCTCTTCACCAAAAGCTACTTCATCTGCATCATCAAGTTCTCCATCAACGACTTCAAGTATTTCATCCGAATCGCCCCTAAGAAAAATGAAGAGTCTGAGAGACATCTACGAGTGTTGCAATTTTTCGGTTGTATAACTAGAAAGCTTTGAAGTTGCAGCTTGAGAAGACAATTGAGTGAAAGCAATGGAAGAGGAAATTTGCATGATCGAGAAGAACTCTACTTGGGAGTTAGTTGATCGTCCAAGCGGCAAAGATGTTGTTGGAGTAAAATGGGTTTACAAGTCTAAACTCAATTCAGATGGCTCAATCCAAAAATATAAGCCAAGACTCGTTGTAAAAGGTTTTGCACAACAACCAGGCATCGATTATAATGAAACCTTTGCACCACTTGCTCGATTGGAGACTATACGAACCCTCATTGCACTTGCAGCTCAAAGGAAGTGGTCCATTTTTCAGCTAGATGTCAAATCAGCCTTCTTGAATGGTGTCCTCGATGAAGAAATTTATGTTAATCAACCACAAGGATTTGTGGTGGAGGGCAAAGAAGATAAAGTCTATCGGTTAAAGAAAGCATTGTATGGACTAAAGCAAGCGCCGCGTGCTTGGAATAGCCAAATCGATGGTTGTTTTGCCAAGAATTAGTTTCATCGGAGCAAGTGTGAGCCTACCTTATATGTCAAGACTGAAGGTACATCTATTCTCATCGTATCATTGTATGTTGATGATTTGATAGTCATGGGAAATTATCATAGTATGCTCCATCAATTCAAACTCGATATGATGAAGACATATGAGATGAATGATCTTGGCATGATGCATTATTTTTTAGGATTAGAAGTTTCTCAAGACGAAAATGGAATCTTCATTTCTCAAAAAAGGTATGCTGAATCTATTCTTATAAAATTCAACATGGAAGGATGCAACCCAGTTACTGCTCCTCTTGTAGTAAATGAGAAGTTGATAAAAGACGATGGTTCAAAAAAGGTGGATGAATCATTGTACAGAAGTATCGTTGGAAGTCTCTTGTATCTCACTACTATAAGGCCTAATATTATGTTTGCTGCGAGTTTACTCTCGAGATTCATGAATTGTCCAAAGCAAACTCACTTAGGAGTTGCAAAAAGGGTGTTACGATACATCTAAGGATCGTTGGATTATGGAATCATGTATACTCCTATTCCAAACTCAAAATTGGTAGGATATACAGATAGTGATTGGGCAGGATCCATAGATGATATGAAAAGCACATCGGCATATACTTTCTCTCTTGGATCCGGGATAATTTCTTGGGCATCAAAGAAACAAAGTACCGTTGCTCAATCTACAACAGAAGCAGAATATGTGGCGGCATCTCTTGCAGTTTCTCAAGCAATATGGTTACGAAGAATTCTTGAAGATATTGGCGAAAAGCAAAATGAAGGAACTACTATATATTGTGACAACATGTCAACCATTTCAATTGCAAAAAATCCAGTACATCATAACAAGACGAAGCATATTGCGATCAAGCATCACTTCATCCGCGAAGTTATTGAGAGTGGCGAGATCGAGTTGAAGTATTGCAAGACGAAAGAACAAATGGCTGACATGTTCACCAAGGCACTCCCTAAAGAAAGTTTTTGTCATCTTCGAGAAATGTTGGGAGTAATTCAAAAAGTGCATTAAGAGAGAGTATTGAATTAATGCACTTTTGTGAAAAGGCACTTTTGTGAAAAGTCACATGTCCCTTAGTTGAAAAGGTTCATGTCTCTTTGTGAAGAGTCACATGTCCCTTAGTTGAAAAGGTTCATGTCTCTTTGTGAAGAGTCATGTCCCTTAGTTTTTGTGTTATAAATATATGTATGGATTTCATTTTCATATATGAAGAAGTACTATAATAAAAATTAGTTTTTCTCATATTCCCTTCTAAGTTATTTTTTTCTAAGTAAAAAGGCTACAATAGCCTACATTTTCTAGACCAAAATCCAATCACAAAATGTGTCGAGAGATATGAAAATGAGAGGGAATTAAAAGAAAGTAGAATAAAAGACCGGGTATGAAAAGAAAATTTAAAAAAAAAATAAAAAGGTGGGAACGAGAGTTTTAACTGCCCCTGCAATTAGAAACTGTCAGCGTACGTGAGCTTTTTTGACAGATGAACTTGTAAAAATACTCTCATTTGTTTTCTTTAATAAGTAGTAAAAATCATTACTTGTGAGGCCTAGAAGGCATGTGCATAACATCCAACCCATCACACATACGCACCATACCATGGTGATGATATGAACAAAATATCAGGTCAGTAAATTTATCTCATAGGGTACAATTGAATTGGGATATTTTGAATGGTTTATATCATTATCTATGGAATGCCCCACCTTACGCAATAAGCTTGATGTGCATTTATTGGATGGGTTCGATGTGAGACAAATACCACATACCCGCTTATGCAGTCAAGTATTATTTTTTTTTTCAATTCTCAGGCAGATCTCCTTGCATCCCCAGGGGTCTTCTCTTTTTTGGACAAGGTGGGGCCGGGTAGCCTGAGAGTGGTATAACTTTTTTTTTTTTTTTATCTGTCTTTCTTTCTTACGCTAGATGGCCCTTTCGATTTTTGATCCCAGGCCCGCCCGAAACCTCTTATATAACCATTTCAGATCAATGAAGATAGAACAGTTCATTAAAAAAAAAAAATTTGTAATTTCTCCTCTTAAAAACTAATGCTCAGTAATAATAGTTTCTGGAGGAATTATCTGGGAATATCCATATTCTCAATGAACTCTGTGCGAAAAATCCTTTAAAAAACAACACACACAAAAAAAAAAAAAAAAAAAAAAAAAGTAAAAAAAAGTAAAAAAATGTAAAAGTTAAAGAAGACTCGTTACCATAAGTTAGTAGTCTCTTTCCTTTGTGCAAATGCATGTATTTGATTGGATATATTCCAATCTACGATCAATTAGACTCTTTTTTCTTTTACAGAATTTACAACATTAATTTTCATTTCAACACCTCAGTGTGTGTTATCATCACGTTTGGGGCCTACCTTAATGAATATGTTGAGCGGTTTAGTTGTTACCCAGGTAACACTTTAGTGGCTGTGGATATACAGTACATTTTCAAGGTGGCCCCACGGAAAGGGTAACACACCTAATCCGCTTCATTTAACTATGAAAGTTGAATAACATGTCGTATGTAAGTAATTTGATCTGAACTGTCCAAACCGCTGGGCCCATTTGGATATTTCACAACCCAAAAATTTTGACTAAATGGGTGCACCTAATAATTGTCCAGTTAGCTTTTGCCCACTGAGCGGTTAAAATGAAAAAGTTCAACATCGAAATTCTACCATGATCATGAGTTGGAACTGCCCAATCAGATGCATCCGATTCCACAAAAAAAAGAAAAAAAAAAGAAAAAAAAAAAAAAGTAGAGAACGACAAAGACAATCTCCGTCTGCCTTTTTTTTTTTTTTTTTAAATTTATTTTTAATCACTTTTTCGTTTGTGAACTGCCCAAGGAGTTGTAGCCTCGTATGATCCCTGGAGGGTACGCAAAGTACGTACGGATATTCAATTTCTTCGAGTTGAACCTGGCTGATTGATCCAGACCATTGGTGTGTTGGGCCTCGTTCTGGATGGACCATGTCATAAGAAATTTTCCATAGGCCAGTCCCAAAATTTCAATTTTCTGGCTTCACATAAAAGGTTGGTGATAAATAGAACAACAGTCCAAATTCAATTGAGGAAATTGCTTTTCTCATGCATATGGCTCAGTGTAATCTTCTAAAGGACACTTGCCCTTCTCAAGCATCTGATTCCTCTTCTTTAGGCTCCCAGTGTTTTTCTTCCGGATTAGGTAAGGCATGAGAAGAGCTTTTTCTACTTATTCTTCGTTTTTTCTTTTCTTTTTTTCTTTCTTTTTCTTTTTAAATATTGGAGAGCTTTTCTTGGCGGTGTCACATGCAACTAGTTTGACCGTAGTCTAAATAGAGAACAGTTGCGGCCTAGTTAGTTTTACCGCATCTTACCTTTCCAATAAGGTTAGCCCTGTGGTGAAGATTGCTAAGCACAAAAAAATAGGACGATCTACTCATCAAATGAGCCGTACATGTACTTTGTATAAGATCTTACCACATGATGAGTGTATCACCTGATTTTCAAAGCAGGGCCAACGTTTTGGATGGGTTAGATGTTGTACACACTTCACACATTGTGTTTGTTGTAATGAAAATTACTGTGCAAAGATATGTTTGGGTGGCTCAATGACTTGCTACTAAAAGTGCCAGCTGGTGAAATAAACACCATGGAGGCCACACATACAAAACAATGGTCAGATTTCCTTCCCCATTGTTTTCCGTGATGTGGCCCACCTGAGTTATGTATCTGCTCCCCAATGTTCTAGAATGGAGGACAGAACATAATAGACGAGTACATTTGTACATATATAACATGATGGTCCCATAATCTTGAGTAGTTTACACGCTGCATTGGATTCTGTTCGTTCGCGTGGGCCAAATTCTACAAAAGAGTTCCTGTTTTGTAATAGTTTAACTTGCTTTCATGCGGACTGGGCCTGGTTCGGTTCCCAGGGCATCAGAGAATGGGACCCACCTGCATTGGCATACTTAGTGGCTTTTAGATGGCCTTCCATCTAAATATATAACTTGTTTTCCTACAGGCCTAAGTAGAATGTGGAGGCATGCTTTTCTCTCCTCAAACATCTATTTACAGCCTACAAAGAGTTATAAGGAGTTTCCATCCATAGTTAGGCCCCGCACACTAATGGTCTGAATAGATAAATTGTGACCTCCTCAAAATCAGCTAGTCATAAGGTTTTAGTTGTTAGTATGGTGTGCCATGAAATGTCAGTAATTATGATTATGACCATGTACATGCACGTGTGCCGTGAAAAGTTACTAATGGTACTGGTTATGATAATGTATATGTACATAGACGACTATGTAAATAGGTAATAGCTATGATCATGTACATGAATGTGTTGTGGCAGCGTGGAAACAATGTCAATTTATAATTTAAAAGAAAAAAAAAAGGAATTAAATAATAAGAGATCAAATAAACCAATCACATACAGAACACAAGATTTTACATGTAAAAATCCTTGTAGGAAAAAATCAGGGCATAAAGTGAAAATAAATCTACTATAATAAACAATGTTATAAGAGATGGAAGAACTTACTAGTTTGAGAATTAACCTAAAAAATCATATAAAACCCTAACTTTACTCTTCCTTTTGCTCACAAAAGCCCTAAACACGTTCTTTATTCCTTAAACCCTTATTACAAACTCTTAAATAGAGTTAAAACTGAATTAGGAAATAAAAAGCACAATTTTACAAAATTGCGTAAGTCGATTAATGGGAGTGTGTTTGGTTTATTTAATCTCTTATTGTTTGATTCTAAGGGTTGCTTCTACATGTACTCCAATAAGATGATTATATGTATTTGGTTTTACCTTATGCACCATAATTAAATTTGTGAAAAGCCCCAACTATCTTTGATTTTGTAAGTTATCGGGACGAATTAAGAAAATTGAATTTGGACACAATGGCCCCTAACTAATGGATAGTTGTATTTCATGGATTTCATTATCCTAAATTTTATAACCATAATAGCAAAATTAGCATACTAGTGAAAGGTTGCTAGCAATACTGTCTTGCAAGAAAGCACTCTATCATGAAGCCATACACATCTTCACATGGGCATACATTCTTTGATGGACTATGTTGTAGCACAATCAAAGGATTCAAATGTGAGAAATCCACTTGTCTCGATCTATAGAAATCTGAATTTGCGGATCATGAGGCCAAATTGTGTTAGAACCTCAAATCTTAGATTAAATTGACGAATAGATTTTCCACAACAATCTCCGAACTTGTATAGTTAACAATAGTTATTGTTAGAAAAAAAAATTAATTATTAGTGGTCGATGCAAGATATTTGGATCTAAGCAATTCTTGATCAGTTTTTCTGCATTTGACAATGAGAAAAACTATTGGATGGGTTGTACCCATTTTCATAATAAGTGGAATCCATCAAAACTAAGGAAGTCTCCTCTGCTCACAGTGAGGAACAAAGAGATCATCTCCTCTGTGAGGAACACATAGATCATCTCCTCTATTTTGCAATCATAGTTGCTGAAGTCTGGTCATACTTCTCTCGGATCTTTGATGTCCCTTTCGTTCCCAATCAGACCATCTAGTAAACAATCATGTATTGGTCATGGAAGGCATCCACCTCATCTCGTTATTAGGCCTAACTCCTTCATTCATTTGCTAGGAACTGTGGTTGAGCTGCAACGCTTCTCATTTTGAAGGTGTTAAGATGTCAGGTTGTAAGATCATTGCTCAGGTCTCTAGATGGCTGCAGGAAGTTGGTAAGCCGATGCCCGACAGAGACTCCCATTCCCTCAAGGATTCTACCACTCTCCAAGCTCTCCGCCTAGGGACCGTTAGGGTGACACCAGGTGACAAATCCCTTTTAGTCAAACGGAATAGACCGCGCCCTTGCTAGTTCAAGCTGAATGTTGACGGATCTTCCTGAGGGAACCTAGGAGCAAGCGGTGGAGGAGGTGTTTATAGGGACTCCCAGGGCTAGCTAATCTTTGCTTTTCATAGGTATTACGGCCCCGCCACGAACACGATCGTGGAGGCCTAGGCAATGCTTGATGGTATTGTTCTATGCCACAAGTTGGGCTTCTCAAACATCGACGTTGAATCTGATTCAAAGCTAGTGGTGGAAGCAACTTCCAATCCCTCAGCTCATTGCCTTTGGAACATCTGGTATAGGATGGGGGCCATCCACCATATCAACTGCTCCCTCAACCTCTCATTCAGGCATATCTACCGCGAGGGCAATTCTGTGGCAGATGCCTTGGCTAGGCTGGCCAGTGAAGTTTGTGCTAACAACTTCTATAGATCCCGATCGGACTTGTCGAGAAGTATCAAGGGTTCCTTGATTCTCGACCAGGTGGGGTCGAGTAACCTGAGAGTTTGATTTTTTGGCTCTGTTGGGTGGTGTTCGTCAACTTGGCCTGAGCATTTTCTTCCTGGTCTCTCCATGGCTTGCCTCCTATTCTGTTTTGTCCATATTCCCTTGGATGTGTTAGTATACGATAGGCAAGGCCCAATTCCTTTTTGTTGGGGCCCGCCCGACTTGATGTACATCTTTTACGATTTATAATATTTTGGTGGCTCCATTCCACCTTAATAAAAATAAAAATAAAAATAAATTGAACCGCGTAACAAAACCTATCTGGCTCAGTTGATTGATCGATTGAAGTGTTTGATTTATCGAACATGCCAAATTTTGTCTAAAGACCAAGTTTGAAAATTTGTGTTGAATTTCAATTGTATTGACGACCAGGTTTGATCGATCGAGGATCTCCTCAAGCGATCTTAATCAATTAAGGGTTTCTGATCGAGAGTGACCAAAACACTCTAGGAACTAGACTGATTTAATTCAAACAAGCTCAATCTATCGACGAGCAGGGTTCGATCGATCGAAGGTGGCCAACAATGTCAAGAGACGTAAGAAACTAAATTCGAATTTTCATTGATCTATTGTTGAGCAATTGGGAGATCGATCAAGGACCCTTGGATTGTCTTGATCAATCAACTACATAAATCAACAATCTCTGTATTTTTCAAAAGTTAAATTTAAAAATGTATGTTGGGTCATCTTTCTTGAATCAAAGGTGAATCCCACTTGTTGGAATAATATGTTTGAATTGCAGTATGCTAAATTATCTTAATATGAATTTGAATCATCATTTTCAAAGCATTCGATTATTTGAAAGATTCAACGCTACCGTAAATAGATGAGTGCATCCTAACGTATCTCATATATGTACGGTTAAGATTGAAGATATGTTTGTTATGATTGTCATGATTATCATGATTGATTATCTATTGTGTTGTTGCAATAACATGCTAAGATAATTCTTCTGTGTTGATTCATATTCAAATGACTGTAAATGTGAATTAAATACATGGACGTATAAACCATTGCGATCATTAAACAATTATTTCCTCTTGAACAAGAGATTTATATATCCACTGAATACTTTGATGCATAAACATTGAGCATGCATTACATGCATTCATTGTGACTTCATGCACACCTTGTGAATGAGTTTCCAGGGGATCTCCCTGAATGGTTATGCCTGGTATATTCGTTATTAGATGCCCACACTAGTGGAAGTCTGCTCACAGAGTAGATGTATGATTACCTATGCCTACCTAGGTGGATGTCTAATGGATACAAGTTACTCATGCATACCTACGGTGGATGTCTGACGGGTAAAGATTACTCATGCCTGTCGCACAGCACGCCAACAACGCAGTGAACCTAGATCCAATCTCAGGCCTCACCCGCAAACGATAAATAGGAAGAAATATAAACTGAAACAGATCAAAGCAATCCAAAACAAACCACAAGACAAGATATACGTGAAAAAACCCCAATCTAGGGTAAAAAAGCACAGATGCAAACTTCCACTATGAAGAACGAAGATTACAAGGCAATATACTAACCTCTCCCTTGGAAGTACAGAGAAAATCCCTTGCCCACACCTTAGAATTATTTCCCAATATTCACCTTAACCCTAGAATAGCCCTAGGGACCCCAATTTATAGTTTTGACAACTTTCCTTTTGCATCCCAGTTGCGAAAGGACTTGCGACACGAAATCCGCGAAACTCTTTTCGCATCCCAGTTGCGAAAGGACTTGCGACATGAAATCCGTGCAACCTCGACTGGTAGTGAGCGGCCCCAGATGTGGCTCCACTTCTTAACAATCTCCTACTTGGAGACACATCGCTATAAACCTTTGTCTTCTTCATCCGGAGTGCACCACCTCCTCATCTTCAAGCCTAGAGACCAATCAAAGCTGAACAGAGCTTCAGCTTCTCCCTTGTGACCACCTTGGTCAGCATATCCATAGGATTCTCACTTGTATGAATCTTCTCCAGAGCAATCGATCCATCTTCCAGTAACGAATGTATGAAGTGATATCTGATGGCAATATGCTTGGTCCTTGAATGAAAGGCTGAATTCTTAGCCAAGTGTATTGCACTCGACTGTCTTTAATCACTTTGTATGACTTGCTGCTGCTTGCTTCTTACCCAACTCTTCCATAAAACCTTGCATCCACACCATCTCCTTGCATGCTTCTGTAGCCGCAACATATTCTGTTTTTGTCGTACTGATAGATACTATCTTTTGTAACTAAAAGACTCAACTGACTGCAGCACTACCCAGAGTAAAAACATAACCTGTAGTGCTTCTTCTGTTGTCGATATCTCCTGCCAAATCTGAATCCACGTAGCCTTGTAACTTAATTTCCGATCCACCATAACACAGCCCTACGTCCTTAGTACCTACCAAGTACCTAAGGATCCACTTCACAGCTTCACAATGTTCCTTCCCGGGGTTATTCATGAACCTGCTAACAACTCCCACTGCTTGAGCAATGTCTGGCCCCGTGCTCACCATAGCATACATAAGACTCCCAATAACTGACACGTATGGGACTTTAGCCATGTAGTCCTGTTCCTCCCGCGTCTTTGCACCTTGCTCCTTAGATAGCTTGAAGTGGTTGGCTAATGGAGTGCTAACCGGCTTAGCACCTCCCATATTGAATGGATCAAGTACCTTGGCTATGTACTCTGCCTGTGACAAAAATAATTTCTTGTTTTCCCTGTCACGCTTTATCCTCATGCCTAGGATTTATTTTGCAGCTCCTAAGTCCTTCATGACAAATTCTCTAGACAATTGTCTTTTGAGATTTGAGATTCTTTCATGCTTGAACCGGCCATAAGCATATCATCAACGTACAGAAAAAGGATTATGTAAGACATATCAAACTTCTTCAAGTAACAACAGTGATCTACATGACATCTCTTAAAACTGTTTCCCGACATGAAATTGTCGAACTTCTTATACCACTACCTCGGGGCCTGCTTCAAGCCATATAGTCTGCACACCTTGTTCTCATTACCTGGTGCCACGTATCCTGTCGGCTGATGTATATATATCTCTTCTTCAAGGTCCCCATGAAGAAAGACTGTCTTAACATCTAGTTGTTCTAGATGTAAGGAAGCCACTATACTCAAGACCATGCGAATCGTAGACATTTTCACTACCGATGAAAATATTTCATTGAAATCAATGCCTGTCTTTTGTTGAAACCCTTTCACAACCAATCTGGCCTTGTACCGTTTCGAACCATTGTGCTCCTCCTTCAGTCTGTAAACCCACTTGTTATGAAGAGCTTTCTTACCCTTGGGTAGAGTGACTAGGTCCCATGTACGATTAGACTCAAGAGAGTCCATCTCATCATCCATGGCCTGCTCCCAGTTAACCCGTATATCTGACTGTAACGCCTGTTCAAAACACTTTGGCTCACCATTATCTGTCAATAGCAGATAATGTAAGGAGGGTGAGTATCGGACCGTGGGTCTCCTCTCCCAGTAGACCTCCTCACAACCTGTATGCAGCTCTGCCTCATCCTATGGCGCTGTAACACCCATGTCCGGTAACTCTTCCAACTCTACGAATTCTTTTTTTTTCGGCCTTATTTTCCTGCACACTGTCCTTATGCATCACTTTTTCATTGAAGACTACGTCCTTGCTTCTGATGATTTTTCTGTTTTCTGCATCCCAAAACCTGTAGCCAAAATCATGCTGCCCGTAGCCTATAAACGTGCACCTTCTGGACTTCGCATCCAGCTTGTTTCTGTGCTCTGCATCAATGTGAACATATGAAGTGCAACCGAACACTCTGAGATGTGCAAGGTTCACTTCCTTCCCAGTCCATGCTTCTTCTGGTAGCCCACCATCCAATGGTGCTGAGGGACTTCTATTGATGAGATATGCGGCAGTATTCACAGCATCTGCCCAAAAGGTCTTGGGCAACCCTGCATGTAACCTCATGCTCCTAGCGCACTCAAGGATGGTCCTGTTAATGCACTCAGCCACACCATTCTGTTGTGGTGTCCCTGGAATCATTTTATGATGTTTGATTCCATTTGCTGCACAATACTCCTCAAACCTCTTATCACAATACTTCCCCCCATTGTCAGATCTGAGACACTTTACTGTTTTACCTGTCTCATTTTCTATCATAACTTTTCACTTCTTAAATACATCAAATACATCAGATTTATGTTTTAAGAAGCAGACCCAAAGTTTTCTACTAGCATCATCAATAAAGGTAATAAAATAAAGTGAGCCACCAAGAGATAATACTTGTGTCGGTCCCCACACATCAGTGTGTACAAGCTCCAACAGATGTGTGTTTGGAGCGCGTCCCGTCTTCTTGAAGCTTACCCTCTTCTGCTTGCCATACACGCAGTCCTCGCAGAATTCCAAGTCAATAGACTTCAACCCTGGTAGCTTCCCTATTGACAATAGCACTTTTATCCCTTTCTCACTCATATGTCCCAGCCTCTAATGCCATAACTGCCCATTCACTCCAGTTGATGCGACTACGAGTGAACTATACGATCCTGAAGTCACGTACAAAGTACCTTCCTTTTTGCCTCGAGATATTACCAAGGCACCTTTTGGGATCTTCCAGGAGTCACTGGTGAATGTCGTCACATAACCGGTATCGGCCAATTGTCCCACTGAGATCAAATTACGTTTCAAACTCGGTACGTGTCTGACATCCTTCAATTTCAAGACCGTTCCGTCTTTCTGATTTACATGAACATCCCCCTTTCCAACAATATTGTACGACTCATCATCACCCAGGTAGACTCTCCCAAAGTCGCCTGACACATAATCACGCAGAACTTCCTTACACGAAGTGGCATGAAACGAAGCACCCGAGTCTATAACCCAAGACTCATTCCTTACATCAAGAGACAAGATCAACGCCTCTGTGTCGCTCTCCTCAGATAGATTCATTGAATCCTTCCCGCCTTGAGAGCTTCCTTCTTGTTTCTTGAGCGCCCTGCAATCACGTTTCATGTGCCTCTTCTTGCCACAATGCCAACACCCGTCTTTGTCTTTCGGTTCCTTGGACTTCTTCCTCGACTTAGAACGCCCATGTTTATTGCCTCCTTTGTTCAGCGATCTTCCTCTTCCTTCAATGTTTAAAGCATTCCCTGAGTCCCCTGAAACTCCTGATGCCTTCCTTCTAGATTCTTTGCTGAGAATTAGACCGACCACATCATCAAATTTTAACTTTATCGACCCTGAAGAATTGCTCACAACAATCATCAAACCATCCCAATTGTCTGGCAAACTAGATAAGATCAATAATGCCCTGACCTCATCCTCAAAAGTAACGCCAACGGATTCCAACTGGCTCGTGACTGTATTGAACTCGTTTAGATGTTCTGCCACGCTCCCACCATCTGACATCTTCATGTTGAATAGTTGTTTCATAAGATGAACCTTGTTGGATGCTGAGGCCTTTTCATACATGGTGGCTAGGGCTTCCATTAATTCTTTTGTTGTTTTTTACTTTGGATATATTGAAGGCGACGATCTTAGACAAAGAGAGTCGGATCGTTCCTAAAGCCTTTCTATCTAGTAAAAATCATTTATCATCTGTCATCTTTTCTGGTTTGTTCTCTTTTCCTCTTAGAGGAATATAGAGGTCCTTCTGATACAGATAATTCTCCATCTGCATCTTCCAGAAGGTAAAGTTTGAACCATCAAACTTCTTAATTCTAGTTTTTCCATCTTCCGCCATCGCTCCCAATAGAACTAAACCAATAGCTCTGATACCAGTTGTTGCGCAGTATGCCAACAACGCAGTGAGCCTAAATCCAATCTCAGGCCTCACCCACAAATGATAAACAGGAAGAAATATAAACTAGAAATAGATCAAAGCAATCCAAAACAAACCACAAGACAAGATATACGTGGAAAAACCCCAATCTAGGGTAAAAAAACCACGGATGCAAACTTCCACTATGAAGAACGAAGATTACAAGGCAATATACTAACCTCTCCCTTGGAAGTACAGAGAAAATCCCTTGCCCACACCTTAGAATTATTTTCCAATATTCACCTTAACCCTAGAATAGCCCTAGGGACCCCAATTTATAGTTTTGACAACTTCCCTTTCACATCCCAGTTGCGAAAGGACTTGCGACACGAAATCTGTGAAACTCCTTTCCCATCCCAGTTGCGAAAAGACTTGCGACACGAAATCCGCGCAACCTCGACTGGTCGTGGGCGGCCCCAGATGTGGCTCCACTTCTCAACAATGCCTACCTACAGTGGATATCTAAAGGGTACAAATTTTGAGTTGACGAATATCCAACCAAAGCAAGTGACCGATCATCTCACTTAACATGCATCTCATGACATCTTTGCATCCATGCTCATAGTACTACATACATAATATTTGAGTTTAATTGTGCTATCTTATATTGTGTTACGTATAAATCATGTTGAGTTGACTCACTAACTTGGTTAGCTAATGTTGTGCATTAACAACCATACAGAGACGAACGATACAGGATTTAATTAGGTATTGAAAATTGAGGTTAAGTTGGTGGATATTTGCAGATCGAGCAAACCAAATAAAGACTGGTCTAAGTGGGTGTGGCATGTGAAGTTGCCTCCCAAAATTTCCCTGTTTGGTTGGAAGGTGTTGTGGAATGCGGTCCTAGTGAATGGGGCTGTCCAAAGTCGCGACATTCAATTGGCGTCAAGGTGCGTTTGTTGTGGGGATTTTGCTGATTAAACCCAATCTATTGAGACCATTAACCATATATTCCTGGACAACAAGATGGCGCAGGCTGTTTAGGAGCATTTTGGGGCTTTCTTTGGTACCAATGTTATGGCGACGATGTCTTTGGAGGCGAGATTAACTCGGTGGTGAAGTTCGCCCACAGCAGGTGTGAGGAAGTCCACAGCCCAAAAGTTGACCCCTTTTATAATCTTCTGGGAGCTTTGGAAATCCAGAAATGCAGCGATCTTTGACGATAGACCTGTCACGATTCCTTCCCTATTATCTAAAGTTAATTGGTGGATTGCATATATCAATAAGCCTAACGAGGTGGTTGCTGTTCCAGCAATGATCCCCTATGAGTTAACATGGCCTAGGGGTCCGGCAGCCATGGGGAGGCTCTCAAATCAGCCTTCGATGGTTTCGTGGGCTAAGCCGCCTTCAAAATGGGTGAAGGTCAATGTAGACGGATCCTTTAGAGGGAACCCAGGTAAATCTAGTGATGGCAGAATCCGTAAGGGTGATAAAGGTGATTTTGTCTTTGCGTTCTCTGTTGGCTATGACAATGGCTCCAATAAGTGCAGAACTTCGAGCCATCCACAACGGGCTATCCTATTGTTTTCTCAGTGGTTTCACCAAGGTGGTGGTAGAATCGAATTCTCTGTTGGTAGTTAATATTGTGAATGGGGTTACCCTACTAGCTAGGTTGGAAATGGAGCTACTGGCTCAGCAGAATAGAGAATCTCAAGCTTATGGGTTAGGCTCGGTTTGTGCATATCTTCAGGGAAGGAAACTATCCGACTGATGTGTTGGCCCAATTAGGTAGCGACAGCCAATCCTTTTCTTGTTTCACTAGGTTTGCTGAGCTCCCTCCTCTAGTCAGAGGGCTCCTCTTCCTTGACAAGGTGGGGCTGGGTGCGATTATGGAGCATTAGTTTTTGAAAAAAAAAAAAGAAGTTAAAGTTGGTGGATGCAACTCAAGACCAATGATCGTATTTGGTGGAAGACGAGCTTACTGCATTAAACGGCTGAATTGATTTTGAGATTGATTTTAGAAATTTTAGTATCCATTTATTCTAAATGCAACTAGTTGATTAAATTTGAAATTTTTTTATAGTTATAACTTTGTTAGACAATGATTAATTATTTTAGTTTAATAAAATAGGTGGACTTAGATCAGTTTTGAGAATTTATTTTATAAATGAGAATGCTATGGATAAAGTATTATGAAATAAAGTGAAAATAGTTGGATGTATCAATGTTAATGTGATGATGATCCAAAATACATGTAATTGTGCCTCTTAATCACTGTCAGATGGATGAATTTATATACATTTAGTGTATGAGTCACCTGCCTCAGGCCTCGCCCGAGAAGGATCAAGTTGAATGTTGATGATTCGTCTCGAGGGAATCCGGGGGAGAGCGGCGGAGGGGGTGTTTGCAGGGACTTGTAGGCCCGCATGATCTTCGTTTTCCACAGACATTACGGCCACGGTTCCAACTCTATGGCGGAGACCCAAGCTCTATTAGATGGCCTAGTCCTTTGTTCCAAGTTAGGTCTTTATCATATAGAAGTTGAATCCGACTCTTCGGTGGTTGTCGATGCTGCTTCCCGCCCTTCAGCGCTTGCCTGTGGAATCTTTGGTACAGGATGGGCATCATTCATCATCTTAGTAGCTCGCTGAACCTTTCCTTCAAGTATATCTTTCGCGAGGGTAACTCTATCGCTGACGCCCTCACAAGGATGGCTAGCGAGGGCTGCCCCAATAAATTCTTCATGTCCCGTGCCATGCTTCCTAAGATCATTAGAGGTCTCTTGGCCCTAGACTTCGCCGGGGTTGAAAATATTCGCCCATAGTCTTTTGTGTGTAGATTCTGCTCTGCCTTGGTTTTTTGATTTGATTCTATAGGTGTGGTCCTCTCCTTTTTGTCAGGACCACCCTGAATGGATGTAATTTTCTTCTTTCAATATACTTGGTGGCTCCGCTCCACCTTCTATTAAAAAAAGAAAGAAAAAAAAAGTGCACGAGTCATGGATTGTAACTCGGCTTTGAGGGTGCATGCTTTGTAACCGAAGTGCCGGACGTGACATGGGAGGTTCTCTTTCCATTGCTATGGAGGTGGAAGCCTATTGGTGGTAGTTGTCTTGCTTGGTTTTTGGTGCCCTACTCTTTTTATTTTGTTTTCTGTGTATATTTATTTTTGATATTATATATGATAGTGTATATCTTTTTCTGGTATTGTATATCAGATAATTTTCTTATTATGTGGGCCACAACATACAAAATACCTCACAGTTAAAAACTTATTTTTAGCCATTAATTATTTTGCCATGATGTGGCCTGCCTAAGGTGTGAAATAGCTTCTTCTTCTTCTTCTTCTTTTTTTATTTCTTTTTTCTTTTTCAGAAGATCAGAAAAGTATTGTCACTTGATTAAAAAGCTCAAATCTCACTTACATGTTATATTGCATGTGCATAAATTTATCAAACCTCTCCTAAGGAATCTAATGTATCTCCTCTACATTCACAAAATAAAAAAGTACTAAAAAGTAAATAAAAGTGACAGGAGACTAGAGTTGTACAAAAGTCGATTCGAGTCGAGCTTGACATAGCTCGGCTCAGCTCGGCAAGTAGCTAACCCTAGCTCAAACTCGGCTCGGCTCGGTCCTCGAGCCTATCTGGCCAGCTCGGCTCGGTTCGATTAGCAACTCGGGCAGTTCAAGCCAATTTCGAGCCTATGCGGCATTTTATCAAACACCTGAAATGCATCTTAAATTTCTCATATAATGCAAAACTGTAACGACACTTTACATGTATTTCATAAAACACCCGGTGTGCAGCGTTAAAATCAAACAAAATCTAACACCGGATGTGCAGCGTCAAAATCAAACAAAATCTAACACCCGATGTGCAACATCAAAATCAAACACCCAACAAGCAGCATCAAAATCAAACACCTAGCAAGCAACATCAAAATCAAACACCCAGATTATCCATTCTTTCCTCGCTAACACTTCATTGAGTCATTTCATCAAACAGTCAGCGAGCAACATCCATATCAAAATAACTAGTTCACTGATTTGATTCGATCCGAGTCGGTTTGAGTTGAGGTTCGATCTGAGTTGAGTCGAGCTCGGGCAAGCTTGAACTCGGCTCAAAATTTTTTCGAGCTCCAAAATCCAGCTCGACTCAGTCCGAATCCAACTTCAAGCCGAGGTGAGTCGAGCTTTTTCGAGTCAAATTAAGCGAGCTGACCGAGCTAACTCGACTCGTGTACAGCTCTACAGGAGACTCACTTCACCCAAGGTGATCACCTCCACTATGCCAAAAGGGGTGATTTACGACTCATTTTTGCGACGGACTTTGTCCGTCGCAAAAATCGCTTGGTTTAACGACGGATTTGATCTGTCGCTAAACGAAAAAGTCCGTCGCCAATCCCGCCTTTCTCGTGAATCCGTTGTTCAAACGTCATGGAATTTCGCGACGGATCTAAATCCGTCGCCAAAATCTGATTTACGACGGATTTTGATCCGTCGTAAAATAGCGATGGACTAAATCCGACGCAAATTTTGATTTTGCGACCAAAGATAAATTCCCGCCCAAAATACAAGGTGGCGACGGTTTTTAGCTGCTTTTGCGACGGATCATGGTCCGTCGTAAAAGGACTTTTGCCCTACACGTTAATTTTTTTCTTTTTTTTAAGAATATGATGGAAAAATATGTTTTTTTGTAGTCGAATAATTGTTTTTAATAGAATTTCAGTGGTATAATTGTACATATTTGTATATAAGATTATTTTTTAACAGTTGATTGTATGCAAAAAAAAAAAAGTTTTTATAACAAATAAGTGGAATTAAAAAAAAATTAAACTAATATTTAAATGATTTGTAATATCAGATGAAAAAGAATATCGAGGATAAAAAATTTAACAATGTTAGAGAAAAAAAATGAGATTTTGAATAAATAAAAATCGTGATTTAATAAAAATCTAGTGGGGAAAAAAAAAGAATATTGAATAAATTTGATAAATTTGAAGGAAAAAAAAAAAGCTTTCGATTTTGAGAAAAAAATTATATCCCAAAAAAACAAAATTAAAAAAAAAAATTTATGTGAAAATTTTCACTATGTTGAAAAATGAAAATATTTTAAAAAAGATAATAAGACATATTTTGAAAAATAAAATAAAATTGAGAAGTTCAATAAAAATTAACAAGTTCGAATAAAATGCTTTAAAAAAAATGGAGAAGTTAAAAAGAATTGAAAATTTTAAAATAAAATGATATTTAAAAATCCAAACTTTATCAAAAAACAATTATTTTGAAACGAAAATAAAGAAGTTGAAAAAATATGTGATTTTGAAAAATAATTGAAAATGTTCAAAATTTGAAATTAAAAGAAAAGGTTATTTATAAAAAGACTGAGATTTTGAAAAAAAAAAATATCATTTAAAGAAAGAAAATTAAAAAGTTGAGAATAAAATGATGCTTTTGAAGAAAAAAAAATCGGCATTTTGGAATTTTTGGGAAAAAAATAAATTTTGTGAATATTTTAGAGATTTTGAAAATAGAAATTCAAAATTTGTATTTTATTTTTTTTAAAATTTTATAATAAAAATGATATTTTGTTAAAAGTTTTCAAAGAAAAATTAAGAGTAAAAATATATATATACATTTTGTAAAAAAAAAATATTATTTTTAAATGGAAATTAAAATTTATCTTTGAATAAAAATTAATAAATTATTAGGCACATCCACTAATTGAACATTTAATCATTTTTGGACATTCGAATTAGTCCAGATTGAAGAGTAAATAACTTCAGATGTTTAAATCAAATTTCACTCAAATTGTTGATCAATCTCGTATGCTCGATATCTCTCATATGTAGCTATCCTGAGTGGGGCAAGTGACTAGTCAAATTGAGGGTATTGATTAGTAAAATAGAGTGAATGGACCAGACATATAAAATGGGCCAAATATTATTGTCAAAAATTATGACCCAACTTATTGACCTCGTGAGAACCTAAGAATTGATGTTAGTAAGTTTTGTGGGCCCTATCATGATGTGTGGCGAACATCAACACCGTGCATTTGATGTGTTCCCTTTAGGTTAAGAGATATCTCAAAAATCATCAGTATACGAAACTCAGGTGGGCCATACCATCTAAAACCATGTGAAGACATCGTAAAAAATATAAAAGCACTTGGTGGGGCCCACATGAGTTTTGGATGCGGCTAAAACTTAATCTGATCCCTCGTCCAAGTGGGACACATAATGAGTGGGTTATATATGTGAATCACATTTAGGCAGACCTAATATATGATTATGAATGTTTTAAGGAAACTCATCTCCACTACGTTTAGGTGAGTTACTCATTACCCTTTACCAGAGTAAACTCTGTGGGGTCCACTGTTATTTATTTATTTTATCCATTCCGTTCATCCATGTTAACAGATAATTTGAGGTCTAAAGAACGAAAAGGAAGCATATCTAAAGCTCAAGTGGACCACACCACAGGAAATAGTGTGATTGAACCTATACCATTGAAAAATTCTTGAAGGCCATAGAAGTTTTTTATCAAGCTGATGTTTGTGTTCTCTTCATTCATATATATATTTTTTTGATATTATGAACAGGTTGGATAACAAATAAACATTACTGTGGGCCCAAGTGGGACACACAATGAATGGGTTAGATCTGTGAACCACATCTAGGTAAAACTAAATCTCAAGCGGACCACATCACGCGAAAAGTGGTAATTGAATGCCCACCATTAAAAATTTATTGAGAGCTACAAATTTTTTAAATCAAGTTGATATTTGTTTTTTTTTTTCCTTCCATCGAAGTCTTTACGGCCTAATTAACATGTTGGATGTCAAATAAACGGACGTGGATTGCATCCTAACCCCGCTCAGACAGTAATCCGTCTAGGCAGGGGGGGTCCAAAGTGATGTAAGTGTTTTATCCACGGCTTTTCTTATATCATTTTAAGGTATGAGACAAAAACTGAAGCAGATCCACAGCTCCAGTAGACCACATCAAAGTAAGCTGCGGTGATAATGACTCTCACCGTTAAAACCTTTCTAAGGGCCACCATGATGTTTTTTTACCACCATGATGCGGACATGGATGAAGTTAAAACACGAATATCAGCTTGATCCGAAACTTCTCAAGCTCCCAAGAAGTTTTAAATGGTGTACGTTAAATCCCCACTTTGTGGTCCACCTAAGCCCTGTACCTGCCTCATTTTTTGAATTATATATTAAAATGATCCGAGAAAAATTATTAACGGCGTGGATAAAACACTTACATCACTTTGGCCCACAGAGCCCTGCCTGGCTGGATGGGTACACAATCCGCGTCCCAAATAAACATTGTAGTGGCCCTGGGAGGTTTAATGGTGGACATTCAATACTACTTATTCTCCCATGTGGTCCACTTGAAATTTAGATTTGCCTCATTTTTAAGATCTAGCCCCAAAATAATATCTAAAAATGAATAGACGGTGCAGATAAATTACACATACATCATGGTGGGGCCCACGGATCACCGACCACGAGCGGCAGCTTTACTGGCTGCAAAATAGGATTTTAATGTGTTAGTTTTGGATATAATGTAAAATAGTGGTGACTCGTTCATGTCACTTAAGGCAATGATGCATGGTTATCCAGACCATCCAAATAGTGGTTCCACTTGTTAATGGTTAATATTTAAGCTTTTACCATATTATATAATCTTAATCATCTATTAGGTGGGCCCTTAATTGTACGGATGATAATCTATTATATGATATAAATGATGTAAAACAAACACTTGTGCGGATCTGAATTACAATTCCAATTTCAAAGAGGGATTCTAACCCCATTCCGAATTCACCTCACTCTCTCTCTCTCTCTCTCTCTCTCTCTCTCTCTCTCTCTCTCTCATTTTCGGAAGGTAGATACCGGCCCCTCTCTCTCTCTCTCATTTTTGGAAGGAAGGCAGATAGCGGCCCCTCTTTGGATCTGGGTTCTTCCCCTCTGCTCTTTAAGTACCCTCTTTTAATCTCGTTTTAGCGATTAGATCTGGGGATGGGATTCATCTGGTTCCTTTGATATGGCCCCACCTAACTGATTTATGAGCCTTCATTTTAGCCATCAGGCCTAGAATTTGGTGTGGAATCCAGTGGTTGGAATGGATTTCACATGCTCATCACGGTGAGCCTGGTAACAATCGAGGGTGGATGTCTCTCGTTTCCATTAGTATGGCCCACTTGAATAACATATCGGTCCGATTTTTTGTCTCTCGGATCTGTACTCCCAACTGTTTCTATTAGTATGGCCCACTTGAATAACATATCGGTCCGATTTTTGGCTCTACACCACATGCGGGATTACACATCTAATTCGGAGTAGATCTCGTGGTGCGCAACGACATCACGGTAGTCCTTGTGCAAACATAAAAGGTAGACCTCTTGGATGGTTGGTTCCCGAAATGTCGGACAATCCCGAGATTGGTGGGGAGTGGATCGGTGTTACTTAGTAACAAAGCGGTAGGGTGATTACTGACCGTGTGGCCCACCTTCATGTATACTCGTATATCCATGCCATCCATCAGCTTTTATACATCATTCCAATATGTGATTCCAAAAATAAAGTAGATCCAAATTTTAAGTGGACCACACCACAAAAAAAGAGTAGACATTGAATACCCACCATTAAAAACTTCTCAGGGCCTATCGATAATGTTTTTTAGCCATTTGATAAGGTCACGTTGACATGGATAAAGTGAAAACAAGTGCTTGGATGGGATGCGGCCTGCATCTTTGCAATTATGCATTGGTTTTCCATTCAGACAATTGGGGCTCATGGTTCCATAATCCACTCAATTGGCTGTTGTAGACATCCAAGATTGGGAGATCCCAACAAAGTGAATATTAGGACCTTTTTCGGTTGAACATGGGTACATTGTTGCATCTCTTCTTAATAGCTATATCTGTAGGCCGAAAATTGAGAGGTCGAGGTTAAAGATTAAAGAGGCGGACGTTCATGGTAGGACACAATGTAACAATGGTCCAAGACTAGTGAACAATGGGCCCCACTTGTCAGAAATGAAAACATGCATGGACTGTTGGAATATGTGGGCCATCATTTGGTTTCTTTACTAATTTTACTGCATAAGGATTGTTGTTAGTGAAATATTTATTTTTCAATGTTACTGTATGTATTTGCCTGATATTAATCAGTTTCGACGATGGACAAAGAGGTTGTATCAGCTTGGAAAGTTCTGATGATGACTAGTTCTAGCAGTGACTGATATGGGAAATGCCAATGAAACTAGTTTCATATCCTTGATTTTTTATTTTTTTTCTTCTTCAGGTTTTTGGGCGTATCTTTTGCCATCATCATTGACATGAATGGACCTAAGGTTCGGTAATCCTGACTTTTCATTGGATGGTTCATATCATGGATGGGTGTTTTCATGAGAGTGTCTCAGATAAGAAGTTTATGCTTCATAAACAGTCTTCTGCATATATAGACATCCAATCTGTTGCTTCATAAACATGCCGGTTGTTTTCCACAAGCAAACTAAGAAACTTCGGCCAGATAGCTGGTATGTTTGTATAATCAGAATGCTTAGCAGCAGCTTTGCAAACTTTTTCTCTTACGCTTTCTGATCTGAACTCCCATGTTCACATTGATGTAAAGATTGCAAAAATAAAAAGAAATATTGCTTCCATTTCAAATCTTAATGAGAAGTTGTTTGAACACATGCATTTCAGGTCTAACTTCTGAAAGAGAGTTTCTACATTGGTCCCATGGAAGGTGGTAACTTGAATCAGTGGCCTTCTGGTGGTATCGTTTGCTCTTATCCAAATCATCATTTGTGGTTATCGTGAATATGGGTTTGCTTGGCAGAATAACTTACTAATTTCAAGTTACCTATGTATATAGATTCATTACATCAGTTTTCTTGAGCTAGAATTTTCACACTACTATCTAGGAACCTCTAGGAGTTTTGCCACATTGGAGAGCTACAATGGAATCATAGGTCATAGTGACTTTGGATTTTTTTTTTTTTTCCAAAATGACAACATTGCCCTTCTTGCCTTGTAGAATCACCCAAGTAATCTATTTTTATTTTATTTTTTATAACATGGATGCATCTTCATTCTTTCTTAAAATTCATTAGATATGCTATACGCACTTGTTATAATTGGATCTTTTGATTTTTCTGAATGTTCGAAGTATTTAAAATGTTTCTTGAATGGGATCTCTACCCATCTGATGTGATATACCTTAACAGAAGCCATTCAATTCATGGGCCTTTGACCAGATTGACCAGAACATTCCCTCTGACAAATAGAGCTTTATTCGCACAGTTTGGACTGCTCTACATTTTAAACCGTTGATTTGATGGCTGCCATTGAAAATTTAAAATCAACAGTCCTACAGTACGATTTTTGTCATATGAACCATCTGCATTTTGTTCATTCCCCAAGTATAGGGTTGTGATGTAGTAATAAACTCGGTAAGACCGAGGTCGAATCCCAAGGGACTGGAACTTGTACGTTATCTGAAACTAAGTAGAAATAGAACTAGAATGAGATGAAATCTAAATCAATTGTAATTTGAAGAATAATGATGAAATATTTAATCTAAAACTTAAGAAAACTCAGAGAAGGGAAACTAGGGATTCAGAGGATCCACTCGTAGAGATCAGGGAGATCTTATGCCTGTATAAATCAGGAAAATTAACCGAACTTCCTTTGATGTAGTTTTGAAAAGATGAAAGGTATATGAATTAGAATGGATTCCATCACCAAACCATGCCCAGGAGACAAAGCAAACAACAGAATTAAACTAATTACCAACCAATCAATGTATGAAGGTTAGGAAGGGTACCGACATCCAACCATGCCCAGGAGACGATGGTGAACAACGGGGCTTCCTGACGTCATAAACATAAAGAGGAAAAGAACATGCTCAAAGCCATTGCAGACCCATTGTAATTTCAGTCACAACAGACCATTAAAGACTGAAAACATTCCCTTAATTAAACCCACATCAATATCAGATCAGTCTAAACAAAAGGCAAGCAAAGAGTTCCCATCTCTACTACTTCACCTCTTAGCCCTAGCTAAGAGGTTTAGCCTGACATGGACGAACTAGATTTCTCCATAATCGGAAAAACAAATAAACAATTAAAAGAAAAAAACTTCTCTAATTTCTCTCTCCCTCGGTGCTCCACAACCAAGCCTCAAGCCAAACCCCAGCTTCTCTGCTCTCCTGCTGCTTTGCCTCCAAACTCACCCCGTCCCCCCTCCTCTCTCTCTTATATATAAGCATCGTGCGAAAATCGGTTAAGACTCCTTCACGAAAACAACATCCGGCGTAACACATAACGCTCACTTGACTTGCGGTGGCATCGGTGGGGTCCATTTCCTCCATCGACGATGAAATCCACTCCGTTCATCGGTGCCCGGACGAAAAACTCGGTCGGTCCCCCGATTGGTTTTGGATCCGGTTCGTGATGACTCAACGATTTCTTCTATCGTCGTCCGACTTGCATTTAAACGGTGGATTTTGCTCCTTACAATCTTTTGAAATTCTGCCACCTAGGCAGTGATATGAAACTTCATGGGAAACCGATGGACGGTCCGGATTGGACAGTTGAAACACGGTGGTGGCCCACTAAATCCGGCCGCAAGCTCTGTTAGCGTACAGATCTCGCGAGTACGTGCGCTGATGATTGGTGGGACCCACTATCAGTGATGTTCCCGCAATCCACTCCGTCCGATGGAACACTCTCAAAAAACCGTTCAGGAGTGTCCAAAGTAGTTTGATTTGGATGTGGTCCACCACAGATCTCACCCGACCATTCGTTCTCTGTTTAACGGCTGAGATCTTGCACTAGATTGCATTGAAGAAAGGTGACACCTAGGTGAAAGTAAATGGGACCTGTCAGAGCAAATGAACGGCTTGGATTATTGAAAATAGTGGTGATGGTGGCCCACTAAATCCGTCCGCGGTGCTCTGTTTTGCGAAACGCAGTCTGCGCACAGATTCTGTGATGATCAGTGGGTCCCATCATCATCATATGAGCAATCCATGCCGTCCATTTCATTCTCCTCGGAAAACCGTTCGAAACACTGATTTTTCTTGATTTTTATGCAGCCCATAGTATTAGATCTTCTAGCCGTCCATCTTGTGTTTGATCATGGGTTACTTGTATGCGCATGCATGGGAACTGAAGAGTGTACTGGACAGGGTATTGGCCACCCTACGGAGCACATGGATGGTTCAGATCATCCATTGGGGTGACGGATGTGGCCCACTGTGATCGGCCATCGATACGACGTGCGGACGCTGCGGCGTCTCTCTGGGATCGGGTCGGCGTCGGCTTGACCGGCCGGTGTCCGGTGCACATCCAGTGCACGTATTCACAATGCACATGCGTCGCATGTACAGGTCCCATGAAGATGTTTGTAAGAAATCCGCTCCATCCATCCACTTTTTAATATAATTTTAGGCGTTGGGACCAGAAGTGAGGCATATCCAGGTGGCAGGTGGACCTAAAATCAATGGTTTATGGGCTGATATGTTCGTTGGGCCACTTCCACGAGAGATCCAGGCTAATTCGACGTGTACGGTTTATTTATGCTCCTCAGCTCATGTATAAAGTTTCGAGCAGAACGGATGGTGGGAACCCTGTGATCTTGCATTTTGCCTGACTTTCAGGCCACTTGAGCTTCAGTTTCTCGATTTTCTCGGATCTCGGCTGTGTAAAATCGTCGATCTTGGTCCCATGGAGTCCGTACCTTGCCTGTGGTGTCCTCAGAGCATTAAATCCATGCTTTAAGCTCCCTTTTTCAGTCATGTTCGCAAATGCACTCTGCAACACAAACACGATTAAATGGGTCCATTAAACAGTATAAGTTCGTAAATCCAGACAATAAATGGGGTCTAATATGTAATATTTGACCCTCAACACAACCCCCAACCAGCATTTTGCTAGTCCCGAGCAAAATATACGAAAATTAATTTGAGAATTACGAGACAATTCTTACGAAGCCGAGTGATGTTTTGAAAAAACAATCCAGATATGAAAAATCTTAAGATCCATGAATGTTGATTATCAATTTCTCCTGGCCTCTCATGCACGGTGAATTTCATAATCAAGTTCAAATATTAATCCATAAACTAGAATAATTTTAAACATTGTGTTCCATGGGTGTATAGTGAAATCTCAACCTATCATCATTAAGAGATCAATTTGTCAATTTCATGATATCATTAGTAATCAATCAGAAAATTCATAACAACCATCACCTAAACCAGTACTTTGCCTCACAGATCATCTTTTCCTTTTCTATTTTTTTTTTTTAATTTTAAAGACTGATGGGAATCAAATTTTCACTTATAGGGAGCAGACCTATGGTGAAACTAGTCGCCCAGCTCTGTCTAACTGTTAATCATGGAAAACTGAATCCACACCTACAGGGAGCAAACCCATGGTGTAATTCTCTTTTTATACCCTGATGGCCAAATCTTTTAAGCTGGTTTCTTTCATGCTCAGTGATTACCAAGTAAATCATTCAATATCAAACTGAAATCTCAATGTGGAGGTGAGATGTGGTATGTGAAATCATGACTCAATCAATGTTTACAGCTTCTAACCATGGATTAACAATTCAAACTTAACTGTGAAATCTACAGATAACTGAATCCAAAAGTCATGAATTACCAACAATACGTATCTTAACATTATAAATCCAAGATGGTCGTCAAAATCACTTCAAATTCACAAGGATTTCCAGAAAAAATTTAAAAATTTTCACAATTTTTGCTCAAGACCAAGAAAACAGAGATTAGGTTACCTAATCTCCCACCCCCAACCTAAAATTTACATTGTCCTCAATGTAAAAGATATGAGCATGGAATGCACATGGGACAACGAAAAGTAAATATGAAGTGATGGGAAGATAATACCTGGATGATGAATCGAGAGAGACTTTCCAAGAGATTTCAACATGAGAGCGGGTGAGCACGAGAGAAAAAGTAACACAAAAATAACAAGAAATAAAATCCTACCTATACCACTTTCGCGGGTGCTCTCGATTGCATTTAGCGCATGCAACAAGCCTTTAAACCCCTAGGTTGCCCCTAGTGGACGAGTTGTAGTCTCGTGAGGGTTTGCAGTAATGTTACCCACAAACATTGAACTATCTAGGAAAATGAAATAAATGGAAAAATTTGGGTTGCCTCCCAGGAGCGCTAAGTTTAACGTCTTGACGGACCAAAAGCAACTACCCTAATCCTAAGAAAGCAATAAACCTACCTATACCTCCATCAGACTAGGAGATCAGTCCTGGTAAACAGGATCAGTCAGAGGCATGGACATGTCCTCTGAATCAAATTTCTCGACAAATGGCTTTAAACGATGTCCATTTACTTTAAACTCTTTGCCATTGTCGGGATCTCTTATCTCGACGGCCCCATGAGGATAAGCAGTAACAATAATGTAAGGGCCGGTCCAACGAGATCGAAGCTTACCCGGAAAGAGATGTAATCGAGAATTATACAAAAGGACTTTCTGGCCTGGCGTGAATGATTTTCGTAGAATATGTTGGTCATGAAACGCCTTCATCCTGTCCTTGTAAATTCTCGAATTCTCGTACGCGTCGTTCCGGATTTCTTCAAGTTCATTCAACTGAAGTTTGCGTAGCGAGCCAGCGTTGTTCGATTGAAATTTAAATTTTTGATCGCCCATGGGCTCTATGTTCCAATTCCACGGGTAAGTGGCAAGCCTTCCCATAGACGAGTCTAAAGGAGACATTCCAATAGGGGTTTTAAAAGCGATGCGGTACGCCCATAAGGCATCGGTCAATCGAATTGACCAATCCTTACGGTCGGGATTAACCGTTTTCTCCAAAATGTGTTTGATCTCCCTATTAGAAATCTCGGCTTGCCCACTTGTCGTGGGTGGTATGGTGCTCACCTTATGAGAGATACCATATTTCTTCATTAAACTCTCGAATGGCCTATTACAAAAAGTGTGAGCCCCATCACTAATAATGGCTCGAGCGTTCCAAATCGGGAAAGGATGTTTTCTTTTAGGAATTTAATGACCGTGCGATGGTCATTATTCCGACACGGAATAAACTTCGACCCATTTAGTGACATAGTCTACAAACGAAGCAAAATATATAAATTCCCAAAAGATTGGGGGAATGGTCCCATGAAATCGATGCCCCGGCAATCAAATGCCTCTATGATAAGAATGGGATTCAAGGGCATCATATTTCGACGGACAATGCTCCCAATTTCTGACAACGCTCACAAGCTTTGCAAAACTCATGAGTGTCCTGAACATAGTGGGCCAATAGAAGCCACCTGCTTGCGAGAATCTTAGCGTGGTCTTTTTGCGAGAAAAGTGACCACCACGGGCTGTGGTGACAAAGGGAGATGACACTCGATGCTCATCGTCGGCACACATCTCCTCAAGATTTGGTCTGGGCAATATTTAAACAAGTATGGATCATCCCGGAAAGAATTTGCGCACCTCGGTGAAAAATTTCTTCTTATCTTCTTGATCCAATGTGTCGGTATGGAACCCGTAGCAAGATAATTAGCGATATCGTGAACCAAGGTGAATGGGAGACTACGAGCAGTTGTTCATCGGGAACATGTCATTGATGTGGGTCGCTCAGGGAATCGAGAGGTATTAAGGCGAGAAAGGTGATCGGCCACTACGTTCTCTACTCCCTTTTTATCTTTAATTTCCAAATCAAATTCTTGGAGTAGAAGGATCCATCGTATCAAGCGGGGCTTAGAATCATTCTTAGAAAGGAGATACTTTAGTGCCGCATGATCTGTATAGATAATGATCTTGGATCCGATCAGGTAGGACCTAAATTTGTCCAAGGCGAACACTACGGCTAAAAGTTCCTTTTTTGTAGTCGAGTAGTTCACTTGGGCAGGATTTAAAGTCCTACTCGCGTAATGGATGACGTAGGGCCTCTTATCTTTTCTCTGGCCTAGAACCGCTCCAAGAGCATAATCAGAGGCGTCGCACATAAGCTCAAAAGGAAGGCTCCAGTCGGGTGGTTGCATGATGGGTGCAGTGGTTAACATGCCTTTTAGCTTGGTGAAAGCTTCCTGGCATTGCTCAGTCCACTCGTATGGAACATCCTTTTGAAGAAGATTACATAGAGGACGAGAGAGGAGACGAAAGTCCTTTATGAATCGCCTGTAAAATTTTGCGTGTCCTAAGAAGGATCGCACGTCTCTGATGTTCTTGGGTGGAGGTAGGTTAGAGATAAGATCGATTTTTGCCTTATCTACCTCAATTCCCTTGGACGAGATGATATGCCCAAGGACAATCCCCTTATGAACCATGAAATGGCACTTCTCCCAATTAAGTACCAAGTTCTTTTCTTCACATCTTCTCAGCACACATTTAAGACTTTCCAAGCACTTGCTGAAAGATGAACCATAGACAGAGAAATCGTCCATGAAGACCTCTAGATATTGCCCCACCATATCAGAAAAGATACTCAACATACATCGCTGAAAAGTGGCAGGGGCATTACATAGTCCAAATGGCATCCTTCGGTAAGCAAAGGTGCCGTAGGGACATGTAAATGTGGTCTTTCCTGGTCCTCGGGGCGATTTCAATCGATTATAGCCGAATACCCGTCAAGAAAACGATAATAGGAATGACCATAGCCTTTCCAAGATTTGATCGATGAAGGGCAAAGGAAAGTGTCCTTCCTTGTGACGGTATTCAACTTTCTGTAGTCAATGCACATTCTCCAACCAGTAGTGACTCTAGTTGGCACTAGTTCATTATTAGCATTGGCTATGATGGTGATTAGGACTTCTTAGGAACCACATGAGTTGGACTCACCCATTGACTATCGGATATAGGGTATATGATACCCACATCCAATAGTTTGAGAACCTCGGCCTTAACCACTTCCTTCATGTTTGGATTTAATCTACGTTGTGGTTGCTTGAGCGGTCTTCGCATTTTCCTCAAGATATATGTGGTGAGTACAAATCGAGGATCGATTCCTTTGAGGTCCGTTATCGTCCATCCTAGGGCTCCTTTATGCTCAATGAGAGTAGATATGAGCATACTCTCTGTTCTTTCTCCAGGTGGGCGAGAGATCACCACCGGGTATGTCTCATCTTGACCTAAATAGGCATATTTCAAATCGAGAGGGCAATGGTTTTAGGTCAAGCTTCGGTGCCTTGAGGTTAGGCGGTAGAGCACTACATCGGTTGTGGTAATTCTTCAAATTGTGGCCTCCAGGTTAACTTCAATCTACCGGTGCGGTATCAACAAGGCACACGTCTCCCTAATCATATCATCATCAAACTCATGGGAGTGGGCCAAGCACGTCTCTAGAGGATCGAGGGATAAGGTAAGGGGTGTCCTATCTTCCACGAAAGTATCAATCATGTTAATGTCGTGGACATCGTCATCATCCTCTCTGCGTTCTTTGCCGTTATTGAAAAAGATATTTGACTCCAATGTCAAATTTCCAAAAGACATAGTCATAACACCATTCCTACAATTGATGATTGCATTTGACGTGGCAAGGAATGGGCGACCAAGAATGACGGGAATCTGAGTGCTCATGTTGTTGATGGGTTCGGTGTCCAAGATGATAAAATCTACGGGGTAGTAAAATCTATCAACTTGGACTAACACATCCTCAATAATCCCTCTTGGTACCACGAACGATTCGATCGGCAAGTTGTAGTGTGGTTAGGGTAGGTTTTAACTCACCCAAACCTAACTTGTTTGTATCTGAGTAGGGAATTAGATTGACGCTCGCTCCCAAGTCAAAAGTGCATGATCAATTCGATGGTTCCCGATTACACATGATATGGTTGGACTCTGGGGATCCTTGAATTTCTGCGGCACGTCTTGCTTTAGGATGACACTCACTTTCTCGATCAAGAAGATCTTCTTTTGAATGCTTTGCTTGTCTTTTGGTCGTACATAGGTCTTTCGAAATTTTGCATATAGAGGAACTGTTTTACGACATCAAGTAGAGGAATGTTGACTTTCACTTGTTTCAACACCTCAAGAATATCTGAGAGTTAGAAAGACGTTTTGGTGCAACCAACCGTTGGGGAAACAGCAACGGCTTCTCTAGAAGTTCCGGTTCTAAATTTTGTGGGACATCACGAGATCCATCATTATTGTCCTCTTCTAGTTCTTGAGGCTTTTCGGGCCTAACTTAGGAAGAGTTTTATCAATGATCTTCCCACTCCTAAGAGTGGTGATGGATTTAAGCGTGTCCCATTTGATTTGAAGAGCTTTGGGATCATTTATCTCGTATTGCGGTTTAGGGTTGGGGAGCGGTTGTGCGGGAAGCATCCCCTTTTCTATAACCGTCATACGTGAATCTATTTTACGCATAAAGTCTGTGAGTCCTTGCCTTTTGCTGAGTCGGCTCTTGTATGGAATTTTGAACCTTCTTCTTGAGGTTTCCCCGATTTGGATTTTGATTGAAGAAACTTTGAGGGTAGCGCTTTATCCATTCCTCCAACTAAAATTTGGATGATTTCTCCAACCGATTGTATGTATTGGAGGTAGATCCATTGAAAGGTCTTTGATAGTTATTTACGGCATTGGCTTGCTCATTCAATACTCCTCGAAAGCGGATATGGTAGGACAATTTTCGGTTGTGTGAATGTTGCAATCACGGATCCGCAAACAATTTCATTAACCTTCTCCTTCTTTCCTTCCATGGCCTCGACTCTTCGAGTGAGATTAGTCACTTTAAAATTTACATCGTCCTCTTCTTTCGGAGATATACTCCACCTTTCTCCTTAGATTGAGTTGGCTTAGGCGTGGTGTTTGATTTTGGGTAATGGTCCCATGATTGTGCATTCTCGGCAAGTCTATCGAGGTAATCCCATACCTCGTCGACCTCTTTATTCATGAATTCACCATTACACATTGTCTCGACCAGTTAGGCGCATGGAAGATGTCGATCCATCATAGAAAAAATTTGTAATGCGCCACATTTCAAAACCGTGTTGTGGGCATGAACTGACAAGATCCTTGAACCTTTCCCAACATTGGTAGAATGTTTCATCTTCCTTTTGGGCAAAGTTCATGATTGCCTTTCTGAGGGTAATTGTTTTATGGTGTGGGAAAATTTTCTTTATGAATTCCTCTCTGCAAATCATTCCATGTGCCAATGGATCTAGGACGCATGAATGTAACCACGTCTTAGCCTTCTCTTTCAGGAAAAAGGAAAGAGTTTCGGCTGATTGTATCCTCGGATACATTGGGAAAGTATAAGGTGGCTATAATCTCATCGAACTCTTTCAAATGTAAGTATGGACTTTCGATTCAAGCCCATGGAATTTAGGAAGGAGTTGGATAACTCCTGGCTTGATGTCCATATGTCCTGTGTTTTCAGGAAAAATCATGCATGAGGGCGTGCTCACCCCCGCCGGTTGTAAATAATCTCGTAAGGTACGAGGCGGGGGTGCTTGAAGCACCTCATTCTCATCATGTACTTCCTCATCCATCTGTTGAGGTAGTGCTTGAGGTTGATTTTCAGCCATAACCTCAATTAACTAAGGGGAATTCGAGCGGTGTCTAATCCTGCGATGGACAGTCAACCCCTCAACTAACCCTCCTTCAGTCAAGAGACGTCGAGTGTCGTCACGGGCCCACTTGGGCATGAAACACTCGCAGCCCTCAATCAAATTCTAAACCTAATCCTAAGAAAGAAAATGAAAATCTAGAAAGAAAGAGAAAGTTGGAAGGAGATTACCAACTTGAAGTCCCTAAGCTAAAGACCTGCAAAGTAAAACAAAATAAGTTAGTTCAAAAATATAAGAAATTTCTAGAGCAATTCAAATCTAAAGAGTTAGGAAATCTAGCAAATCAGAAAGAGTTTACCAAATTAGAAGTTCTATCTTAACAATCTACAAAATAGGAAATCAGTTAGTTTTATGAATCAAAATAGAAAACAAAATTAAAAATTAGTAAAATCCTAATCTTAAACTAACTCTAAATCTAATTAATTTCAGAAAATCGTAGCCGTCAGTCCCCGGCAACGGCGCCAAAAACTTGTTCATTCCCCAAGTATAGGGTTGTGATGTAGTAATAAACTCGGTAAGACCGAGGTCGAATCCCAAGGGACTGGAACTTGTACGTTATCTGAAACTAAGTAGAAATAGAACTAGAATGAGATGAAATCTAAATCAATTGTAATTTGAAGAATAATGATGAAATATTTAATCTAAAACTTAAGAAAACTCAGAGAAGGGAAACTAGGGAATCAGAGGATCCACTCGTAGAGATCAGGGAGATCTTATGCCTGTATAAATCAGGAAAATTAACCGAACTTCCTTTGATATAGTTTTGAAAAGATGAAAGGTATATGAATTAGAATGGATTCCATCACCAAACCATGCCCAGGAGACAAAGCAAACAACAGAATTAAACTAATTACCAACCAATCAATGTATGAAGGTTAGGAAGGGTACCGACATCCAACCATGCCCAGGAGACGATGGTGAACAACAGGGCTTCCTGACGTCATAAACATAAAGAGGAAAAGAACATGCTCAAAGCCATTGCAGACCCATTGTAATTTCAGTCACAACAGACCATTAAAGACTGAAAACATTCCCTTAATTAAACCCACATCAATATCAGATCAGTCTAAACAAAAGGCAAGCAAAGAGTTCCCATCTCACTACAAGCTTCACCTCTTAGCCCTAGCTAAGAGGTTTAGCCTGACATGGACGAACTAGATTTCTCCATAATCAGGAAAAACAAATAAACAATTAAAGAAAAACTTCTCTAATTTCTCTCTCCCTGGTGCTCCACAACCAAGCCTCAAGCCAAACTGCTCCAGCTCTCCTGCTGCTGCCTCCAAACTCAGCCCCCCGATCCCCCCCTCCTCTCTCTCTTATATATAAGCATCAGGTACGAAAATCGGTTAAGACTCCTTCACGAAAACAACATCCGGCGTAACACATAACGCTCACTGACTTGCGGTGGCATCAGTGGGGTCCATTTCCTCCATCTGACGATGAAATCCACTCCGTTCATCGGCTGCAGGACAGAAAACCGGTCGGTCCTGATTGGTTTTGGATCCGGTTCGTGATGACTCACTGATTTCTTCTATCGTCGTCCGACTTGCATTTAAACGGCTGGATTTTGCTCCTTACAATCTTTTGAAATTCTGCCACCTAGGCAGTGATATGAAACTTCATGGGAAACCGATGGACGGTCCGGATTGGACTGTTGAAACACGGTGGTGGCCCACTAAATCCGGCCGCAAGCTCTGTTAGCGTACAGATCTCGCGAGTACGTGCGCTGATGATTGGTGGGACCCACTATCAGTGATGTTCCCGCAATCCACTCCGTCCGATGGAACACTCTCAAAAAACCGTTCAGGAGTGTCCAAAGTAGTTTGATTTGGATGTGGTCCTACGTGATCTCACCCGACCATTCGTTCTCTGTTTAACGGCTGAGATCTTGCACTAGATTGCATTGAAGAAAGGTGACACCTAGGTGAAAGTAAATGGGACCTGTCAGAGCAAATGAACGGCTTGGATTATTGAAAATAGTGGTGATGGTGGCCCACTAAATCCGTCCGCAGGCTCTGTTTGCGAACAGAGTCTGCGCATTCTTGTGATGATCAGTGGGTCCCTGATCATCATCATATGAGCAATCCATGCCGTCCATTTCATTCTCCTCGGAAAACCGTTCAGAAACACTGATTTTTCTTGATTTTTATGCAGCCCATAGTATTAGATCTTCTAGCCGTCCATCTTGTGTTTGATCATGGGTTACTTGTATGCGCATGCATGGGAACTGAAGAGTGTACTGGACAGGGTATTGGCCACCCTACGGAGCACATGGATGGTTCAGATCATCCATTGGGGTGACGGATGTGGCCCACTGTGATCGGCCATCGATACAGCGTGCGGACGCTGTCTCTGGGATCGGGTCAGCGTTGCTTGCCGGACCGGCTGGTCCGGTGCACATCCAGTGCACGTATGCACAATGCACATGCGTCGCATGTACAGGTCCCATGAAGATGTTTGTAAGAAATCCGCTCCATCCATCCACTTTTTAATATAATTTTAGGCGTTGGGACCAGAAGTGAGGCATATCCAGGTGGCAGGTGGACCTAAAATCAATGGTTTATGGGCTGATATGTTCGTTGGGCCACTTCCACAGAGATCCAGGAGCTGCAATTCGACGTGTACGGTTTATTTATGCTCCTCAGCTCATGTATAAAGTTTCGAGCAGAACGGATGGTGGGAACCACTGTGATCTTGCATTTTGTCTGACTTTCAGGCCACTTGAGCTTCAGTTTCTCGATTTTCTCGGATCTCGGCTGTGTAAAATCGTCGATCTTGGTCCCATGGAGTCCGTACCTTGCCTGTGGTGTCCTCAGAGCATTAAATCCATGCTTTAAGCTCCCTTTTTCAGTCATGTTCGCAAATGCACTCTGCAACACAAACACGATTAAATGGGTCCATTAAACAGTATAAGTTCGTAAATCCAGACAATAAATGGGGTCTAATATGTAATATTTGACCCTCAACACATTTGTCCCCACTATTTGAACAGTGTTGATAGAGATACATGTATGCCACGTGTATAGTGGATATGTCGAGGTATTTGGATCATGAAAGGACACGTACCCAAGAGACCAGATTCTCAATGAAAGTAGAGATTTTGATCTGCTTAATTTTTATGAGTGTCTCTTAAAATGAGCTGAAAAAATTGATGGACGACATGGATATATACCAATGGCCCCCAAAATGAAGCAGATACAAATCTATAGGTGATTACACCATAGAGGGCCTTAGGAAGTTTTTATGGTGGTAGTACAATTACCACTATTTCCTATGGTGTAGTCCACTTAAAATTTTGATTTTTATAACACATACATTAAGGTGGGCCCCACAGATCAGGAAACACCCACTATGGTGTTACGCAGTAACACCTAATCCATTCTCGCGTTGAATGGGTCGGCACCACATTTATTGTGCAAGTGGTATACATTTACATCGGTGCGTTTGTGGATGAACCATTATCACACTGTAAGATGATAACAACCGTCTAATTTCTCCCCGTTGATGACCACCAACCGAATGACAGGATCATCGGATCAATGTAATTCTTTTGGTTATGCTCATTCACAATGGGACCTATACCATTTGGTGGCCCTGTGTGGGGTGGACCATTTGAATGAACAATGGATGAAATTAAATACAGGTCCGAATAATCTATGCTTAGAAATTGTTGGTAGTAAATTTTATCCTATTTCCTAACCATAAATGGATGAAAACCCAAAATGCAATTTCCTAACTATATAGATTACACCCATCTGTTAGAAAAGAATATCCCCATCACCATGCTCAATAAAAAGAAAGGAGGATAAACCTGTTACACAAAAAAAACTTTGATCACATATCAGCTGGAATTAATATGGAAAGAGTATATATTTTCCCATGAAATCGAGAATTGTAGGGCCTACTTGGTACTCATATGATATCAATCTGTCCAACAGGTACAAGCCAAAAATCAGGCTGATCCAATCATCGGATGGGCCACATGAATTCGATATTTTTGAGTGGCACGCATTGTTATTTATTGTATAACCCAAATGATGATTTGATTGGCTAGAATTTTTTGCTTCCGTGATCATCAGATGAGATGCCCCTATTGGACGGGTTAGATATCATATGAGGAGACATGGGCCTCATAATTCTCGAATTTGAGAGAAAAAAAATGTACAAGGACATTTTAGTCATTTCATCCCCCGAAATAAAACGCGGGAATTTCAAATAGTTGAGGCAACTGCATTTAGACACACTTAGATGCACTTTTCAAAGAAGTGTGCATCATTAACCACTTGTCATGAAAATTAAAAATGCCCACAAATTTTCTCAATTTTCATTTGATTTTTTTTTCTTCCTTTCTTTCTTTCTTTCATTTGAAGTGAATCTTATTTATTTGTATAAAAATCAGGGGCTATCTTTCATGAATTTTCTCAATTGTTTGCTTGTAGATACTAATAAGAGTGTTAGGAAAGAAACCAATGCAAGAAGAAAGAACACAACAAAGATCTACATATGATAAAAGGACTAAAAAAATAAAAAAAGAGGCCAACACTGCATCTTTGCATCCCTTTTCAAGTATTCATCCTCTTTCTCAATGAGACTTGCTTGAAAAGATCCATGGAAAACCATTTTTTGTATTGTTTATTATGATGAAAATGCTTTCTTTTAGCTTCTTTTGTTTCTGAAACAAAGGTATATTTCGGCGATGGGTGATCCAAGAATGAGAAGAGATGGATTGAGAGTGGCATTGAAGGTGGAATTTTTGCAATGAAGTTGGCAATGAAATTCTGAGATGGGAAGTCCTAGAGCAATGACTGTTTTGATTTCTTAAGTAAGCTCAAACAAACATTTATGGTTTCAAAAATGTATTTCAAGCTCAAAACCAACAGAGAAAAATCTTCATGGTTTTTGTCTATGACTCAATCCTGCATTTCAACATCCCAATAAACAGACCAAAAAAGAAAAAGAAGAAGAAGGAACTAGTCTCATTCTGTGATGTCAAAACTGCATTTTAAACTCACAAGCAACATGCATGAAAAAAATCATGTGGGTTCTTTACCAATTTCAAAAGTGCATTTTAAGTCCAAAACATATGGATGATGGAACTTTCCTATTTCCTAGGATTTCAAAACTGAAAATGGCATGCAAAGAAAATTCTTTGTTGGTTTCTTTCAATGATTTTATAAGCGCATTTAAATATACAAAAGAAGCAATCAACTTCTATGAATATGGTTGGGGGAGTCCTTTCATTTCTTTGCCAGGTTATAGGATTTACTCGCATTGTATCTTTGGAGCCAATCAACTGAAAATGAACTAATCAGGATTGAATTTTTGTTATTTCAGATGGAAAGGAGAATCACTTGGAGAAAGCATCAAACGGCATGAACACTTTCTTGCTTTACAAATGGGTTTGAAACCCGGAATGAAGGTTCATTTTATTAAAAGTGAAAATCAATGGCATATACATTATCAAGATTCTTTGAGAATTTATGGATTTTGCTTAATTTGGTTTGTCGATGCAGGTTTTGGATGTGGGATGTGGAATTGGAGGACCACGATGGGAAATTGCTAGATTTAAGTAACTCCATTTCTCACAATTTATATTTCTTCTGGCTTTCAACCAAGGAACTTGTAATGTTATGTAGCAGTTGTAATCCGACAATTGCAAAAAAAGAAGAAGAAGACGGTTCTCAATTAAATCATAGATTTATTTCTAAAAACAAAATTCAGCTGATTATATAGGTTGGTTGCTTATTGTTATGACATGTTTCTAACATATAAGCAAGCCACATCGTGCATGGAGTATCCTAGCATAAATATTTATCTTGAATTATTTAGTAGTTTTGATTGACTAATCTAGTGATTTGTTTCAGCTGTTCATCTTCTTATGCGTGACAGAAGGTACACATATTTCTATTATGTTTTGTTTTCATTTTTTCTTTACTTATGCGTAAAATGTTCTGATTTAAATATTAAGAACTACGTAGTGGCTTGATCCCAATCTTCCAACATTGGGTACGTAGGAAGCCGTCCATACTAGACCGTATTGGTGCAGCCACAAATTTTTTATTTTTTTCCCTTTCTTGTAGTGTGGATGCATTTTCATCAGGACTATTTGGCAATAAGAGTAAGGTGGATGTAAGTTCTCAAAACCTATAATTAATCTTGAATCATTTATATCTTTATCGCTTCATTTATATGCTGTCGTCAGGGTCAACTTGTAACTCCTCGAAACCTCTGTAGTAAGACATTACGGTGCATGACGTTTCTAGCAGGTTAAGTTGCAAATTATTATTAAGAGTTGGTTGGATATAATTTATTTTTTTTGTAAATGTTGTTAATAGTTGGATGGATGATGAATGTATTTGTGAATGTAAATGAAAATAAAAACTTATGATATATATATATATATATATATATATATATATATATATATATATATATATATATATATATATATATGTTATCAATGGAGGATGCCTTGTTTAGGGGGATATGAAATTTTGTAGCTTATGGTATGGTGCCCCAATATTGGTTGTATGTTACTAGTATGTAGTAGATAATACTAGGATCAATAGTAAACATTTTGTTTTGAGTGGAAGACCGAGTAAAAGAACTTGGAAGAGACACTTTTTATGCCTTTCAGCTTCAAACTGGATACCTTTTGGATAAACCAAACATCCATTCACCACTAGTTCCTCAGTACATGGTACAATGGGGTGGGATAATGTCGGTTGCTCCAAATTCCAATACATATACTAAGTATATGTAATATAGTTTTATATATATATATATATATATATATATATATATTACAAATTATTATATTGCAATTTATATATGAAATAATCGTCATCATCGTCATCATGTAAGCCATATCCTAATTAATTAGGGTCGCATACATGAATCCTATTCCACCGTTCCACTCTATCAAGGGCCATACCTCCAGTTAGACCATAGGTCATCGAGTCTTTTCTTACTACCTCCATCCACGTCTTTTTGGGCCTTCCCCTTGCCCAACAATTTGTTTCCTAAAGCGTGGTTGGTCTTACAGCTATTCTATAAAACTTTCCTTTTAGTTTGAATGGTACTCGACGATCATTTAAAACTCCCAAGGCACATCCTATAGCAATTTTTACCATCCTGCTGGCTTGAAACACTCTTGATGGTAGCAATGTGAAATGGCACCATGCTGCCATAGATTGGCAAAAGGATAGCCTCATTTTTTTGGTCGATCTGTATCATTAATTCCCTCGACTATGGGATATCATTGACATTCTTGTAGGCAATGAGATTGCTTGAAGATTTTGTAGAACCACGGCCATCTCCAGCTGCAGAACCGCCCATTATCCGACCTTAGAGTCGCTTTCGACAAGAATGTCTCAGCTCCATTGGATTCAGCTTTGACCTTTGGACGCTCTTCTTCCTCCTCCCTCCTCTTCCTCATTGAATGAGTATGCAACATCCTTAACTAACTTGGAGCTGATTGAAGTCACAACTTCTGCAGCTTTTTCATTGACAATAATGGTGTCTGCAAGCAACAACGAGAACATCTTAGTCTTTGGGTTATTGGTTTCTGATTGCAAGTTCTGGAACCTAAGAGATACATTAAAAACCATTCCGGGCTTCAACACCTGATCGTTCATGGCATTTAAACTCAATACCGACTCACGGAACTCGAGACCGATTCCATTCCTGCTGACTTTGTAAGATGAGAGGCAAATTCAGGAGCATCCCTCTCTACCACCGAGGCTGTTACTTGGTAAACAACACTGACCTTATTCCCAGCCTTCAATGTACCTATCGTTGCCGCATGGGCCTTGAGGAGAACCTTATAAGCCTTAATCTGCGTTGCATTTGCATCAATGGGAAATGTTCTGGCAATGTCGGATCTAGAACAATTGAAATCCGTCATTGAAGCTATGTCGGATCTAAAACAAGTGAAATCCACAACAAACCAAACAAAAAGATGCAGAGATAACAACAAATTTCGAGAGAAGGTATGTCTCTTCTTTCCTTTCTCTTCTATTTCATGAACGAGAATGTAGTTTATTTGCAAATTACGATTTTTAAGGATTTAGAACTTTGAAAAAAAAAAATGAAAACTACTGGTTGAAAAGAAGAAAAAATAACATTTTCATTATATATATATATATATATATATATATATATATATATATATATATATATATATATATTATATAAACCCATGATCCAAACTTCAATTCCCGGTTTCCAAATTCCTGTTATACAATCATCATCTGAGCCTTTCTTCAATCGATTTGGGGTTGGCTTTAAATGGTAGATTGGCAAAAAGAAATTATGATTGGTTGCCAACTAGACATTCGCCTTCCTCTTTACCAAGGTCTCTAAACTGGAAATGGCAAAGGGTCACATTGATACTAACTCACATGCCAAACATAATTCCAAACTACACAATTAAGACTGCCAACAAGCTACTCGCATATTGCAACAACATTTTAAAACAGCAAAAATGCCCCTATTCCCAGTGGAGGTAAACTCCACACTGTTGATGGGGCTGACAGGTACAATCTGACACTGTTGATGGGGTTGAAACCTGTTTTGTACTTTTGTTGTAATGAAATTTCAACTAATGAACCTGGCATTTGACAAGACACGTGAGCCAAAATACTATTTTCTAAATTCATTAAAAAAATTATAAAAAAATATCTTTCTAATTTCTCCCCACTACCTTTGTAAAGTCTCCACCTGCTCCTTTTTCTTTGATCCATCTTCTCCTGCACATGATAGAGATGACCTATTTTCTTTCCCTTTCCTGCACATCATAGAAATGGTACAAACATTATAAAGGAAAAGTGATTTAATATTATAAACAGTGGTGATCCAAATATAAGTTACACTACACCAAATCATTTTATGTCATTGTGAGCAAGCATGTCTTGACCTGCAGATGCTAAAACATCACATGGGTTGAATCCCAAGCTTCCTTGAATGTTTGGGGAAAAGCAAATCCCTAACCTACAGCACAATTGGGTTTTTTTTTTTTTTTTTCAAATATAAAAAACTCAAATTCCTAACCAGTTAATCCCCAAATCTTGGAAGCCACGACCAAAGATCGACCCATACATAAGAGAGAGAGAGAGAGAGAGAGAGAGAGCGATCTAAACAGATTCCAAAATTAATAACAATAACAAAAAAGAAAGGAAGAACAGAAAAAAAATAAAAATAATACTAGTGACCTATTTACAATTTCTCCTTTCTTTGTAGCCTTCAGAAAAATACATATTGGGATTAGACCATAGATCTAAAACTCACCGACTCGACTCAAAACTCAGCTGAGTCAACTAGACTCAGCGAGATTTACTTATTTTTAATATGATGGCACACCTACTTAGTCTATTACCTTTATTTTAGAGTAGTAGCATCTATAGAGTTATATCCTCATGATGGATGTCTTGGATATTACACCTGTTTGTCTGTCACACTAGCATGTGTAGCTTGTGCATTAGCTGATAGAAGTATAAGGAAACATAGTGCGCATCAATCCAAGATAATGCAACATAAGCATTACCTGCATAATAACGACTCTTCAATTCCTCCATGCTTCGAGACGATGAAAACCTATCAGCTATCACTATAAAATGTAGATCGAACCATTCACACAAGTTAAATAACTGATCTGTCTCTTCCTTTAATTCAAGTTAGGTTCGAACCGATTCGAGTTCTAGCCAATTTCTGAGTTGCTTCAAGTTCTATTTTTGGTGTCAAAACAAGTTTAGCTCGTTTGATCGGTTTGGTTTTGTAATTGTAGACAAAAGAAATGAAGTTGAGAATAATTGAACAATAAAATCCAAAGCTCATACATTGAAATCTATAATAAATTAAACAAAAGTTAAGACAATATCCTATTCAAACATTCAAGTTAGGAATATGTATATATACTATATTTATACTCGACCGAGCCGAATTGAACCAAGGTTCGAGCCAAACCAAATTGAGCTAGCATACAGCTCAAGCTTGGGCCAATTTTGAAATGAGCTGGGATTTCTGGCTCGATTCGCCTGAAGAGATCATTCAGCTGAACCAAGCCAAACTAAATCAGGTTAAACGGAGTGAGCTAGCCAAGCTGCCTTGGTTTGTGTTAAGTTCTACCAACCAGTTAAATCCAACCTTTTCAAGTCTTAAAACCATGTTAGCAAGGGACACCAATGTAGTCACACCAAGAATCTCTCCCCATTGATTTGTGGCCCACAAAAGAATGGCTTAAAAAAAAGGTTAAAAATAGAGAGAGACTCCTATCCAGCGCATTCCAACAATAAATTATCATCCATCCATGCAATGGAAAACTTCCAATACGTCATATGTGGTTGACATCCAACCAATCCAAAAATTTGGTTCACCATGAAGATAGTCTTGCATAAAAATCAGTCCCCATCCAAATCATCAAGTGGACCACACTTGTATTTGTTATTTATTAGCATTTTATACATTATTTTCTATAGAACATGGACCATCCAACCCATCCATTAGGTTATCCCCACCATAAGGATCACCTTGTGTAAAAATCATCTGGCATACCCCACTTGTATTTTGTTATTTACCAGCACAACGACTATACCCTCCTGCTAAAAATGCCAAAAGAAACCTATCTTACATTTGAAATATCATGATATTTAGTGTAACCAAACAAACCCCAGAGCAACCATTGAGGAACAATAGAACATGCAAAGAACGAGATCTGAGAATGATTGTAACACATTTGTATTTTATTATTTATGTAAAAAACGTTTGGAGGTTGCCGTCTTGAAGATAGGTCGCATGTCGCTGTCATCACCATTGCCATCATTATTTTAACTTTGTTTTAGCCATAGGGTTCCTTTTCTAAATCCTAACTTACCTTGACAGGGACTACTGCAGTTCTACCTGTGGTGATTGGTTGTCCACCTGATGTCAATCCTCCTCCTTAACTCTAAGTTAGCTGTGAAAATGATTTTGGATACTTATTGTGCTAAAACTACAACAGATTCAAAATTCTTAAAAAGATTGTTCTGTATGAGTGAATATGACTAATTTTTAAATAAAGTGATCTTTGTGGTGGGGCCAACACATCTAAGTAGACAAGTATATATAGGAAAGTGAGATGTTCACTCTACAATTAACACTAACATTAGTAATGACGGGAAGAAGGAATACAAGTAGTTAGTTTATAGCAGTGGAATTTCTCTCCGTGACTGTTGTAGTGTAAGATTAACTCATGGGTTGAAAGTGGGGCAGTCATCCCATCAACATCAACACCATTAATATAAAGCAACACATGTCCAATGATGTAGAGCAGGTCACGGACAGTTTCATGGCCAAGATGGACCAGAAAAGGCCGATCAGAGACGAAGGTGATCCGGACCATCAGAACTTAAAACGGACGCATCTCACAAACTGGAATAAGCTATTAGACGTACTAATTATGATTTTGGGGTAGGGGGAACTAGTTTAGCCACCCAACCTTGCTATGTTGGTTGAGCACGCCGAGTTTTTCAAATACCATCAGATCGACAGTCGAATTCCTGTTTTAATTTCATTTTTACTATTCATAGTTAGTTTTAGTTTGATTATATATAACTCTTCATCTGTTGGGCTTTAGGAGTTGTGCCCAACTTTAAAAGTGTTTAGAATAATTAGGAGAACAGCATGGTAAAGGCAAATAGGACACTTACTATTTTTGGCCAAAAACCATGCACGCTAGTAAGAATCATAACCGTCTATAAATAGTAAAATAGTAACTTTACTGTTTATAGTAAGTCACGATTTCTATAAGTTTTAGTTGTAGTTTAAATCCCAGAGACCAAAAATGAGATATTTACCATTCTCAAGTGGACCACATTACAAGAAACAGTGTTGAATGAGGGTCTACCATTAAAAACTTTTTGGGGCCCATAAAAGTTTTGGATCAAGCCGATATTTGTTTTTCCTTTCTTCTAAGTCTCGTATGACCTAATCAACAAGATGTCAAATAAGAAGTACAAATGGGCCTTAGGAGGATTAATTTTACGACCCGTTTGGCAGTTGGATTGGAAGGGATTAGATGGTAGTGGAAGGGATTGGATGGTAAATCCCAGGAATGGCCAGAATGCCAAACAATGTAGGTGATCTAATCCAAATCCGATGGATCTTCGGACAATCCACGACAACACCATCATTACCTTTAAATCCCATCCAATCCATCCTAATCCGTTCAAATTAGCCTGCAACGTGTTTGGTTCGAGGGATTGGAAGGTATCGGAAGCTTTAATCTTCGGATTGGTCGGGCGTGCCAAACAGACTGGATATATCAATACGAGGATGCGACAATCCCATGGTTCTCAAGACAATCACCGACAACACCATCATTACCTAGAAATCCACGCCATCCACCCTAATACCATTCACTCCCTTCCAATCCACCCCACTTTGACGGGCCCTTAATGTAGATATTCAATCACTATTGTTTTCTGTAGTGTGGTCCACATAAGAAATTTATATCCTTCTCATTAATTTTTGGTATAAATCCCTAAAATGATCTGTAAAAATGAATGAACAGCGTGTATATATGAAACACATACATCGTGGTGGGGGCCATAGCCACGGGGCTAGTGGTAGGGGAAGTAGCCAATCCATTTCCCTAATGAACAAGTTGGATGACATGACAAAATGGACGGACGGTGTTGATAAACCAGCCTATTTCAGGATGTGGACAGGCAGAGTTAGTACATAATCCGTGTCCATTAGGGACCATCGTCTGTAAGGGAAGGAGTGGGGCCTACAAGGATGTGGACCCGCATTCCCGGAGACCTTGAGTGACCCACTCGTGCAATCTATGGGCGTTGAAAATGAAGGAAGGAAGCATTTCTACCAGGGGCCAGTTCATAGGAATAACATTATTCTTGCTATAAATGAAGAAGAAACATGCAAAGGCTAATAACAGGATTTCTGGGTAGCTTCGTAGGATGCACCACAAGTTCATTAGCCATGCACCCATTGTTGCTAAGGGTCAGTTTGGGTGGTGGGATTAGAAGGGATTAGGTGGGATGGGATTCATCTGGTCCTGTGCCAATTCCACTTCATGTTTGGGAAGAATGGAAAAGCTTGGAATTACATTAAATGGAATTGTATTGGGTCCGTGCCAATTTCACTCAATGTTTGGAAAGTTGTGTAGGTCCCACCATGATGTGTGGGCTATATCCACACCATCCACACATTTATCGAGATTATTTTAGAGCATGGGCCAAAAAATTAGGTAAATCTAAAGCTCAAGTGAACCCCACCATAGAAAGCAACACGGATTGAATACTTACCGTTGAAAACTTCTTTGGAGCTACATAAGTTTTGGATCTACCTCATTTTTAGGCACATGCCATAAAATGAGGTTACAAAACAAATGAACGGTTTAGATATAACATATGCATGTTATTCAGTCATTTCAAATGATGGTAGGTATATCCATTCAATGTACCCTCGTATTATCAACAAAGCATAGCATTAATTTTATCCCACGGCAATAGGGAACAATCTCTGCCATGGGTAATAATTATCTTTTTTAAATCTCATCCCACCTAATCCCTTCTAATCCCACTAGCTCAAACCGACCCTAAACAAATTGTCAAAAAAAGCAAACGAGGAAAGAAATTAATATTGATTTGCACCACCACCAAAGCACTACCAACAGTGTAAGAAAAGGAGCTAGGTTACAACTTGCTCTGGATATCTTGAAAAACTTAAGTTTGAAATATAAAAGGCTAACTTAGAGAGAATGAATACAACAAAGGGCTGAACTCCTTTATATAGATATTAAAAGTAATAGATGTGTGGGAATAAAATGACATAACAAGGGAATGAAGGTGACTGACATGACATATCACAAGTAGTAGTTATGTAAGCAGATTGGCTGGTGTAGCATACAACACCCACCTGGCTAGTGTGTTGACGTGACCAAGTTATGTGGTCCTACGACCAAAAAAAAAAGGAAGACAATACTCATTGTCATCAGTGATCTAGAATATCTCTGTTGGGCCCAACCATAGATGAACCAGCTCTGAAGAATATCACTGATTGGATATTCTAATATGATCATGTGTCACATTGGGGAAAGCTAAACATCAAACAAAAAAAGAAAAAACAACAGGGGAAAGCTACCCTGAAGAAAACAGAGCTTTAATAGTTTTATTAGTAATTGTGGTCTTTATTTTTCTCAAGTTTTTTTTTAAATCTTTTGTTGGCATTTATATATTATGAAGTTTGTACATATGTTAGCATATTGTTGCTGAATGTGGCAATCCAGTGCATCTGGAAGATGACAAAATTTGTATCTGAAAATGCTCTCTTTTCCCACTAGGATTTTCTAATCGACGGTTGTAACAGGCCTTACAAAGAAACATACCAATTGAAATGCTCTTACCTTAACATCTAATTGGTAGGATGAATTCTAATATTTTATTTTGTTAGTTGGTTTCAGTTGATTAAACTATTCACTTTCCATGGATTTGAGCTGGTTATTTGAAATATATGAAGGGTTGACTAAACTAGTCTTTTCTTGGATTAAATTTGGTTGCTTGTAATATATGTAGGAAGGGCTCAAAAGAAGGTTGAACAGGAGCAGATACTAAGTAGCCAATACAAAACAATGCATAGCCAACAGTTGGAAGTTCCAGGTAATTTCTTTTGTATGGGTCCTAGCTAGTTTAGTAGGGGGAAGTGTTTAGTTAGGAGGGTTGAAGTGAATTTTTGTTGCATGGGCCACTTGGGTCATTTCCTCTTTTATTGAATTGAGTTGTTACCAATTTTGTGAATAGGATCCTTATCAAACAATAGTGTGAATTATTTTTTGAATGACTATCAGGTGCAAGATTTAAAAAAATTTTAATAATAATTTATTGGTATATATATATTTTTTTTTTGCAGATATTTTAGCGACGGACCAAATCCGTCGCTAAGCTCTGAACATTGAAATTAACGATGGATTGAGGTCCGTCACTTACTAAAATTAGCGACGAATCTTATCCGTTGCTAATGTTTCTAGGGACGACTAATTTTTTGAATTTCACCGACGTTTTTTTTTATTTTTATGACGGATTTGAGGTCCGTCGCTTACTAATATTAGCGACGGATCTTATCCGTCGCTAATGTTTCTAGGGACGACCAATTTTTTGAATTTCACCGACGGTTTTTTTATTTTTACAACGGATTTTATCCGTCGCTATTAGGCGACGGACCTTATCCGTCGTATATTAAACGACGGATAAAATCCGTCGTAAAACCAAAAACGACCCACTAAACAGCGACGGACCTCACGACGGATGAAGTCCGTCGTTTATTTGGTTTTACGACGGATTTAGTCCGTCGCAAATCAACGATTTTGGCGTAGTGCTCCCTCTTTCTTCGGTGCAAAGTGCAATTTTTTACAATTTGAACTATTTACTCCTTCATTTTAACTGTTGTTCCAGGTGTGAGGATGTATGTAGATGGGACCCCACAATTTGGATAATCAGGATTGAGTTATATGTATGCCACCTGTTGTCTTAGCTTGGTGGGGACAAGGTTATCCAATGCAAAAGAAGATAAGCAATCTACTGAACTCGCTCTCAGTTTCTCCAACCAGAGGCCATGATCCAGCAACCTCTGTACAATTGATGGTTCGGCCTTGTCCAATCCAAGCCCTGCAGGTGGTGGAGGTATCTGTCACGACCATCACGGCAATGTGATCTTCGCCTTCGCCAACGGATATGGCAATGCCTCAAATAATTTGGCAGAATTGAGGGCCGTTCACGATGGCATCCTTCTTTTCTTGGACATGGGCCTGCAAAATGTTATTCTTGAATCTGACTCCACCTGGGTAGTGCGTTGTCTCCAAATGAATTGTGCCCCCTCCTGGAAATGGGCATATTGGCTAACCAGAATTGCTTCCCTCTTCGGCAGGGGCTCCTTTCGTTTAGCTCACATTCTCCACGAACCAAATGCTCGTGCTGACAGCTTGGCGAAGCTTGGAAGCAAGCTACAGATCAACAAAAAATTTTCTAGCATTTCCTCCTTGCCCCATGTCACAAGAGGCCAAATTCTTCTTGATAAAGCGGGCCTAGGGTCCATCAAAGAGCATGTGCCCAGGCCTCGTTTTCCCTGTTTCCCTCCCGAAGATCCTAGGCTGTATTTTTGCAAAGTTAATGACAAATACTTTTTGAATATATATATATATATATATATATATATATATATATATATATATATATATATATATATATATATATATAGTTTTGGAAGAAATATGCCCCACAAATTTCCCAGAATAGAAGATCCTAGTCATAAATATTGGTTTGTCTCAGTCGAGGGTAGACAATTGTTTATTTCTCTTAGTGCATTCTATATGCAAACCCAAAACTGAAAGGATCAAATCCTCCATCAGGAAGTCTCATTGGCATGGTCTTAGAAAAATAGGATCCTTACTTGCTAGATTAAAATATGGATATATCATATAATTATTTGGCCAAGGATCATTTAATTATTTGATATTCTGGTTAACTATTAAGAATCATTCACTCAAGCTCACATGGACCCGCAAAAATGTTTTTCTCTTTTCTATACGGTGGACGACCTGGTGCTTTTCCTCTACTGCAAGGGAAGCACCTTAGAGAGTTCTTTTCCTTGAGAGGAACTACATGCAACTAGTTGGACTGTGGTCTAACTAGCGTAAAATCAGCCATTGTTATGAATGTATAACATCCAAACTGTCCAAAAGGTTAGCCCCGCGGCGAAGGTTACCCAAGTACAAAGGCTATGACAATCCATTCATCAAGTAGAACACATATGTACTTCATATAAGATCCTTGGCTGTCCATTGTTTTCTACACGGTGGACTACATGATGAGTGTATGGGTATGATCTTTACTGTAGGGCTGGTGTGTAGGACGTGTTGGATAATGTACACGACACCTTGCACTAGCTGTTTTACAATAACTTATTGTCCTAAGAGGTATGAATAAGGCAGCTCATCTATAGTTCCCGGTGGCATAAATTCATTCACCATGTGAACCTGCTGTTTCAAACGTTTTCACCTACTTTTTTGTGGACCAGCTTGGTTCATGTCTTTGAGCATTAAAATAATGAGACAGACCAGATCAACAGGTTCGAACTCACTACTGAGGTACCATGCTTTAGTGGCATTCCATCTATATATAGCTTGCTACCCTCGCCATCTAAGCAGAAGAGAAGGTTGTATTTCATCTTTGCAGACCCTTCTTTTTCATCTGTCTACTTTCCAACGTCTTCGCTTTGCTAAAAACGCCTTACTGCCTGGTATGTTCTTCCTTTTCTTACACCTCTAATTTTTTGTGTAAATTTCTTCCTTTTTTCTGATTTCATAAGTGTTTATAAGGCATCCAACGGTTTGGATGAATAGATCAAATAATAAGGCTAGTCTAATTATCAGTTGGGCCACTGTCTATAGAATAAATCAGTCGCTGGAAAATATGGTAAAGTTATTCTAAAACATCTACGTGTTTTAGAATATCTTAATATGCCACTAATAGATGAGCAGCTCATATCCTTTGAATATCTTAATATGCCACTAATATTAGAATTTATTTTTTTTATAATTAAAACCATCATTGTCAGAACCGCAGTTTAAGGATTTGGAATTTATAGGTTCCAGTTCAGCACATTTCAGAGGCCAGATACACTGCATTGTAGGTTGAGCTTAACCTACAACACAATTTTTGGCCAACAGTACTGATACATCAACGACATATGTATATCCTGTGCACTCCCTCAGGTATTTCTTGGGTTCCGAAAATCAAGCTGTTTTTTTTTTTTTTTTTTTTTTTTTTTTGAAGTAACTGAGAATTTCATTAACAAACAGAATTTACATCCTTTTCGGGCGGGTCCCTACAAAAAGAAAGAGGACCACGCCTATCGTGTACTAAACACAAAACAGAATAAACCCGAAACTGATCCCTCAAATAACACAGCTGGGAACATAGCAAGGCCGAAGCTCGAGAGAGGGCCGGGAGGAAAAGATTAAGGGGGTCTAATTCTGCCCAGCCCCGCATTGTCAAGCACCAACTCCCCTCTGATGTGCCTAGGGAGCGAGGCCCGGCTAGTGAAGGAAGTGTCTGGGCATCCTTCACTAGCCAATCTAGCTAGAGCGTCCGCCACTGCATTGCCTTCGCGGAAGATGTGCGAGAAAGACAGGTTAAGGCCTTGAATTTTGGACCGGATTTCTCCCAAGATATACCAGATCTTCCAAGGGCTGGAAGTAGAAACACCCTCAGCTGCTGACACTATAATTTTGGAGTCAGACTCCACCACAATGTTGGATAGATCCATGTCAAATATGATTCTTGTTAAGGAACTCTGAGTTGAAGTTCTGTGCCCATTTAGCTCTTGCACAACCGTTTTGGTCATATCCATTACACTCCTTTAAAAGTAAATAGATTTTTGAAAAAATTTCTGGGTTAGAAAATTTTTTTAATAGCAGGCAGTTATTAGGCGATAGCTCAAACCCTAAGCAAGTATATTCAAAAAAAAAAAAAAAAAAAAAAATCACACTTACATAAAACAGAAATAATAATAATAATAATAATAATAATAATAATAATAATAATAGATAATAAATATACAGTTAGGAACAAAGAAATTCAGCAGCTCAAGTTCAACGTAAATCAGTAGCCTACTTAATAAATGCACTGCTCCGATTTTTGCAGTGTGCCGGTTTAAAGTGCGCGCAACATGACAGTGTTCACTGAACACCCACTATTAAAAACTTCCTAGGGTTCACTGTAATGTTTACTTGCTATCGCCCATAACGTAACACAAGTCTAGATAAAGGGTTGTGTGGTCCACCTGAAATTTAAATCTGCTTTCATTCTTGGGGCAATAGCCTAAAATAAGCTGGCAAAACAGATGGAAAGAACAGATATACATTGCATACATTAAGGTGGGCCTTAAGGTTAAGGTCGCACCCACCTGGCTGGATCGGGGTGGCAGCTAATCCCTGTTCCATACGCACATCTGTGGGAGGCAACAAAGTGCAGATTGGAAAGTAGTTTAGACATGGTGGTTCATCATTTTGTTCCAAGAAGGGAAAACACAAATATTAGCTTGATCCAGAACTTCGGTGGCCCCTAGGAAGTTTTCAGTGGTTGACGTTGAATCCCCACTGCTTTCTATAGTGTGGTCCGGTTGAGCTTTGGATCTGCCTCAGTTTTAGCCTCATGCCTTAAAATGATGTCTGAAAATGGATGGATATATATATATATATATATATATATATATAGTACTGTGGATATAACACATACATCATGTTGGTCCAACAAAACTTGATGATGTTGTGTTACATTTACATTATTCATCCATTTTGGGACATCATTTTTAGGTCCTGAGCCAAAAACTAAGGCAGATCCAAAGCTCAAGTAGACCACATCACAGAAGTCAGTGGGGATTTTTTTCTATTTTTATTTTTCAAATGTATATTGAAACTTAAATTAAAATAATCCCCAAATGTTTTAAGTCCATCAACCCACTTTGTATCGCTAAAAGATGCGAACTTACATGGAGAAGGTGTCGTTACAAGTATAGATTTTTAGGCAAGCCAAGGTGGAACCATGGCCTGCGGAGATCACATCCCAACACATGAGAGCATGAGATTGACTGATCAACTAGGCCCACTCATCTGGGTTCGAGCGTAGAGATAGTTACCTCATTCAGAGAGCAGATTTTGGCACTTCCTGAAGATTGATCTGATTCATTTACGAACCTTGAGACAAAAAATCCTGGCTGTGTAGGTTGTGGAAGATCCATAGATTCGCTTCCAAGCATGAGAATGACCGAGGACATGGTGGGCCTATCCGCTGCATCTTTTTTTTTTTTTTTTTGAAAAGGATGTTTTCATTCAAATAGCAAAAAGATGTACAAAAAATGAAAACAAGCACCCATGATTCGGGCCCTCCCAAACAAAAGGATAGGAGAGCCTATCATAAGGGGCAATGCGAGGAAACAAAACAAAACTCTAATTCGGGGCGGGCCGGGGTGCAAAGAACGAAAGAACCGAAGAAAGCCAGGAGCTAGGACTCCCTCCAAATACTGCCAAAGCTCATCTTATCAAGGAAGAGGAGGCCCCTGGGAGTACAAGGAAGATCGGCGTGGTTGAGAAATAAAACCGATTTTTGAAGCAAACTCCCCATCCTGGCTAAGGCATCCGCCGGCCCATTACCTTCTCTAAGAATATGCACAAATTCTACATAACCGGCTTTGCTTAGAGTGTAGATCCTGTCGATCCAACACTTCCACTTCCATCCTGGGTTGGACCTACCCATGAGGAAATCCACCACCAAACGGAAGTCTGATTCCACAATGATGCTAGTGTAGCCCAAGCGAAAACAATGCATCAGCCCGTCATAGATGACGTGGAGTTCCGCTCTAGTGTTGGAGGCGACACTGTAGCCTTCTTGAAAAGCGAAACACTATTTCCACTAATCTTTGTTGAAAAATACCACCACATCAAATGCCACCAAATCTATCATTACTCAAACTCATCTATATCTCCCCGGTAGCACTCATCATACCAAATGACTAAGGTGCCTAGAAGTTGTATTTTCATCTTTTCAAAAACCTTTGTTTTGCAATTCCCTACTTTCTATCATTTTTGCACCCATAAAAAAAGCCACGATTTCCTAGCATGTTCCTAACTATCTTACAACATTTGTTTTTTTTGTTTTTTTTTTTTTCTTTCTTTCTGAAGGCATATTTGGATTCATGGAAATAAATGGGAGGAGAACATTACTTTTGGTGATACCCAATTTTCGTTGATTTTCAATCCTTTCTTTTAGAAAATCGTGAGAAACACTATTTCCACTAATCTTTGTTGAAAAATAAATGAAATTATTTTTCCACTTCCACTCCTAAGAAATTCATCTTCTCATGATGAAAGGAAAATGGGTTTCTCAAGGGCCACTCCTAAGAACTTCATCTTCTCGTGATGAAAGGAAAATAGGTTTGTCAAGGGTTAAGCCCAAACATACCACCATCTATATTCAATCTCCTCACATGTGCCAATGAGCCATTGCCCATCTTTAGTTATGCAATACATGCACCCCACATTTGTAAAGCGTCCCACATGTACTAACATGCCAACATGTGACATAATGGTCCTAATTCTAATAATTGCCAGATATTTATGTCCCTGTTACACCATTAATATAGAAAAAAAAAAATTCAAAATTCGTAATTACCAAAAATAACAAAATTCAAACTATAATAAAAATTCTAATTCTAATAAAACTCTTCTAAAACTTAATTTTTAAAAATAAAAATTTCAAATAAACTTTTGGTAGAAGAGTCCTAGCATGATTACAAGTTGTTTCTAAAAAAGAAGAAAATCTAAAACTCTAAAAGTAAAAAAATATTAAAAAATTCAGAATTATTAAAAATAGTAAATTTTCATTAAATTTTAGTTTTTGAGTTGAAAGTTTGTGTTTTCTAATGAAACGGATAGATGCAACCCACTTTGTGGGTCGATTCACCTTAGATGGCCCGTTTTAATAAAGATTGATATATTATGTGCCCCGTAACGATACCTGGATCAAAAGTTATGACCAATTTACGGTCCACCTTCTTTTGGTCCAAGCATGATAGGAATGTATTTGTGCCATGTTCTACATCATACCCCTTCACTTGAAATAAACTCGTCCTCCAGTTACTCAATGGGCTTCGATCATGGTACTCAAATAATTTCTAACACTGATGTTTATCAGCATCTTCCTTATAATTGCATTAGGCTCTTAAGCTGAAAAAAATATATGTACGCACACTCTCTTTGACTTGATTCATGCTCTCCTTGACTTAACTAGTATGGATTAGTCCCTTCACATGCATGTGGTTGCAAGATCCTACATTCTTCCTGATAATGTGAGCAATTAGGCAGACTTACTCATAAGACAAGATCAATATGGTTTTGTATATCTCGTATAGGAGGCAATTTATTAAGAAGTTCATTGAGCACAATCATCTTGAACTCCTACAACACTAGTTTCAAATCTTTTGGGATGTTCACAGGCTCCATATAATTTTCTTTTTCAATTGATGCATGTACATCTTTCGTCTCCTCAAATTGTTTAACGAAATCATGTTTGGGTATGAGAGACTGCTCCTCAATTTTAAAAGTCTTGGGTTGGTTCTCCGTTCCCATAGGTATGAGAATAATCTTTCTACCATCTTTAATAAATATAAATATGTTATCCTGACCTCTATGCATAGCATCAATATTATTATATCATGGCCGACTGAGTAGTATGTGACATGCCTCCATGTCAACTACATCACATACTACTTCGTCTTTATAATATTTACCAATTTAAAAAGATATAGTGCGCTATTCGGTTACCATTGTTTCGCTGACCTTCGTAATTCAACCGATCGTATATGGGGAAGGATGATGCTTTGTCTTTAATTGTAACTTTACCACCATGACCTTCTTAATCCAACCTATCGTATATGGGTAAGGATGACGATCTGCCTTTAATTGTCTGATATGTATGTCCCTACTACACCTTATTTTACAGTTTACCAAAATGCATGTAACTGCAATGTGGTGCCCACATTCTATCAAAACTCAGATGTGAGCCAAGAATGCAGGTTCTAGGCCATGGGAGTGGACTAGGTGTAGCACCGAGGGTGTTACCCTTGTGGCGGGGCCACCATGATAATGTGTTGTATATCAATGCAGTCCATCCGTTTTTCCAGCCAATTTTAGGACATACTGTCAAATTTAAGCATATGCAAATCTTATGTGGACCGCACCACAGGAAACACTGGTATTAATTGCACACCATTAAAAACTTCCTATGATCTACTATAAGAAAATATGTAATGTTTATTTGCCATCGGTTAAAGAGACTTGGATGGAGGGAACATACAAATATTAGCTTAATTCAAAACTTTTGGTGCCTACAAAAGCTTTTAATAATTATTGATCACTTTTTACGGTAATGTAGTCAGAGATGTTAATATGCTTAAGTTTTGGAATAACATCTTGAAATGAATCAAGACAACCGATGGACAACATGAATATATAATACATTCTTTAGAGTGGCCCCACACTCTAAAATAACAACACCTAAGTGTTACCAGGTAACAGATAATCCACTCCAATCTCCCCCACCTGACCTAAGCAAGGTGACAGCTAAGTGGCTCCAATCTCCCCCCACCTGACATAAGCAGGGTAGGGTCCAACCTGATGATTGTGATCAGAAATTCACTCAAACCATCTATTTTTCCATATTACATTAGTACATGAGACAAAAAATAGACGGATACAAAACTCAAGGGTACCACGTGAAAGGAAAAAGTGGGGAGGGAAAAGCCTACAGTTGAATTCTTCTCAGGGTCCAGGTTGATGTTTATATGCCAGGAACCGTTCATAATATCATTTCCACTGGGATGAGGGGAAAACAAAAACATATTACCCTGGAAAAAAACATCCAGGACCCCACTAATGTTTTAACGGTGGGCGTTAAAGCCCTACTGTTTACAGTCATGTGGTAAATTCACAAACTTAAGTTTCGGATTTATTTTTTTTTTAATTTTTTTTTTGGCATTTTTCTAAAATTATATAGAAAATGGAGGAACCGGGGTGGATTTCTCACAAACATCTGGGCGGAACCCGACTGCAGAACTTAATGCTCCCCTAATTTTTTTATTATTTAAAAAAAAAAAAAAAAAAAAAAAAAAAAACACCTCCATGCTCCCTGTGGGACATCAGCCAGTGCGACTTCATGCTCCCTGTGGTAAACATTCAATCCCCCACTTCGTTTTGTAGCGTGGTCCACTTGATATTTATCTCTCTTATTTTTCGTATTAAGATTTATGACAAGTTCGCTAATGGATGGACGGTTTTTTTTTTTTTTTTTTTTTTTGAAATCCACAGATGGTCATATGGAAAAGGGAAAACTTTTTCGTTTCCATCAATGGAAGCTGATTTTATATCCCATCTTTAGTGATTTGTTGCTAAAAAGCAATAATTTGTCATGCATTAGTTGTGGTGATTTAGTAATTCCAAATGCATGTAGACCACAAACCATTTTAGGCATCCACATTGCACCTGTCTGGACGGTTTGGATATAATACATACCTTAGGTTTGAATATAATATATACCTTATGATGGGACCCACGAAACTTGGTGACGTCAACACATCAGCTATATCGCTGGAGTGTAGTACACCAGCCCATCCGCTTCGCTGGAACCCTGCGTTTGGTTGCACTACTTAGGCCCCGTTTGTTAAATCTGAAGTCTAAAGCCTGAATCTGAAATCTGAAGCCTGAATCTGAAATCTGAAGTCAAAAAACTTGTTTGGTAACTATGGCTGAAGTCTGAAAATTAAGTACTGAATTTGAAACAATCTGTTTGTTAACAAACATCTGAAATGTCTGAAATATGTTAATTTGACACATTTGCCCCTATCTATTTCCTGTTTGGAAATGCTTTACATTATAAAGAAATTATTTCTTATTAAATGAAAATAAATTATTTTATTTAATTCAAATAAACTATAAAGTACTTAATAGAAAATTAAAATATCATTATTCATAAAAACAGATAAAAATTTAATGATTTGCATGTATAAGTGTGGCGGCAATTTCTTCTCGCATATTAGACATAATAGTTTGTTCAAAGTTTCCAAATACTTCTTCCACTTCAGGCATATCATTCTCTGATTCAATATTCATCTCTGAAAGAACATTTTCATCATTGTATTGTTGGAAGAGTGGATCGGAGATAGATTCCTTTCTGATGTAGTTGTGTAGTGTCATGCATGCAATAACTATGTCTCTTTGCGTCGGGAAGGAATATGGTGTCATCCGCTTTAAAATTGCAAAACGCGCCTTCAACACGCCAAAAGACCTTTCGATTACATTCCGTAACTTTGCATGCATATGATTAAAAACCTTCTCTTTACTAGTAGGCCGCCCACCACTACGAAAGTCACCCAACCAATACCGAACAGTGCAGTATAGTGCCATAAATCCTCTTGTGTGAGTGTAAGCAGCATCAACAAGATAATATTTATCTATATAAAAACAAATGACATTTTAGCAAAATTTCAAGTTATAATTTCACTAAGCTATATGAAAAAATATATTAAATATTAACAGGAGGGGGCAACGAAAATTTCTTATTTGGATCAAGTACAACATCCATAAGTACCCTTGAATCATGTGCCACCCCTTCCCATCCAGCTATAACATATGTAAAAATCATATTAAAGTCACAGATGGCCATAATGTTCTGAGCACATTCACCCCTTCCTCTTCCTCTGTAAGGTATTTGTTTATCTGTCGGGATACATGCAGGAATGAGAGTTCCATCTAACACACCAATGGCACCCTAAACATTAAAGATAAATTGTTAATCCTTGAGTAGGATGATTCAATTATAACTAAATATATTTATATTTTTTTATATGAAGTTTTACCTTAAGTATTTGCCGAAGATGTCGATGTGTTCTGATTTCTTGGACATTTTGATCGAATGATGGAGTGACAATCATTTCTTTGACAAATTTTAACATAGCCAATAATACCTCATGAAAGTGTTTATGCACTGTTTGCGTTGAATGTACAAATCGATTTCTTACCAATCTATTCCGAAGGTTATGACTAATTGTTATTATAAACATGGCAATTTTTTCCTCGAGTGATACATATCTACTATCAAATAACCACCTTCAAATGCGAAACAAGTTACACAAATTATTGAATGTATCTTTCTCCATTCTAAACAATTCATAGCAAACTGAAGCTGGACCATCTAGCAATTCTTTCACAAACTATGATCTAGGTAATGCAGGAGAACTTGCTTGTATTCTATTAGTAGATGTTTCTAAATAATTAAATAGTAGCTTTAATACAATAATCTTCAATAATTTCTTCTGTTCATTTGTTAATGTCATAATTCTGTCAACATCGAAAGTAAAGACTTCAATTAGATGTTTAAACAATTAACTAGTTAAGATTAACAAATCTCTTAAATAGATTATATCAACAAAAATATAAAGTCTATAAGCAAAACTAATGTCAAAACATTAAAGAAAAAGAAATAAAACTAATGTAAAAAATATGAAAAAATAAACAACAGACTAATCTAAAGTCTCTATCCAAAGCTTCATATCCTCTTCTTCCTCTAGAAGCATTCACACTTCTCATTCTCCTTCTTCTGGGTAAACGATTTTAGAGCTTTAAAGTATAATGGATCTGGTCTTCTTATTGATGACATGCTGTTTAATTTCATTAAACATTCCTTGATAGTGGGTCCTTCTGCATCTGTCTTTTCCAACTGATGTATGAGTGCATCTACACTGCTTTGGATATCCCTCTTCCTATTTGGTTTGTGTCGTTTGCGTTGATGAGCTTCTAAATCGATAAGCGGTGCCTGTTGACATTCTTTAGTAGCTGGATTTATGTTAATACCGAGACTGTCTAAATTGATTTCATTTTCACTCATAGGTGTATTTGAAGGTATTTGAGATGACGACCCAAAATACTCCTCAGGAAGATTGTCACTATGTGTTGTGTAGGCTTCAGCACCAGTTGCAACAAAACCTTCAAATAAGGCCCTCAATTCGTTCTCAAATGCTAGTAGTCTATTTCGGAATTGAGCTGTATTCTTATTTGCCTACAATAAAAATATTATAAAATCATGTCTTAATTTGATGAAAGACAATTTTTTTTATAAATATATAACAAAATTTCATAATTACCTTTATGTACTCATCCCATCTTTCTTCAGGCCAATCGAATTGGCCCGTCAATGCATTGTACCCATGTCCCGTAATGCTTATCAATTTAATCCACGTAGTATACTATAGTTTCAGATAATCCCATAAATTCTTCAATTGCTTTTGATTAAATTCTTTTCCCGTACACTTATTCAACTCAATTATTAATTTGTTCCATGCTTGTTTGGTCAAGCTTGACCCTGACCTACCACCCTTATGTGCTTCTTCAAGACAAAAATCAATAAATATTTTTTTCTCCAAATCACTCCATCTTGCCCTGCCACTATCCCTTGAAGTCATTGCTACAATAGCCTAGTATAAACTGAGAATTGTTTAAAGAAGAACAATTGGGTAAAAATCTTTTAATAAATTTAATTGATTAAAATAAATAGAAAAGACAAAAACTTAAGAAAATCATGTCAATCTTTAAAGATAAAGAGACTGTAATACTTATCGAAGAGAAATATTTATAATCCTTTATAAAGATGCTAAAAAAATAATTGATGATGCAATGGAGAAGTGAATGAGAAACCTGATGTATCTTAGAAAAAAATAAACGTGAATTGATACTACACCAGATGATTTTCCGCCAAGTTTGATCTCCTTAAAACTGTTCATACAACTTGAGCTCGATAAGCCCATATAGGCTTCCAACGCAGGAGCTTCCCGCGGAAGGCTTTCGCAGGGGACGCGGATGGCGTACGGACAATGTCAATTGCAACGTAGCTACTGACAATACTCTATGACCCTGCATAGAGTATTTCTGATTTATCCAAGTCGTTCATACATTTTTAAATATCATTGTATAGCATTATAAGAAAAATGAGAGATATTAATATATCCACTGGAGCACACCACGAGAAAACAGTAGAGATTAAATGGTCACCATTAAAAATTTTCTAGGGCTCACAGTAATGTTTATTTGTCATCCAACCTGTTGGTTAGGTCATGCACACCTGGTAGAAGAGAAAAAAAATATAAGCTTAATTTAAAACTTTTGTGGCCTTTAAGAAGTTTTTAATGGTAAGTGTTCAATCACCAATCTTTCCTATGGTGTGGTCCATATGAGATTTTGATCCATATAATTTATGGTCTTACGCAATAAAATAGTCTGAAAAAATAGATGAATGGAATGGATAGGATACATACATCATTATGGACCCCACATAGCACTGCCAGTAGCCACCTCGCTACTGATGCTGTCAGAACACAATCCACGTCTTTTCCCATGAGAACCGCGTACATTGCGGAAACGGATTGGCTACTCCCCAGCCACTGTGGTCGGTGCTCTATTAGCCCCTCCATGATGTATGTATTTCATCCATTCCGTTCATCCATTTTTACAGATCATTTTAGTGCTTCACCCCAAAAATTAGAGGGATATAAATCTCAGGTGGATCACACCATATGAAAACAATAATGATTGGATATGCATCATTAAAATCCTCCTACGGCCTACTGTACTGTTTATTTGACATCCAATCTTTTTATTAGTTCATACAGGCCCAGATGAAGGGAAAAAAACAAAGATAAGCTTGATCCAAAACTTTTATGTTCCCCAAAAAGTTTTTAATGGTCGACGCTATTCAACACTGTTTCCTTTAATGTGGCTCACTTGAGATTTTTAAATATCTAATTTTTGTCCCAAACCATGAAATGATCTAAGAAAATAGATAGATGGCATGGATGAAACAAATACATCATGGTAGGGCCCACAGAGCACCAACCATCAGCCACAGGCCGGTGGCAGTGGGAGTAGCAGGTCCGTCCCGTCTTGTATCCAAGGGACGCGGATTTCCTGCGAAAGCCTTTCGCAGGAAGTTCCTGCGCAAGGATACTGGGTGGAGCCCACCGACATGTTTTTGATAAATCCAATCCGTCCATCCGTTTTTCGAGATCATTTAAGGACTTAAGATAAAAAATTAGGTGTATATAGAACTAAGGTGGGACACACGAGATGAAACAGTGATCATTCAGTGAGCACTGTTGAAGCATTCTTATGCCCAAAAAATTATTGTATCAGTCTATACTTTTAGTTTTTTCACTTAATCCCATTGACAATGACCTTATAAACGGTTTAGATAACATATAAACATCAAGGTGGAGCCTAGGAAGATTTCAACAGTAGAAATTTCTTTCCTAATTTTCCCTCTCGTGTGACCCACTTAAGCTTTTTATCCCCCTCATTTTTTGTCCCACGCCCTAAAATGAGATCTCAAAACAGATGGACGAAATGGATTTCTCACATACATTGTGGTGGGCCCCACCCAGATCCTTGCGCAAGAACTTCCTCCGGAAGGCTTTCGCAGGAAATCCGCGACCGTATCCAAGACGGGCGGCGTCTTTGAAGAGGACGCGGACTGCTCGTACTACCCCCGCCCATCCCTGGCTCCGAACAGGCAGATCTGTGGGCGGGCCCACCGTGATGTATATGTACATCCAAACCTTCAATCCATTTTCTCAGATTATTTTAAGGCATGAATATAAAAATGAGGCAGATCCAATGCTCAAGTGGACCACACCAAATAATAATCTTGGTTGCATTAAAATGCACCAGTTGCATTAAATGGAAGAGTCATCTGTGATGTGGTCCATTTAATAGTTGGATATGACTCATTTTTGTTTTGATGCCTTAAAATAATATGAGAAAAAGGATAGAGGGTTTGGATGCCCACAGAGCTAGGGACGGGGGTAGTACGCGATCCGCGTCCGTTGTACGAAAATTTCAAAGAGATCAAAGTTACATGGGCCACTGTGATGTTTTTTTTTTTTTTTTTTTTTACCATCCAACCTATTCATTAGGTCATGTAGACGTGGATGAAGTGAAAACACAAATATCAGCTTGATTTGAAACTTCTCCAACTCTCAAGAAGTTTTTAATGGTGGACATTCAATCCTCACCTTATGGTCTAATTAATTATTGGACTTGCTTCTTTGATTGGATCATACTTTGAATTAGCTAAAAAAGTTGATGAACGGTGTGGATCAAACACATAAATCATGGTAGGGCATAAAAAAGTTTCATAAGTTAAATGTTGATTTTGTATTGCGCGGATTCGTATAATTTGAAAAGGGGTATTTTTGGAATCAAAAATTTTTTGTTTAATGAAAAATCACGGAGCGCATTCCGTGTTCATCATTAAGCCAGACTCTTATCACGGAAAGAATTCAGTGAAAAACCACTTACCGCTTTCCGTCTTCCACGTTAACAATGCATTAACAAACACCACTAAACACGGAAAATTTTCCCCATTCCGCATTAAGTGCAAAAATTCAACGTTAACAAACATGGCCTTAGCTTGATACGTGGTTTAACAAAACGCACCCACGGCTGGGATCTTTAAATGTTAATGTTATTTATTTATTTATTTATTTTATTTCTGGCCAACAACAGTGAGAACATCATCTATCAACAGTTATGGATCGCTGGGCCACAGCTCTACACATCCATATATCCATGATCAAATAAGGAATCGTATTGTAATCCAGTAGAGCAAGTTCCTCTGTGAGGCTAAACGTGGGTCCACCAATGATTACTGTGGACCAATAGATATGGGGTGCCAACCATGAATTAAGATCATTAATAAAAATTTTAAGGCAACATGTGATTTTGTACGTCTGCCATCTACCCGATCAGTTTATGGGCCTCAATGTAGAGCAAGGACATCTAAAAGTGTCATCAAAATGAATAAAGGATTGGATGTCTAAATTACTTTGTTGCCCCATCGGAGGGGAACCGGATTGTGTGGTGTGCCACACCCCACCGACCTCCACTGTGGGTTGTTGTCACCAAGTTCTGTGGGCCTCAATATGATTATGTTTATATCCACACTGTCCATCAATTTGGAGAGATCATTTTAGGTCTTGAGCCCAAAAATTTTGTAAATCCAACGCTCAAGTGGACCACACCCAAAAAAGCAATGGGGACAATGATTTTCACAACTTCATGCTCCCCCTAAAAATAATAATAATAAAATAAAATAAAAATAAAAATAAACTTCATGCTCCCTCTTACGTAAAAAGGGTTTTACCATAAATAGCAAGTGGACCACACTACAAAACCCTTTTCGCATAAGAGAAGTTTTGGATCAATATCATATTTGTTTTACCTCTTCATCCAGGTCTATTTTACCTTATGAACAGATTGGATGGAAAATAAATGTTGTGGTGGGCCATAAGAATGTTTTAACAGTAAAAATCATTACCGCCGCTGCTATTTGTGGTGTGGTCCATCTAATATTTGGATCTCTCTTATTTTTCATTTCAAGCCTTACAAACTGCTTGCCAAATGGAAAGGACGGTTTGGATATAAAACATACCTCATTGTGGAACCCACAGAGCTTGGAGACGTAAGCCCCCGAGCCAGTTCGGTAGTGTGTGGTACACCAGCCAATCCGCTTCCCACTCAAAGGCATCTTGGGCGGACGCGGATTAGATACTGACAGGTCGAGTAGCGAGTCAGCTACTGAAGTCACGTCACCAAGTTCTGTGGGCTCCACTATAACGTATGTGTTATATCCACACCGTCCATCCATTTTGAGATATCATTTTAGGGCATGGGGCAAATAATGAGTCAGATAAAAATCTGTAGTGGACCCCACCACAGAAAACAGTGAGGAGAGTGATTCACACCGTTGAAACTATCCTAAGGTCCATCATAATGTTTATTTGAAATCCAACCAGTAAAAAAGTTAGCGACACTGTACCACTGTTTTCCGTGCTGGAGTCCACTGGAGCTTTGGATTTAACTCAGTTTTTGGATGGAAGGTGTGGATACAAAACATACATCGTGGTGGGGCCATGGTACGCCACTTCAGTAGCCTGTCAGTAGCTAATCCACGCCCCATCTTTGGCCTTTCTTGTTTATTTTTATTTTTCCTTTCTTTTTTACTCTTTTCCTAACTGATTTCCACATGCTCTGCAGTCGTGAGTGAGGGATTAGAAAAGTCGCTGTCGGGCTTTTCTGAGAGAAGATAGAGCACGCATGGCTGGTCGAGGAGGAAACGATGTTACATTTACTAGCGAGCTAGAGGACTATTCGGACGCCATAAGACATGCCGGGGAAAAGCTGTTCGAACACCTTATGAATCGGACTATTCAATTCGTGAATGTGACAGGGTTTAATGGTATTGGAAGATGGAGGATCATCGAATATGCAGCTCGAAAGTTGAAGGGATCTGATCTCTTCGACGTGCAGATAGAGGTAAAGATACCGAAAGGAGATCTCAATCCTGAAAGGGTGCAGATGGAGATAGTGGAACGGTTGAAATTGACAGGCAACGTTAATTATGATGGTGTCCAAACCAAGTTTATGATAGCTGCAGGCGAGATCTGTGAATCGTTGGTGAGTCGGACGTTCTTGCTAATTGGAGGAGATGTGAGCGGTGAAATCAAGGTGGATTTGATGGGAATCCCCCTACCCAGAGAAGCTCCATATGATTCCAAGGTCGTTTTTGTCAGAGATGAAGTGATGCCGCCAATTGCTGTGCCGCACTACAATGTGACCATCGACTTTGAGGAGTTGTCCGAAGAAATGTTACTTGAAGAGGACAGTGATGTGGCCCATTCTCCTGACATCCAGGGCTACTTTGCTCCCGAAACCATTCTTCATTGCTTGCTGTTCTTCTGGTTTTTCTCAAATTATGACTACTAATTGGAATATGTGACAATGATTTGGATGGCTGAGGGAGTTATTATTAGAAGGGAGATATGTTGGGATTTTTTGGCTTGCCGAATCACACAGATCTAAATCTAGGATGGTAATCCAATGGCACCAACCAAACACGAGAAAACACACACAGATTTTATATGGAAAACCCTTGCGGGAAAAAATCACGGCACAAAGCAATAGATCACCACCATGAAAGCATCAATTACAAAGAGAAAGGACTTACCCGATTCGAATAACCTCGAATCTCACCCTTACTACACCCTTTGATGACCCTAGAACCCCTTTAAGAAGCCTTAGCATACCCTAGAATAACCCTAGGGACCCCTATTTATAGTTTAGGAAACTTTCCTTTCGCATCCTAGTTGCGAAAGGACTCAAATCCGCAGTTTCACGCAAAATCGCGGAACAAACTGCGTAACCTATGACTAGTCGTAGCTCTCCTACGACTGGTCGAAAACCACCTTCGACTGGTCCTGAAAATTTCAGGACTGCTCTTAGCCTCCGAGAAAAACAGCAAAAGCTTGCTAGACTTTGAGTCGTGTCAGGGCTCGAACTTACGACCGGTCGAGCACCTCCCACGACTAGTCGTGGCAATCCCACGACCAGTCGAACGACCTCAAAACCTCAGATTTAAGACTTTTCTTAACAATCTCCACCAAGTCTTCAATCTTCAACCGTGTAGCTCCTTGACCTCTTCTCTTTTCTCTGCTTCACATCATAGCTCAAGATCACATTGGCCAACCAGCGCCAATCACAGATCTGGTAGATACCTGTTATACCGTCGGTGTGAATATCTCTGAGAAGCCAGTACCTTCTCTCTGAGCATAACTCATCGCTTCCAACCTCGCTGTATCTATGTTGTATCCATCTGAAGATCCACCTGCATCCAACCGCTTTTCGGCCCACTGGAAGCTCCATCCGCTCCCATATGTTGGTTTGGTACAATAAATCCATCACATCGCCCATAGTCACCTTCCACTTCTCAGCACTAGGCTCACCTAGAGTCATCTGAATAGAAGATGAATCCTCTGTAATATTGGAGTCGTCCATGCACCTCGCCGATGTCCTGCGATCATGTCATGTGGTTCTTCTCACAGGTGGCTGCTCCACCTACTCCGTATCCATGTCCGCGCGTCACAGCCTTCCTACCCTGCCCCCTCATGTGGCCATGCCCAACATGCCACACACGTGCAGAGGTTGAATCTGCTACATCCACTGCAGCTCCACTTTTGAAGTGCTCCTGATCAACCTGTAAACATGATCGAGTCGTTGTGCTTTCATGACTACCCGTGCCCCCTTAAATACCTTAAAAGCACCATCAATGCCTGTGTACTTGCATCCTTTTGCCTCAAGCACACCAAGAGAAATCAGATTCAGCTTCAAATCAGGAACGTGCCTCACATCTGTCAAGGTACGCTCCACCCCATCAAACATTTTTATGCGCACAGAACCAACAACCACAACATTATAGGCAAAGCCATTGCCCATAAATACCTGTCCACCATCGCACTTCATGTAGCTGGTGAACCAACTCCGATGAGGAGTCATGTGAAAAGATGCTCCTATGTCTAGCATCCACTCATCCTTACGATCATCGCATGACCGTCTGAGCGAAGACACGGACAAAACATCACCATCAAATCTATCTGACGTGGCAGCATTGGCCTCCCTGCATGAAGCCTCAGAATCTTCCCTCTTCGATTTAGGATTTTTACAATCCCTCTTCACATGTCATTCCTTCCCACAGTTCCAGCACTTTACCTTTCCTTTGCCCTTGACCTTGGATTTGGATCTAGAACCTGAAGAACCTGTACCTCGTTCAGAATTCTTGCCCACTGTAAACAGTGCATCAGAAGACGTCCCCATGTCGTTGTTTAGCTGTCTCATAGCCTTCCCTTGAAGGGCTGAGATAACTGTGTCGACACTCAGGGTTTTATTCATGCTGCACATAGTGTCTTTGAATGCCTCAAAAGACGCTGGGAGAGAATTCAGCAACATACATGCATGTTCTTCATCTTTCATCACTTCCTCCATATCAGCAATTTACAAACCAATTTATTAAAGTTGCTGATGTGAGCCTCTAGATCTCCACCCTCTGCCATCTTGAAGTTACTTCAAGTGCAAACGATTTTCAGAGGATTTCTTCGCATAAACATCCTCTAACTTCGCCCATAATTTAGCCGCAGTTTTCTCCCTCATGACGTTGTAGAGAACCTCATCCGTGAGACATAAACGAATCGATGATAAAGCCTTCTTATCAAGAGTATTCCATTCATCATCTTTCATAGTGGACTTCCACTCCTCAAGAGCACCATCCTCTCCTTGCTTGGTTAACAGGCTAATCATCTTGACCTTCCATAACTCAAAATTATTTTTTCCTGAGTACTTCTCAAACTCATACCTGGTGCTCGCCATTATTACTAATCCCTCAGATTCAGATCTGTGTCTCAACCGATTGCTTTGATACCACTTGTTGGGATTTTTTGGCCTGCAGAATCACACAGATCTAGATCTAGGATGGTAATCCAATGGCACCAAACACACACAAGAGAACACACACAGATTTTATGTGGAAAACCCTTGCGGGAAAAAACTACGGCACAAGGTGACAGATCACCACTATGAAAGCATCAATTACAAAGAGAAAGGACTTATCCGATTCGAACAACCTCGAATCTCACCCTTACTACACCCTTTGATAACCCTAAAACCCCTTTAGGAAGCCTTAACATACCCTAGAATAACCCTAGGGACCCCTATTTATAGTTTAGGAAACTTCCCTTTCGCATCCCAGTTGCGAAAAGACTCAAATCCGCAGTTTCGCGTAAAATCGCGGAACAAACTGCATAACCTACGACTGGTCAAAGACCGCCTTCGACTAGTCCTGAAAATTCCAGGACTGGTCTTAGCCTCCGAGAAAAACATCAAAAGCTCGCTGGACTTTGAGTCGTGCTAGGACTCGAGCCTACGACCGGTCGAGCGCCTCCCACGACGAACGACCTCAAAACCTCAGATTTAAGACTTTTCTCAACAAGATAGAGGAAGATGAAGAATATGATTCCACGCTTGTGGGGAAGGCTCGCATTCTACTGAGAGAGTTCGAGCTTCGTTCACTGATTCAATTAACTGAAAATCAAAACTATTGGCGACTGTCGGGTTGGGCCAAGAAAAATGAACGTGGTCGTGATCTAGCAAATGCTTTAACTCATGGGAGATACAGGATTTACTTACCACCGGAGGTGAAATTATTGGACATCTATTGGCCAACGGAACTCCCTCTAGAATGCCACAAACTCTCCATTCTACAGCTCGGGGGGTGGAATTATTTCCACTCCGATTTCGAAATCGTCATACCAGACCCTTTTTTTGAGCAAATGCAGGGCCTTCGAGTCCTGCATCTTAATAAACTACATATCAAATCTCTACCCTCCTCCATCGCCTACTTACACAATCTCATATTTCTCATTATACGTAAATGCCAACAGTTAAAATCTCTCCCCACTTCCATTCAGGCTCTGCACAATCTCGAGTTCCTTGATGTTGTCGAATGTTCTTCTTTCGAAACAATGCCAGATGAGTGCTTTCGACAAATGACCAACCTTCAAATTCTCGAACTTAATGGAACGAACTTCAGATCACTGCCTTCCTCTGTTTCCAATCTACGCACCATCCATCAACTCATCTTAACAGAATCCCCCTCTTTAATGAAATTCCCAAATGAGAACTTTGAATGTATGGAGCGGCTTCAGGTTCTTAACTTGATCGGTGATTCTAATCTAGAATCTCTGCCATCCTCTCTCTCCAAGTTGGTCAATCTTAGGCAACTCTTGCTATCGGACTGTTCTTCCCTAAGGATGAAGTTGTTGCCACATTTGCAAAAGCTTGCCACACTCAAGGAGCTTGATCTCGAAAACTGTAATTCCCTAGAAGATATTGAGGATGTTTCTACTTCTCTTGGAAATATCTTGCCAAACCTCCGAAAGCTCGATCTTTCCGAAATAGAGGCAATTTCGCAGGTTTCCTTGAATGGCTGTCAAAGCCTAGAGTCTGTAAGCCTGAACCAGCTTACAAACCTTCAAAAGCTCAAAATTTCAGGTACCAAAATCAAATGCTTTCCTAAAAATAATATGGTCGACACTGATCATCTAAGGCGCCTGGACTTCCAATGCATGAATCACCTTCAAGAAATTAAATGGGATGATCTAAGTACAGATCTTGAATATCTCAACATCGATCAGTGCAACACAGGGGATAATAAATGGCAGGGAGATATAGTTGGGGCTCACATATGGGTAAGTAATTACCATCTTTTACAATCCTTAACAGAAGACTCAGAATTGTGGGAAGCAAAATGCTTCTCTCGATTCCACATATGCATCTCTCCTTGCCAAGAAGATAAACGTCAAAGGCGATTTTTATATGCAAACATGGGTTTCAAGACACAAATACCTAATTTACCTTCAGAAAGGCATTTCGATAGGCACTTGGAGATCCGAGGAGGCGATACTTCCCCCTACATTTCTACTCGCTATCTTCTCATTCGAGCGGAATTATTCACTCTGTGTGACAATGCCTTCGTCCATAGATTGTCGAATTTTTGCATTGTGGATGCAATAACAGAACTGAGAGAATGCCGGGTTGAGAGGTGCAAGAATTTGGAGAAATTTTTTGAAGGAGTGAATCTAAGTTCTGCCACTTTAAGTTGCCTCGAGAATGTATGGATGTCTAACCTTGCAAGACTGAAGAGCGTGTGCGAGGGCAGATATCCGAGGAAAAGCTTCACACTCCTGAAACACATATATCTGGAGCGCTGTCCGAGACTCATTGTCGTCTTCTCGTCAGGCGTACGCTTAACAAACCTGGAAACTCTGCATATCAAGTTCTACAGTAGACTGGAGGCAGTGTTTCGAGGGGTAGCTAAGGAAAAAGGTTCGCTCCAACGACTACACATGGTGTCTGTGGGAGCTACCTAAGATGTTGAGTATTTACAGTGACATGCGCTTGCCGGGATTAAAGAAGCTGAGAGTGAGTGGATGTCCGAAGCTGAATAAGGTTCCTCTTCAAATCCCTCATGATGCTGCTGCTTCTGCATCTGAAATTAAGGATGGGGGTGTTGTTAAGGTGGAAGGGGAGTTGGTATGGTGGGCTAGCCTTAAGTTGGAAGGAGACAACATCAAGCGCCATGTCTACTTCAAAGAACGCCCACCTTTCAATAGGCGCTGATGAGTTCTTCTCGCCATGTCTATTTTATTTCCGTGTGCTTGATTTGATTTGTCATCGTGTGTTTTTATTTTATTTTAATTTATTTGTGTGCATGTTTGATTTTAGTTTATTTGTCATCATTTGTTTTTGTTGATGCAATTTTATGGTGCGCTTTCCCCTCAACCTCGTCACCTGCACTGGAAGAAGACAAAGGAGACCCTGGCTCAAGCCCAGGGAACCTCCGATGCTTAAGTTAGCTTCGCAGAGCAAGGAGAAGGCATTTTCGGTATTTTGAGTTGCGTACCTTTCATCGAAACGGAGGTCCTTTATTTATAGATGTGGAAGACTCCTACCATGTAGGGATTCTCTTCCTGATATCGCGGAGATTCGATTTTGGCCCGCTTTTGGTCTCCATCCGATCCTGAGACCATCGGGATCGGGGATCCTTTTGCGAGATATCTGGGACGGTGTTTTTGTTTACACCGCCTTTCCTTTATTTGGCTCGGCCGATTCCGACTCAAGTAATGAGTGAATCTCGACTGGCTTCATAGAGATGAGCTTTTTGCCTTCTGTCGGGCGTAACAATCTCGGCCTTCCCGTGACCGACAATACAACCGGCTTAATAGTTGAGTCGGTTTTCACTACCGATCGTGTGGCTTATAGCTTTTGGGTCTCAATCGGCTCATGCTGACGTTGCTAGATCGTTTACCGAGCTAACTTGATTCGTCTTATTCTCTCCGGCTTATGACATTATCTCGGACCCAACATTGCCTCAGGAATCCCGAGCAATGTCAGTAGAATTGGCCTGTTTCATATCCGAGTCTCTGGACTTAGTACATTTTCTCCCCAACAGTAAGCCCCCTTACTCCATGTGTCTCTTACGGTACTACGGAGTAATGAGTTTTTAGGTCGGTTCACTGCTAAGTCTGAGTTAATAATTAAGCATTTAATGTCATTTGTGTAGTTTTAAATGGGAGACAGTTCATTGCCCAAGGTCGCACGTGTGGACAACCGTCTGGTCGTCTCTTTCGCTTATGAGCATTGGACGCGTGGCGAAAGCGTTACCGTCATCAGTCGGTGTGCACCACGTGTCGGATGGGGGAGTCGATGCAGGCATCGATTCGTCTCCTCATTAATTTTCTTTGCCACGTGACAAGGCTATAAAAGGAAGGGAAGGGCACGCGTTTCGCATTTTCACCGCTGCCCTTCCCGATCTTTGCTTCTTCTTCAATTTCCTTCTCTTCTTCCCCTTCTCCTTTCCTGCTATCAGCCTTACGTTCCACCATTTCCGTCTTCACTTCTGTCGTTTCCTTCCTCGTTGTCCTCCACATTTTCTCTGGTGAGTTTTTCCCTCCCTTTTAATTAACAATACTGACAATGCATAGCTCTCAGAGCCCCCGGGAGGAAAATTTCGGAGATGAGGGCGAAGCGTAGCATTTTTGGAACGTTGCGGAATCGCCTTCTTTACTGGCGGAGATTGTTGTTGACGCCAACGCCGCTTTCCTATCTGAGAGAGCCACCGGAACTCCAGCGGAGTGTCCCGCTTCGGTCAGTTCATTGCGTGGCGGGTCATCTCTGAAAACCCGCCCAGGGAGACCCAATCCTTCAATGGATTTGTTGGAAGAGGAAGAGGAAGAAGAAACAGGGGTTACTGAGGGAGTCTCTGGGTCGGCTCCGGTCGACGAGTCGGCACCGGTTTCTCAGTCGGCCACCTAGGGAGAAGAGTCAAAGGACGAACTGAGGGGTCCGGTTCCTTCAGTTTTGACTGAAGCGGACTTGGACAGAATCTGAATCGGGTATCATGTCCCAGACTCGGCCATAATCTATCTTCCTCGTCCCAATGACTTACCCGACCATCCTCCTGCTGGGGTAGTCACGATTTTTCAAGTCTCGATGCAATGTGGCTTACGTTTACCCCTTCAGCCCATAGTCCGAGACTTTCTATCTCATGTCCGGATTGCTCCAGGATAGATAGTCTCAAATGGGTGGAGGAATTTATTCGGGTGCGCAGTGCTGTGGGTTGAACTAGAACAGCCTGCACTGACAGTTGACGAATTCCTCCACTTGTATCAAGTGCAGGTAAATTCGAATTATCCCGGCTTTTACATCTTGAGCGCTTGACGGAGCAAAGGCAGCTCTATAATAACCGACCTTCCCACTTCCAACAAACATTGGAGAGAACGCTGGTTTTGGGCCTGTGGTCACTGGGAGACGGCCGAGTCTGGGTTCTATGAGGCTCGTGTATCTCAGACATTTCGCAAAACAGGTGACTCGGCATTTCCTCTTCGGTCTTTCCATGTTATAATGCTTTGAGTCTGATGAAAGTATGTTTAGCAGATATTCCGAAGAAGAGACAGAAGCACGGGTCCAGTGCCTTAGCTCGAATTAAAGACTTGAGAGCATTGAGTCCGGAAGATCGGTCGTGGAAGGTACTCCTACAACCGGAACTCCTTCATCTTACAGGTTTAGACTCGGCTGTCACAGATAACCCTTATTGCGTCTCCATATCCTCCTTGAACTTCGTTCTGACTTGTTCTGTTCTTCTTTCAGATCTAACTAAAGCTCGGCCCTTTCTTTAGCCGGCCCCTTCAGATATGACTGGAACTCGGCCTCCCCTTAAGCCGATCTCCAAAGTAAAGGCTCCCCCGCGATCAGTCCTTCTGTCGGAGCCTCGGCCGTCCAAGAAATAAAAGACAGCGCCGAAGGAGAAGGAACTTGCGGGTTCCTCTGCCCCTGCTGTGGTTGTGCACTCCGATCCAGACAAGAGGGCAGAAGCAGGGGATGCGGTAGTCGTTGAACCTCGGACGGTTTTTGAGTCAGGACCTGTTGCAAAGGAGGTCCCAAGGCAGAGAGAGGAGACGAGGGTTGAGTCTTCAAGAGGGGAGATGACTCAGCAGGAACCGTCGCCCTTTCAAGCGGTTATGTCGGGGATGGTCCCCTGGGCCATAGCTCATGAGAGTGAAAAATACTTTGCCAGTCTCTACAACGCCCCCATGACGCAAACCGTTGGTAATGCGGCGAAGGTGCTCTTTGAAGTAAGAGACTTCTTTCTCTTCTTTTCATCTCTTTTGTTGCTTTTTGTTTCGATCATTTATCATGACTTTGCGTTTCTTTTACATCTCGTCCCTTGCTTGGTCAAGGCTTGCAAGGAATTATCCTCGGCTCAGAGGCTTCAGAATCTTGTGGCCAAGGTAGAGGGACGGCGCGAGATCACCGAAATTCGGGTTGGTGTCCTGACCGGTGAGGCGGCTCTTGCCAGGAAAGCTGCTGAAGACGCCAAAGCCGAGGCAACTTTTCTCTAGGAAAGCTGCTAAAGACGCACAAGCCGAAGTCGCTCGTGTGTTGTCGCTGCTGTCCGCGGCTGAGGAAGAGAATCGGCGAATTCTCGAGATTCATGCTTCTTACGAAGGCACGTTGGCTCGGGCCAAACTCGAGGCGGCAAGGCTCATCCAGTGAGCTCAAGAGGAGGTCCAGGAGGCCGAGAAGGCAAGGGATCAAGCTGTCTAAGCCTTTCTCGAATTCAAGGAGTTCGAGGAGGAGAGGGATCGCTTATACCAAGGAGGATACATAGCTTGTATCAAAGAAATGAAGGATGTTTTCCCTGATCTTGATCTCTCGGGATTTGATGGAGAAGCCTTGAGCTCTGAGGGTCCGGATGTCGGCCCTGTTGACGTCACTACTGACGCTGCAGCTGGAGGCAAGGCTGGTGTCTCTGGGACTGCTTCGGGAGTAGTGGCTGATGCCTCTGGGACTACTTCGAGAGTAGTGGCTGATGCCTCCGGGACTGCTTCGGGAGTTGCCCCGGCCGAAGGGCAATAGCCGAGCTTCATTTTTGGTTTGGTACCTTCATCAGTTCCATTTTTGGCACTCACACTAGCCTCACGTAAGCTCGAGAATAGTATTAGCCGAAGAAGAGATTAGCACGTTGTGGCCGATCTTTCATTTTGACCTTAATCTTTTCTAATTTAATCAATGTAATGCTGAATCAAGATATAACTCGGTGTAACAAGCATACCGATAAATGAATATGATCAGTTTCATTTTATTCATTCTGACTCAGTTTACATGCCTAATATTTTCGAGCCATTTTCATTGCTTAGTTTGCCAACTTTAGGGGTAATAGATTTTTAGGTGTTCGGCGTTCCACGGATGTGGTAACAATTGTCCGGCTAAGTCTTCTAACCGATATGTTCCTGGTCGGATGGTTCCTGAGATAATATAGGTTCCTTCCCAGTTAGGCCCTAGTGTATCCGAACCAACTTCCTTTGTATTGAGAAACGTCTTTCGGAGAACCATGTCTCCAACTCGAAAACGTCTGACCTTGACTTGGGTATCATAGAATCGAGCTACCTGCCGTTGCCAAGCCTCCACATGTAGTCGAGCCATTTCTCTTTGTTCATCCACAAGATCGAGTCTAAGTGCTAAGAGTTCTTCATTATCATCTGCATTGAACGAACTGACTCGGGCTGAAGGCAATCCGATCTCGACGGGAGTGACGGCTTCCGAGCCATAAGCAAGGGAGAAAGGAGTTTCTCCTGTGGCAGTTCAAGTTGCAGTTCGATATGCTCATAATATTTTTGGGAGCTCTTCAGCCCATGCTCCATTGGCTCGATCAAGCTTGGTTCGGAGATGTTGTTTGATGATCTTGTTGACCGCCTCGACCTGTCTGTTCGTTTGAGGATGGTGTGGTGATGAATACACGTTTCTGACTCCGAGATTGTCACACATCTCGCGAAAGCTCCTATTATCAAAATGCTTTCCATTGTCGGTAATAATAGTATGGGGTACCCCGAACTGACAGACAATGTTCTTCCATACAAAATTAGTGATCTTCTGTTCGGTTATTTTTCTAGTGGTTCAGTCTCGGCCCACTTTGAGAAATAGTCCACGGCTACAACAGCAAACTTGGTCTGGCCTTTTCCCATAGGAAGTGGCCTTATGATGTCGATTCCCCATTGCGCGAAGGGTCAAGGACCTACCATGGGCGTCAGCTCCTCGGGAGGTTGTCTCAGACTAACCGTGAATCTCTGACACTTGTCGCATCTCTGAACGAGCTTACGAGCGTCGTGTTGGATAGTCGGCCAGTAGTATCCCTGTCGTAAGACCTTATGCGCGAGTGATCGTCCTCCTGAGTGGTTTCTGCAGATCCCTTCATGAATTTCTCGTAGCACATAGTTGTCTTCATGGAGTTTAGGCATCGCAGTAATGGAGCATAATAACCTTTTTTATATAAAGTCCCGTTAAGTATGGTGTAACGGGAGACTCGGATCTTCAACCGTCGGGCCTCGGTACGGTCTTCAGGCAGCTCACCCTTGTTGAGATATTGGATGATCGGATCAAGCCAGGAAGGTTCCGAGTCAATCGCATGGATGTCTGAGCTAATTGGTTCATTAATACTTGGTTTAGCGACGTACTCGATTGGGACAGACCTGGGTATGTAATCTTCGTCGGCCGAGGCGAGTTTTGCTAATAAGTCAGCTTTAGCATTTTCTGTCTGAGGGATCCGAGTGACGACGCAAAATCGAAAGCCGCTGATCAGCTCTTTAGCTTTTTCCATGTATGCTTTTAATTGCTCTTTTTGTGTTTGATATACACAGGTAACTTGGTTGACAACCAGCTGAGAGTCACTGAAAACATTTAGATGTGTAACGCCCATGCTGGCCGCGAGTCGGAGGCCGAGCAACAATGCTTCATACTCGGCTGTATTTTTCGAAGCTTGAAATCCAAGTCTTAAGGCATACTACATGTATGTGCGATCGGGAGTTTCCAGAACCACTCCTGCCTCACTTGCCTTAGAATTGGAGGAGTCGTCGACATACAGCTTCCAGGGAATGGGGTCGGCCAAGGACACGGGAGAAGCAGTAGTCGATTCTTCAACGCGCTTGTTCACATACTCGACCGACGGGTTGATTTGTGGTGTCACTTCAGCGATGAAGTCGGCCACGGCTTGCCCTTTGATTACCGCTTTCGGTTTATACTGAATGTCGAATTCGCTGAGTTCGATTGCCCATTTTGTGAGTCGACCAGAAGCCTCTGGTTTCTGTAGAATCTGACGCAGTGGTAAATCGGTCATGACGACAATGGTATGGGCTTGAAATATGAACGAAGTCGGCGCGAGGAAACTACTAGAACTAAGGCCACTTTTTTCAAAAGTGAGTATCTTATTTCCGCCGATAATAGTGTTTTGCAGACATAATAGACCGGTAGTTGCTTTCCTTCGTGCTCTCGTATCAGGGCTGAGCTAACTGCCGCCTCGGATACTACTAAATACAGTAATAGAGCTTCTCCTGGTCGGGTTTCGATAAAAGAGGTGGAGATTTAAGATAAGACTTTAGTTGTTGGAACGCTGCTTCGCACTCTTTCGTCCAATTCACCATTTGTCATCCCTTCAATTGTTTGAAGAACGGGAGGTATTTATCCGTGGCTTTGGATAGGAAACAGTTGAGTGCAGCTACTCGCCCAGTCAGCCTTCGAACGTCTTTAATTGTTTTTGGAGATTCTATGTCAAGCAGGGCTTTTATTTTTTCCAGGTTTGCCTCTATTCCTCGCTGGCTGACCAAGAAACCGAGGAACTTTCCCGAGCTTACACCAAAGGCACATTTACTCCAATTCAGCTTCATTCGGAATTTGCGTAAGATAAAGAATATTTCTTCTAACTCAGCTATATGGTTGGCTGCGTGTATACTTTTGACGAGCGTATGGTCAATGTACACTTCCATGGTTCGACCGATCAGCCGAGCAAAGATTTTATTCACTAATCTTTGATAAGTCGCACCAGCATTTTTCAAACCAAATGGCATCACTTAGTAACAATAAAGGCCTTTGTCGGTGACAAAGGTAGTTTTAGATTTATCGAACTGATGCATTATAGTTTGAGTATACCCTGATTATGCATCCATAAAGCTAAGAAGTTCGTTTCCCGCAGTACTTTTTACCAACTGGTCTATCCTAGGAAGAAGAAAGCTATCCTTTGGGCAGGCTTTATTTAAGTCGGTATAGTCAATACAGACTCGCCACTTCCCATTGGCTTTCTTCACGAGTAGGACATTAGCTACCCATTCTGGATAATATATCTCTTCTATGAATTTTTCCTTGAGGAGCTTGTTGACCTCTTCTTTAATGACATCATACCTTTTGGGGCCGAGTAGTCGTCGCTTCTGCTGGATCGGTCGGTAGGTCGGATCGATATTGAGTCGGTGAGTAATCACTGACGGGTCGATGCCGTGAATATCTTCATGGCTCCATGCGAACACATCAGCATTTTGTCGGAGCAGCAGCATATTGTCGGAGCAGTGCTATCAACTTATCTTTCAAGGGTGATCACAAAGACGAGCCAATTTGCACTGTTCTGAATCCATTTGTCTCGACCAAGGGCACCGAGATAAGATCTTCAACTAGCTGCCCTCGTTCATGAGTGTCGGCACGGGGATCGAGCGATTCAATCATCGATACTTAGGTTGGAGTTAGCTCGGTAGGAACTTTTACAGTCGTCGCGTAACAACGTCTCGCATCTTGCTGGTCTCCTTTGACGACTCGTACTTCCGACTCAGTCGAAAATTTCATTGAGAGGTGGTATGTAAATACCACGGCCTGGAGGAGACTTAAGGAAGTTCAACCGAGTATGGCGTTGTAAACCGATGATTAGTCGACGACCAGGAAGTCGACCATTGTTGTTGTCTGATGCAGGAAATTTCCAGCAGTTAGCGGCAGCGACACGATCCCTTCAGGGAGTACCTGTCCGCCAGAAAACCCGATCAATGGAGTCTGAACCGGACGTAACACCGGCCGTTCAACTCCCATTTTGTCGAACGCTTGCGCGAACAATACATCCGCAGATGAACCCATATCGACGAGTATACGGAATACTTTTCAGTTGGTGATGGTGAGGGTGACAACTAATGCGTCATTATGAAGGTGATAGATGCCCCAGGTATCCTCCGTAAATGAGATGCAGTATTTTTCTCTTTTCTTTTCCTTTGAAGGTCGAGCTATAATTATGAGCTCGGATTCGGGTCGGCTGATGCTTCTAGCATGATTTTTCCGAGCATTATTTGAGTCGCCTCAGCCTCGGGGACCACCAATGATAGTTCGAATTTCTTCTGTAGGGCGATTTTCACTCGGACGTTCTTCAGCAGTTCCGGCTCCCACCACATGTTCTTTAAGTCGACCCTCTTTTATAAGTCGTTCAATTTCTTCCTTTAGGTGATAACAATCACTCGTATTGTGCCCATGATCACGATGATAGTGGCAATACTTGTCTTTATTTCGCCGATTGGGATTGCTTCGGAGCTTGTTGGGCCAATTGAAGAAGTTTTCACTTTTGATTTTCATCCGCACCTGCTCTTGAGTTTTATTCAAGGGGGTGTATGTGGAGAACCTTCGGTCGGGTCATTTGCCTGAATTTCGTTCATCGTGTGTCTGATCATCCTTACGCTTCTTGCCTCCAGTTGAGTCGGCTTCTTTTTTAGCTAACTCTTTGACCGAGGATTTTGCGTTCTGGGCTATTTCACGCATGATTCGCGTTTCTTCGGTGTCCGCATATTAGTCCGACTGAGCCATAAACTCCGCAAGAGTCTCTGGTAGGTTTTTATCCAGAGATGCCAGGAACGGTTTGTCTTTGACCCCTTGCATAAGCACATTGAGTGTCATTTCTTCTGAATGTTTTCTAACTTGAAGAGACTCAAAGTTGAAACGTTTGATATAATCTTTCAATAACTCTCCCTGCTTCTGAACTATATTGTTCAGGTGTGCGGGGGGCTTCAATTTCTTTTTTCCATCAATGAAGTTAGTGAGGAAGGCATCGCTGAGTTCGACGAATGAACTAATGGATTTTGATTCCAGCTGCTTGAACCAGAGTCGAGCTATGTCGGTCAGCGTAAGAGAGAAAGCTCGACACATCACGACATTCGAGGCATCGTGCAATTCCATGTAGGTTCTGAAGCATTCGATATGCTCAGTTGAATCGGTCTTCCCAGTGAAAGGAGTGATTTGGGGTAGTCGAAATCTCTCTGGTAACCGAGCCTGCATTATTTCGTCCACAAAAGGGAATGCTTTTGCCTCGGATTTGGTCGGATGTATATTCCGACCCTGTTTCATGTCCGCCATCTCTTTTGCCATTTCTTCCCGTACTTCCCTTTTGAAGTCCTGGATGTCGGCTTTCCAAGGTTCACCGCTGTCCGTAGTACCTTCAGTGAGAGGTCGGCTGCGCCTCCTTCGATCTATCTCGTGTCGGAGATCAGTGGGAGGTAAGACGGCTATCCCCGAGTGAGCCGGCACTGGCTCGGGAGAACCCTGGGGCTGACTCGGTCGATGAAACGATCGCAGAACAGAGGGTTGAGGATCGACTGCTGGTGTAGGGATATGTGGTGCCTGCCCTTGTTGAGGCGACTACATTTACCGTTGATACATCTGCTCCAGCATCTGCTTCATCACATTCATGTCGGACCGGATTTCCTGAACCTCCCGATCTAACCGTCCATTGTTGTGGTTCCGCTAGTTATTAGTTGCAACAGATGTTGCTCGTTGTGGCGCAGAACCCTAACGGTTGTTGGGTAGGTTTTGAACTACCGGCACTATAGTTGCACCCACTGGCCCTGTGATCGCGACTTCATTTAGTTCTTCTTCTTGAACCGTCCTTCTAGTCATCACCATAGGAACAAATATCCAATTTATAGATTGGAATATGAGAAAATGACTTTTTGTACGGTTCCCACTAATAGCGCCAAACTGTTGATGCAATTTTATGGTGCGCCTTCCCCTCAACCTCGTCACTTGCACAGGAAGAAGACAAAGGACACCCTGGCTTAAGCCCGGGGAACCTGCGATGCTTAAGTTAGCTTCGCAGAGTAAGGAGAAGGCGTTTTCAGTATTCTGAGTTGCGTACTTTTCATCAAAACGGAGGTCCTTTATTTATAGATGTGGAAGACTCCTACCATGCAGGGATTCTCTTCTTGATATCGCGGAGATTCGATTTTGGCCCGCTTTTGGTCTCCATCCGATCCTGAGACCATCGGGATCGGGGATCCTTTTGCGAGATATCTGGGACGGTGTTTTTGTTTGCACCGCCTTTCCTTTAATTGGCTCGGCCGATTCCGACTCAAGTAATGAGTGAATCTCGACTGGCTTCATAGAGATGAGCTTTTTTGCCTTCTGTCGGGCGTAACAATCTCGGCCTTCTCGTGACCAACAATACAACTGGCTTAATAGTTGAGTTGGTTTTCACTACCGATCGTGTGGCTTGTAGCTTTTGGGTCTCAATCGGCTCATGCTGACGTTGCTAGCTCGTTTACCGAGCTAACTTGATTCGTCTTATTCTCTCCGGCTTATGACCTTGTCTCGGACCCAACATTGCCTCAAGAATCCCAGGCAATGTCAGTAGAATTGGCCTGTTTCATATCCGAGTCTCTGGACTTAGCACATTTTCTCCCCAACAGTTTTTATTTTATTTTATTTTATTTGTGTGCGTGTTTTGCTGATCACAACGACAACTTATTTTTATGGTTGTAAAACACTAACACATCCAAAAGGTTGGCCCACCACAAGATCACCAACCTAATCCACTAATCAAGTGGGCCACATATGTTCTTTGGATATGATCATCCGCCGTCCATGGTTTTCTACATCACGGATTACATGATGAGTGTTGCTTGATTTCTAAATAAGAGCCACAAGTACATTATAAGGACCGTACATAATAAATCAGTCGAGAATGCTTGAGGTTATGACATCTAAGCCATCTAACGGATGCGTCCCAATATCACAACCCTACGGAACAAAAATCATTCCCATCCAACCATCAAGTGGGACACACCATACAAAACAATCCATACCAGCCAAAAAACTCCAAATTCACATCTGGCCCTCCTGGTGATTTGAACGGTAAGTTTTTTGGTTCGGTGTACACATGTTATGTGTCAATTGGAGTGGGCCCCACTGTGCAGACAGCTTGGCCCAAGTATCGGACTATTCATTTGGTAGACACAGAGAGATGGATGCTCCTGGTCCAGTATTTCTCACAAATATATCACAATTTCACGCAGTTTAAAAACAATAATGAGGAATGGATGGTTTCCGAATTGGAACCGTTATTTTCACTCATCAAGATTGTGTGGGTCAAATGGATGGCTCAGATTGATTATTTGGATTGTCCGATTCTCCAAATGCAACTTAATAAAGTGCAACTTCCAGCAAATAGGTTCCAAGTAGGGCTGAAATTCTAGTTTTATTTGCACTGAAGACAAGGGTAAAGCATATATAGTCTGGCATGGGCCTAAAACAGCCGGCGGAAGCCTGAGTCCAGAAAAGTTGGTTGGGCTCAGGGCTCAGCGCTAGCTACCATCACGGCAGACAGGGCTGAAAATTGATAGATTCTTATTTCTCACTTCATTGTTCCCAATATGTCATTGATCAATTGGGTAACGCACTAAGAAATGGAGCTTTTATAAAAATGAAACCAACAGTCTACGTTCAACATGGATCGGTTGCCTAACAAAGCATTGGAATAAGCATATTTGAAAGGGAAGCCTTCTGTCTCTAGCGAGGACTGGGCAGATCTTTGTGGGGCCTACCATTATATATCAGTTTATCCATTCCACCCATCCCTTTTCTCATATCATTTTAAGGTATGCACCAAAAAATGAAGCAGATCTAATGTCAAAGTGGACCACTTGAGCATTGGATCTACTTCGATTTTGGGCTCATACCTTAAAATGATATGAGAGAAGGGATGGATGGTGTGGATAAAAATATACATCACCGTGGGCCCCACACAGATCTGCCTGTTCCTTGCTAGAGAGAAGGGGAAACGGATTGGCTACTCCCCCTAACACCAGCCTGGCTGGTGGTTGGTGCTCTGTGGGCCCCACCATGATGTATATATTTCATCCATTCTGTTCATCCATTTTTAAAGATCATTTTATGACTTGATCCCGAAAATGAGGTATATAAATCTAAGGTGCACCACACCACATGAAAACAATAGTGATTGGATATCCATCATTAAAAGCCTCCTAAGGCCCGCTGTACTGTTTATTTGACATTTAATATGTTGATTATGTCATACAGGCCCAGATGAAGGGAAAAAACAAAAATCAGCTTGATCCAAAACTTTTATAGCCCCAAAATGTTTTGTAATGGTTGACGCTCATTCAACATTCACTACAAGAAAAGGGGTTTTTAGCCTCGGTTCAAAAATGTGGCTAAAAAGGTTAAAAACTGAGGCTAAAGTCTTTAGCCTCAATTTTGCCTCAGTTATCCAAACCGAGGTTGAAACCCCCGTGGCTAAAGGCTTTAGTCTCAGTTTTAGCAACCGAGGCTAAAATGACTTTTATAGCCTCGATTCTTCAAGTGAGGCTAAAAACCTTTTTAGCTTCAATTTTCTTGAAATGAGGCTAAATCAAAATTTTAGCCTCCATTGTTTTCAACTGAGACTAAATTCGAATTTTAGCCTCAATTGCCTCCAATCGAAGCTGAATCTATTTTTAACCTCGGTTCTCAACAACCGAAGCTAAAGCCTTTAGCCACAGGAATTTCAGCCTTAGTTATCAACAACCGAGGCTAAATTCAAGCCTCAGTTACAAATTGAGGCTAAAAATATTTTTATTTTTATTTTAAATATTTATTTAAACTACTAATCCATTCATTCAATCCACTCATGAAACAATTAATCATGAAAGCCACAATACCCACAAAATAATTAACAACAGTCTATTTAAAGTTTAACTCAATCAAATTGTTACACAACATTCGGTTCCACAAATAATACAAAGTCATGGTCGCGCCCGTCATCACCGGTGCCGTCGTGATTGGCGGACCTTGAGATAACACTGCCCGTCCATCTTCTACTGCTTCAAGGCCAACGTCATCATTGCTTCCACCAGTATTCTCCATTCGAGTTGTGCGTAGCAGGCCCTGCAACTTCAACAGGTAGCTCTGGTCTGCTGGCTACAAGACATGAAATGAAACTCTCAAACAAGAAATGAAATGCAGATGGATGCGTGTAGGGAAATGAAAGAGTAGAATTGAGAGTTGGAAGTGCTGGAAAGGAATCCCAAAAGTGGAGATATAACTTGAGAATGTGTAATGTTTTCAAAGTAAATTAAAAAAATAATAATAATAATAATAAATTGCATGAGCAATTAAAACTTCAAATTAGAACAGCTCTACATACAAGAACCATGGCATATGAAACAAACTTAAAGTAAATGAAGGAAGCAACATAAAAAAGAATCTTTTGGGAAAGCAGCGTTAAGTTTAAAAACACAGTTACCATTTCCCCAACAGGATTTGGTCGTCCTCTTCTAAATGTTGACTCTAGCACCCACTACAATAGCAAAAAAAAAAAAAAAAAAATGGGAAGAAGAAGAAAAAAAAAAAAAAAATTGAACAAATGTTGCTAAGTATTTGCCAAACCTAGCCCATTTATTTGTTAAGGCCTGAGCAAGACAACAAATGATTGACCAACCACTTACCTACAAGATGGGACTAATCCAATTTTGTATTAGTTTTAGTTTGGGGTTTCTTAATTATTGCAATCTGAATCAAATTTCCATATCCAACAGTCGCTATCTAACTAATGAATGACCAACCACTTACCTTGCTCTTCATGATAAGAGGATTGAAGTCAGGTTTGAGATGATCAGAGAGCAATGCCCCCAAGAAAGCTGTGTCCTTAACCATTGCATTCGGTTTCACCTGGAAATTGATGTATTAGTCGTAACAAGAAATAAAAAGTGTAGCTATATTAATAATGCAATTGAAAAAAGTAAAGAAGTACTATTCAGAAAACAGATCTTGGTTACTCCCATTTTGGCCTAGGTATGATTCACCATACCTTTCTCCCAAATTTCTTCTGCTCCTGAATAAAAGAATCTGCCGACCTAGCTGGAATGACCTTGTCAGCTGTGTTGTACAGATACAGCTTAGGGCAGGGAGGCTAGTCGCTTGAGAGGATGAAGATGATCTTCCTCAACCTCCTATTTACATCAGGCAAGTTTAGAAACTTGGAGAAGAACTTCTCTAAAATTGATAGGAGCACCTTCTCAATCAACAAGGTTATAAGTAAACATAAACATCAGCTTGATCCAAAACTGTTATGGCCCTCAAGAAGTTTCCAAGGATAGGCGTGGCTTTGTGGGCCACAGAAGTTTTAGATCAATCTGATTTTAATGTTTTCCCTCCATCTAGGTTTATTTGACTTTATGAACAGGTTGGTGGAAAATAAACAGTCTAATTTGACTGATTTTGAATATAAACAGTCTGAATAATGATCAGGTTGGTAGAAAATAAACAGTCTAATTTGACTGATTTTGGTCAAAAAAATATAAACACAAGAGTACCAAACTGATTTTAACTATGTCCAAGATGGTAGGACACGACACAAACCATACTCAACCCAATTTTGATCAGGCTGGGTCCATTGGGTACCTTTTGGACAAAATCCAAATCAAACAAGAGATAAAGCAATCAAAAGTAGAACATCCATATTGGAGACTTCAATACCTGAAAATGAAGCATGGGCACCTAAAATTAAGCAAACAGATTAAAATGTTAAAGCCAAAAATACCAAGCTCTTTGCCAAATGACCAAAAAACACTAAACTGCATGAAGATATTGCCAAATGCAAAGGCAGTCTGAATCCAAGACAAATGAGTACAGTAGCTCAGGAAAATAGTGAATATTAACAAAAGATATGTGATACTTTTGCAGTGTAAGAATATGCTTTAGGATCTAAACATTCTTTCAAAACATTGAATAATATATTTGAGACTCATGAATATGAGTTTCTACTTTCTAATTTTTGTAAAAGAACCAGATATGGGAACCTCAACTGGAGATCCAGGCCATTCACCAGCACTCTTTACTTTATGTTGTCTCATCCACCATACACGGCATAAATTCATGTGAAAACAAACCAATCAAATTATATAGCCCATTGTTGGTTGTATAGACCGAAAACACTCCCATTGATAATCATAACCATCCAATTGCTGGCCGTTGAGTGAACCACTAAAAGCAAAACATTCAGCGGCTTAAATTCAACGAGAGAAAAGAAAATGGCTAAGATCATCTGATCACTAGAAATTCGGCGCTATTTTTCACAATGGGGACCACAATTTGGACTTGGTTGTTACAGTGGGTGAGACTGTAATTTTCCTTTAATTTTCCTAATCCACGCTCCTCACTCATATCCCATCTTCTCTTTCTTTTAATTTTCCTTTTTGTTCTTAAGATACCCTCTCTGTTAGACAATAATTCAAGTGTCCTTCATGACAATAGTAAAAGGATAATTCAAGTAGTGAACCTAGATTCATTGTTTTACCCAAAAACAACTACTTATACCTAATACATAATGATTTGATTTTATCGGAAAAAGAAAAACAGTTGTATTGTCTGAAGTAGCAGAGAACAAATTGACGAATCATCTCTGGCCAGTTCATATGAAGTCAAAGCATCCACTAACTGTGATTAGCTGATACATGCAAAAAAGGGGAATGCCATGTTGTTCATACATTCCTAAACTTCATTCTAAAACTATAACTATTATTCACTCTCAATCATGACATACTGGAAACCAATACTTCTTATTTAAATGCAAACTATTAACAGAATCCCTGGGATCATGGATGGGCAATTGCCAGGTAAATGACTAAGCACAAAGCACCCACCTGCATCAAAGGTCATGCTCGAATAGTTGGCTGCAAAGAAATGGATGCACGATATTGCAAAGAAAGAAGCAAAATAAATATAATTCAGTTCCAAGGTGGAAATAAAATGCTAATGACAGAATATATGAAGGATGGAATTGAAACATGGAACTGTACGAAAACACTTATGGTGCACACTTCATGGAACTGTACGAAAACACCCGTTGTAGAAGCATTTCTCTATAACAATATAACAGAAAAACTAGAAGTTTAATGAAAGAAAAGGTCTCACCAAAGAATACAAGGTACTGGTGTCCAAAAAAAGCAGAGGGCCCGAAGCAATTCTGTAATATGAAAATGCTAATCAGTCCAAACTAACATCAACAACTGTTAGAGAAGTTAATGAGACGAATGAACCCATTACCGATATAACACGAAATTCCAAGCAAACCTTCTGAAGGGCGCTACCTGATGAATGGCCCAGACCACACCTATGCCACATTGGCATCTGCGTGTACCACTGAAAAAACACTCTATCATATTCATGAGAATATTGTTCAACATTTCTGGCTCTTAAAACTTACCTTAGCACTCTCATCTCATCAATAAAAGCTCCAAAACCAAGGACTGGTAATGATCTGTCTCTACTTGCATCGAAATTCTTTTGTGCCTTGCATTGCATCTCATTTATGAATTGTAGTGCCACCCTAGAACAAAGATGACTTTAATCAGGAAACAAATTCAAGGAAGAAGCATTATAAAATGATTATAGGCTCAAAGATGCTCAGAAACAAGGCTTGAATTCAGTGAAACCACCAATCGATAATCAAAGTGAACGAACAATAGTTTTTTTTTTTTTTTCTTTCTTTCAAAAAGAGGAGCTTTCATTAAGAACGACCTATATAGCACAAGGATTTTGGGTGCCCCTGGGACAAAAAACAGGGGCACCTAGAATAATGATGATTGTCTAGAAGGCCCATTTGAAGTGACCGAGGTGCAGTTGGAAGCGTCCACTCCAATACTGTGAATGGAAGGGCTAATGATCTAAGCTACATAGATAAATAAAGAATGATAAATATCTAGAAAACCGATGTTAAATGCATCTTCAAATACAACTAAATGCATAATTAAGAAGTAAAAAGGTTTAAAAGAGATTATGCACAGTCACCAAATATCTCAACAGAAAATCCTACAAACACGCAGACATACACACAAGTGAACATCCCCCACGCAGCATATTAGAGATCATGAAACAAATGACAGAGGAAAAGAAACAAAAGGAATAAATATCATTGTAAATCATGAAAGAATGTGGTAGCAATTGTGAATTTGTGATTCTGATGGGATGTTGCCAGAAAACATCTTGGATTAGAAACTCATGAATTCATAAGGTTGGAAAGCTTTTCATTTGGCATTTCATCGATCATCTGGATAACACTTCTGTCAAAATTCCACTTGGAAATGAGTGCATGCGACAATCAAACGAAAAGAAGCACAAATTTCATCAAGTTACCATAAGATTAAACACGAATTCAAGCACAGAGTATCGAAGACTGATGATTATAAGGTTCCAAACTTTAGAAGAAGATCCAAGATAATGGATCTAGGGATTCAAAAAAGTAAAATTTAGGGCTTTCAGAGAGGATTTTACCCTTCGAGGGAGAAAGTCGCGAAACCAGAAAAGAGAAGAGAGCTAATTTCCACCTGCGCACAAATGGGGTAACTATGTCAATGAGAGAATAAAAATAACCAAAATACCAGATTGAGTTCAACGTGTCCAGTACATCTTTCTGAGTGATTATGATGATGTTGATGATGAAGAAAATGATAACTACAGAAAAGGGATAGATGGAAGGAGAGATCTTTCTTTTACCTTGGGACGGTTGTGTAGTTTGATGAAATCGTGCATTTGGATGATCGGTGAGAGAGAGAGAGAGAGAGAGAGAGAGAGAGAGAGAGAGAGAGAGAGAGAGAGAGAGAGAGAGAGAGATCTAAAAAGAATTGGATCTTGAAATACAAAATGCAGAGTAGGGAAAATGAGAGAGAGAGAGAGATGTCTGAAAAGAATCGGACCTTAAAATACGAAATGCAGAGTAGGGAAAATGAGAGAGAGAGAGAGAGAGAGAGAGAGAGAGATCTGAAAAGAATCTCACCCTCAAATGCCTCCTTCGGGCGGCTGCTCCAATGGAGATCCGAGTAAAAAGAACGCGAGATAGAAGAGACGGTGGAGATGTGTTTTTATATTTATATTTAGACTTTCAGCCTCGGTTCCTATGCAACCGAGGCTAAAAAGTAGTCATCTAAAATCTTTCTTCCGTCCATCTGATTTCATTTGAAAATTTTTAATTTTTTTCAAAATTTTCAATTATTTGAAATTTCTCAATTTTTTTCAAGATTTTCAAATTCAATTTTTTTTTTTCAAAAATTTCAAAATTTTTCAAAATTCTTAAATTTTTTTTAAATTCTCAATTTTTTAAAAAATTCATACTTTTCATAATTATCATTTTTTTATTCTTAATTTTTAAAAAGTTCTCAAAAATTTTAAAAATTCTTAGTTCGTAAAAAATTCAAAATTCAAATCTTTTTCAAAATTTTAAAATTTTTTTCAAAATTCTCAATTTTTTCCCAATTGTCTCCATTTGTTTTTTCAAAATTCTCAATTTTTCACAATTGTAAAAAATTATTAATTCTTAATATTCCTAAATATAGACTTTTTGCCTCGGTTCTTATACAACGGAGGCTAAAAAGTAGACTTTTGGCCTCGGTTCCTATGCAACTGAGGCTAAAAAGTAGATTTTTCGCCTTTTCTGAGGCTAAAATGTAGACCTTTTGCCTCGGTTCCCATGCAACTGAGGCTAAAAAGTAGACCTTTCGCCTCAGTTCCTACTGTCAGAAATTTAAAAAGTAGACCTTTCGCCTCGGTTCTTATGCAACTGAGGCTAAAAAGTAGACTTTTCGCCTCGGTTCCTATGCAACTGAGGCTAAAAGGTAGATTTTTCGCCTTGGTTCCTATGCAACTGAGGCTAAAAGGTAGACTTTTTGCCTCAGTTCCTATGCAACTAAGGCTAAAAGGTAGACTTTTCACCTCGGTAGGTAGACTTTTCGCCTCGGTTCCTATGCAACTGAGGCTAAAAACTAGACTTTTCACCTCGGTTCCTATGCAACAGAGGCTAAAAGGTAGACTTTTCGCCTCGGTTCCTATGCAACTGAGGCTCGCCTCGGTTCCTATGCAACTGAGGCTAAAAGGTAGACTTTTCGCCTCGGTTCCTATGCAACTGAGGCTAAAAGGTAGACTTTTCACCTTGTTTCCTATGTAACTGAGGCTAAAACTAGACTTTTTACCTCGTTTCCTATGCAACTGAGGCTAAAAGGTAGACTTTTCGCCTCGGTTCCTATGCAACTGAGGCTAAAAGGTAGACTTTTCGCCTCGGTTCCTATGCAACTGAGGCTAAAAACTAGACTTTTTGCCTCGGTTCCTATGCAACTGAGTCTAAAAGGTAGACTTTTCGCCTCGGTTCCTATACAACTGAGGCGAAAGATGAACTTTTAGCTTCAGTTCTTTAACAACCGAGGCTAAAAGACACATTTAGCCTCCATTTTTTCAACTGAGGCTAAAAAATTATGGCTAAAGGCCTATTTTCTTGTAGTGATTGTTTCCTGTAATGTGGTCCACTTAAGATTGGGATATACCTAATTTTTTGTATCATACTGTAAAATGGTCTGTAAAAATATATGGATGGCATGGATGAAACACATACATCATGGTGGGGCCCACGGAGCACCGACCACCAGCCATTGGCTGGTGTCAGGGGGAATAGCCAATCCGTTTCTGAGAGAAGGGTCTACTTCTATTTGAAAGACACATGAAGAGTTCCATCAGGTCAATTTGAGGTCCGTCATGTCGGGCTAAAATGATTTGAGCCTAAACCTGACCCATAGTCCAAGCTGATAGGTCCAAGCCTGGCCTAATGCTGCGACAGGCTCGTTGAGTCACAAAGGCTACCTGGCCCAATGCCACTCTTTGGTAGTTGAGTGGCCGGGGCCTGAGGATTGATGGTCTGCTAGTTGGCGCCCCAAGTAGCCTTCCCCACTCTTGGGTAGTTGAGTGGCAGAGGCTGAGGATAGACAACAAGCTAGTGGGTGTCCGATATAGCTAGCCCGGCCGTTTACAATGCCTGTAAACAAGCAGAGTGATGTCTCAGGCCTATTGGAAAGCCAGCCTTCTTTGTGCTTTGTTTTGACTGAGTCTGGAGGGGCAATGGTTCGGCTTGGAATCTGTTTAAACATGATAGCTTAGTCAGGTGAGCTCCATTTATAAACACCACTGGCGGAGTATTCAGCTGGTGGACCCATCTAAGGCCAAATTTCCCAAAGGATGAGAGGCGGGTCCAAACCTCAAAGAAGCTGCCATCTAGAAGATTACTTGGCCAGCGTGCTCCATTGCAAAACCTGAAGAAGAACGGATTGGTTGACGATTAGATGCACGTGCAGCAGGTTGGCGAAGTGGATCCAGACCTCAAAGGCGGTGTTTTCATTATAGAACAGATGATCTAGGCTCTCAGTTGAAGAGGATAGATGGCCGTGTACGAACATTTGGATTTTGTGTGTGTGTGTTGGTGGGGGGGGGGGGGGGGGGGGGGGGGTTTGCTCTGAATGGGGTGTTGATGGATGAGGCTCTCAATGGTTATTAATAAACTTAATCTCCCACATAATAATCATGCATATTCCTAACCGGTAGAATATTATATACCTGGTTCTCATCATAAATAGGTTGCTTCTTAATTGTACTTCAAATTAATTTACAAGACATAGGGCGTTTCCTAACATAGTGATCTAACATCCCTTTAGCTAGTTTCTCGTCTCTTAGAAGTTGATTAGATTAATCCCATGTCCAGTAGGGTAAGAACATGATAAAACCCTAATTTAAATCCTAAACCTAAAAGATAAAATCCTACAACAAATTAGTGAACTAGAAATGAATTGAAAGTGGTGAGGATAAGATATTACCAGATGGGAGAAACTCGAATTAACGAGCTCCTACAAAATAAAAGACAATGTTAATAATTTATAAAATATAAAAACATTCTAACTGAAACTTTTGAAATATAAAAACCCTAGAAAAAAATCCTAGGTAAGAACAAAAATTCAGGAAAAATGCATCCTTATATAAAGCTAACGTATTCTCAGTGCAAAATTCCCGGGAAAGACATCAAAAACTTGTTGGACAATCCCAAGTATATGACTATGATATAGTAATAAACTTGGTAAGATAGAGATCATACTACATGGAATTGGTGAGAATACAATGAAGATAACGAGTTGTCTGGGTTTTAAATTCAGAGGAAAAGTAATTAAAAGGGTTTAAACAAATAATAAAAGAAACTAGAGATCTAGGAATCCCTAATCAATGAATATTGAATTCAATTCAGCTTCTTGAGTTAATAACCTTACTAGAACAAGCTTTCAATATGTTCTAATTGAAAAATAATACAATAATATCAATCATAAACATCCAACATAGATTTGAATCACAATAGGTTTGATCTTTAATGAAGATTTAGGCAATCAATCATGGTGACAATAGATAAATCAATTTTACAGATTGATTCCTTCTTCAATCTATGAATTCAATAACATTCAATCACAATTCAACACAAAAACCAAAAATCTTTCATTAAAAATAAATTAAATGTAATAAAAAATAAAAAACCTATCAAAATGTTCATCCCTTAGCATTAATTATGAGATTAGCCAAGCAAGACTAACGTCTTAAAAAAAAAAAAAAAAAAAAAGTTTGAAAAACAAGCCAAAACTTTATGGATTAAAAGAAAGAACGGCTCCGTGGAAGCTTTCACTACCAAAAAATCGAGCAACGGCTATGAAGGTCGAGAGCTTTTAGCCACGGATTAAATCTGTAGCTATAGCCTAAGTGCTCTGTAGCTAAAACGTACCTTCTCACCTAAAACATATTAAATATAGATTTTGCTTAAGGGGATCCATGAGGTCCATTGGAATATATGTGTTTGATCTAAGTCGTCCAACAATTCTGATACATAATTTTAGTTTTTGAGCCCAAAATTTATGTAGATTAAATGTCTAAGTGGACCACACCATAAGAAATAATATAAATTAAATATCTACTGTTAATATACTGTGTGGTCTCCTTACAGATTCGATCTAACTCATTTTTTTTATCAGCGCTTAAAATAATAATTTAAAATTAATGGACGGAGTGGATAATTGAAATACATCACAGTGAGCCCCACGGTCCTAAAACCATAAAACCTCCAGGGAGCCGTCCGTCATGCGCCCCTCCAAAATCCCAAACCCCTCCAAAAATGAAACCTCCCATCCGCCATTTTCTCCAACTCGACTGACGAAACCCATCCCTCTCTCCATCTCTCTCTATCGCACTCAGTGTCTCTCTTTCCATTGCCCTCTCTCGATCTCCGGATCTCCCTCACCCTCTCTCCCTGTTTCTTGGCCGCATTCCCCTCTTCTTCTTTTTTTTTTTGTCAAAAACCCCTTTCGCTGCAAGAAGGAGAAGAAGAAGGAGAAAGAGTAGAAGAAGGAGCACGAACGGTTAGTTTCTTTCTTTCTCTCTCTTTATCTGTTTCTCAAATCTTTCAATCCGCATTCCCCTCTCTCTTTGTTCGTGAAATCTAAGGGCCCGTTTGGCCGGTCGGATTGGAAGGGATTGGATGTTATTGGAAGGGATTGGAAGTTAAATCCTGGGATTGGTCGGGCGTGCCAAACAGAATCGGTGATCTGATCCCAATCCCTGAGACGCGAGGGATTGGAAGGGATGGGAAGGTTTAATCCCGGTATTAGCCGGGTGTGCCAAACAGACTGGATATATCAATCCAGGGATATAGCAATCCCATGTATCTCAAGACAATCCACTGACAATACCATCAATACCTAGAAATTCAGGCCATCCATCCTTATACCATTCAATCCCTTTCAATCCACCCTGCCAAACAGGCCCTAAAAATGCTTTGTGGGCTCCACCATAATATTTGTATTTGGGCCATTCATTTTTTCCAGCTCATTTTAGGGCCAAATCTCAGGTGGACCACACCATAGGAAACTGTGCTGATTGAACGCCCACCCTTAGGGCCTGTTTGGCCGGGCAAATTGGATGGAATTGGATTGTATTAGAGTGGATTGCACAGATTTCAAGGTAATGATAGCTGAGTCAGTGGATTGGTGCAAGATATATGGGATTGCTATATCCCGGGATTGCTATTTCCAGTCTGTTTGGGACGCCCGACCAATCCCGGGATTAAACCTTCCAATCCCTTCTAATCCCTTGAACCAAATACGTCCCAAGCAATTTTGAAGGGATTAGGGTGGATTGGATGGGAATCTGAAAATTTTAAGAATTAGGGATTTCACCTTCCAGATTCGGGAGAGCGATTTTGGTCTCAGGTATAGTTGGAATGGGGCTAGAGGAGAGACTACTTTGTGGCATTTAAAAAAAAAAAAAAAAAAAATTTTGCTTCAGCTAGTCACAATGTATTAAGGAGCTTGCAGTGGCAGTCCTTCCATCTTTTGATGAACCAAAAGATGTTGATGGAATCATGTCTTCCTTAATGAATACTGAGTTCAGCTCCCCACTTCAAATGATCTCACCATTCCAGACCTTCGCAGATGGAATTCCAAGCCCATGTCAGCCGGATGGAATCTGATGTATCACAATCAGCCCCTACAACAAAAATTTGCTTGTGTGCATCTTTTCACCTTTTCAGAATCGTTATTGATGTAATTATGATGTCTTCTTAGTTTTCATTTGCAGACATGTGATTAGGACATCGATGTTTTGGGTGGTGGCAACAACCAGTGGATTACTTGGATTGGCCATCAACTTCACCTCCATGTGGTTTTTAAACCAAACAAGTCCCACCACATATAAGTAAGAGTCATGTACCACTAAGAGAGCCATCTTGATTCACCAATTGACTACTGATGAAGAACTTGTGTTTTACAGAATTTCATACTATCATGTCCTGCTTATTTAACCTGGAAATGTTTATGTTCTTCTCAACTGTACGTATTATAGAGGCATTTTAGTCTCACTTGAAATTCAGGAGGTTTATTGGGAGCACCCTTGTGTCGTTTTGTTGCAAATGTGGGGAGTATGTTTTATTCAATTTTTTTCCTTTTATTTATTATTATTATTATTTTTTACGGTTCTTTGGCATTTCATTTTAGAGATAGATGCTGGTTAGGAATAGTATTGATACCTAATTTATTGGAACTCTTCTTGTTTCCTTCTAATGATTAATCATTGTTTCTAGCTCACCAATCAAATGGGTAGGATCTTCCAATCTATGGGCATTTTGTATGCCTCCCATCGGCATAGGGTCCATCAGATCAATAGTCTTCCTACCAAGGACTGTATTTTTGTCAAAGATGAGGAACCATGTGTGTATATATATATATATATATATATATATATATATATATATATATATATATATATATAGATATATATATATATATATATATATACTCCCTTGGTAGTCCCAACTCTTGAATCTTTTACTATCATGCACCTTCCTCCCATTGCCAAATCTATCCCTCCTTTAGATGATGAAGGTTAAAATTCTGTTTTCTGATATGCCTTTTACAACCATTTAGTTCGTTTCCATTCAGAAAGGGACACCGACAATGCACGCATGCTGCTATAATTCCTTATTCCTATGATGTTTCCCTGTGCAAACATGAGAGAAAGCATAGGTATATTAGAAATGAAGTTGATAGGAATGTAGGTCAACATTACTTATGGAAGCAACTGTTTGGAAGGAGTACTTATGGAAGCAACTGTTTGGAAGGAGAAAGTGTTTTTCTAAAAATCTTTATTTTTTAAATTGAACTCTATTTTGCCAATGTTTCTGGGAAAAAAAAAAAAAAGAGAGAGCAAAGAAATGGCATGTAATAACGAAGCCATTTTAGACACCATTTGTATCCTTTTTTAACATGATTTTGCTTTCTTTTAGTTATTTGGTAAAAAGAGAAAGAAACCCAAAAAGGCACTCTTGGATCTCTACTGACGTTGCTTACTCTTGCAAGCATGCTTCCAACCATTACAAGAAATTAGAGGTATCTTTATTTCATGCCTTTGGACACATGATTGAATTACAAGTATCTTTGTTTCATGCCTTTCGGCACATGATTGAATTAGAGATATCTTTGTTTCATGCCTTTGCAATTTGAGTTCTTTGCCCTATCAGGTTGTCTTTGATTTTATTTTATTATTTTTTAAGCATGACTTAGTTTTTGAGAATTCTGCATGCCAATTGAATTGGATTGTAGCTAAACCTTGGCTCAAGTAATGTTAGGGTAGAGCATAGGCTAGGCTTCTTGTAGTGAATATCTTGTAGCTATATAACTTATATTTGCATTGGTGAGAAACTATTCGTGGACCTGCAGATCTTGGACATGTCGACCGTTTATTCATTACAATATTGGACAGTTTGAATGGGAAATGCCAGAAGGAACTCGAGACAATTGGGAGGCAATATCCGTTTAAACCTTTGAAGCTCAATTTTCTTTGCCATTATGAGTTTCAAAATGTTGAATTTGGTCTATATGCTTATTGTCTCCATCGATCATTTTCTGTTTGCCTTTGTTATAACTTGTACATGTCTGTTAATTGAATCATATTGACATCTGATTTTTACACACCTCACTCTTGAATCTGAACATTTAAACATCATTTATTTTCCCCATATGGATGTATGGCGTGGATAAAACACATGCATCAACATGGGCCTACAGATGTGAGATCTTCACTCTGACAAAATGTCCTTTGGTTTCTTTAGTCCCGCTTTCCAATGCTTGTGTAATTTCAAATTAGATGTATTTACTCCTACCTTTGGCTATGGAAAGAGGAGTTTGTGTAATTACCAAGATGGGTGCAAGTAAGAATTTCTTATCATTCACTGAGCTTGCAACATTTCAATTACATGATATTGATGAATAGTTATTTGTTACTAACATGTCTAGATCTTTTTCTTGGAAGTGGATCTACATGTTGCATAGGTAGCAGTCCTAAATATTTTTTGTTTATAGTTTGAATTTAGTTTTTTTGTCTAATTAGCTAGCAATCAAAGGCCTCAAATGTATTTTTTAAATAACTTGTTAGTAAAGAATCATTTTGATTTGGATTTTTTGCTTTTTCTTCTTTTTGGTTTTTGGATTGTTGCAAAAGAAGGCTGCAAAACAGAGGTTTATTTTATTTTTTAATTTTTATTTTCAAGTGGTTTGATTTGGATTTTCAAGTAGAATCAGGCATTTGTGCTCTTTTCATTGAGTGGGTAGTTGATTACTCAAGCATGACGGGTATGTGCATTCTTTCAGGTGGATGTTGCATGTAGGAGGATTAGAGCTGCATATTTCAGATTCAAGCATCTGGTACGTCTCTTGTCAAGAATGAACATGATTGGAGTGGCCTGGCCATTTGGATAGGCCGTATTTATGTATTTGCTCAAAATTGATGGAGTATACCTGGATGTGCATCGGAGCTATCCGGACGAGCGGGGGTCCCTGGAAGGTGGGAACCGCTGTTATGACCATGATGAAGCTGTCCATTTTCTATGGACGACATTGGAGGGGCCTGGCCATTTGGACAGGCCGTGTTTATGTATTTGCTCGAAATTAATGGAGCAGACCCGGATGTGTGTCAGAGCTATCCGGATGAGCGGGGGTCCTTGGAATGTGGGAACCGCTGACCATGATGAAGCTTTTCATTTCCTATGGACGGTATTGGAAGGGCCTGGCCATTTGGACAGGCCGTGTTTATATTTGTATTTGCAGGGACCAAACCCTTAACCTAAACCTGAACCCATTCTCAAATCCCAAAACCTATAACCTAAAACCTATAACCTAAACCAAAACTTATAACCTAATCCAAAACCAAAACCTATAACCTAAACTCAATTCCCTAAAGCTAAACCTACACCTAATCCTAATCTCAACTCCCTAACCTAAACCTAAACCTAAACTTGAAAACCCAAACTCAAACCCAATCCAGAACATGAACCCGATTTCTAAACATAAACCATAACCCATTCAATCCAAAACCTATAACCTAAACCTAAACCAAAACCAAAACCTATAACCTAAACCCGAACCCATTCTCAAATCCAAAAAACCTATAACCTAAACCTAAACCTTAACTAAACCTAAAACCTATAACCTAAACCTAAACCTATAACCTAGACCTAAACCTAAACCTATAACCTAACCTAAACCTATACTTATAACCTAAAACTATTCCCAAATCCCAAAACCTATAACATAAACCTAACAAATCCTAAACCTATAACCTAAACTCAATTCCTAAAGCTAAACCTACACCTAATCCTAATCTCAACTCCCTAACCTAAACCTAAACCTAAACATGAAAACCAAAACTTAAACCCAATCCCGAACATGAACCCGATTTCCTAAAGCTAAACTATAACCCATTCTCAAATTCAAAAACCTATAACCTAAACCATAACCTATAACCTAAACCCGAACCCATTCTCAAATCCCAAAACCTATAACGTAAACCAAAACTAAAATATATAACCTAAACCTAAACCCATTCTCAAATCCAAAACCTATAACCTAAGGCTGAAACCTATAACCTAAATCTATAACCTATAACCTAAATCAAAACCTATAACTTAAACCAAAACCAAAACCTATAACTTAAACCCGAACCCATTCTCAAATCCCAAAACCTATAACTTTACACCTAAACCTTACTCTAAACTCGTAACCTATAACCTAAACCAAAACCAAAACCTATAACCTAAACCCGAACCCATTCTCAAATCCCAAAACTTATAACTTAAACCAAAACCTAAACCTAAAGCCTAAACCCAAACCCATTCTCGAATCCCAAAACCTATAACTTAAACCCAACATTTCCCTAAACCTATAACCTAAACTCAATTCCTTAATGCTAAACCTACACCTAATCCTAATCTCAACTCCCTAACCTAAACCTAAACCTAAACTTGAAAACCAAAAATTAAACCCAATCCAGAACATGAACCCGATTTCTAAACCTGAAACCATAACCCATTCTCAAATCCAAAACCTATAACTGAAACCTAAACCAAAAACCATAACCAATAACCTAAACCCGAACCCATTCTCAAATCTCGGAACCTATAACCTTAACCAAAACCTATAACCTAAACCAAAACCTATAACCTATATCTAAACCAAAACCAAAACCTATAACCTAAACCCAAACCCATTCTTAAATCCCAAAACTTATAACCTAAACTTAAACCTAAACCTTAACCTATACCTATAACCTATAACCTAAACCAAAACCTATAACCTATAACACATAACCTATAACCTAAACCCAAACCCATTCTCAAATCCCAAAACCTATAACCTAAACTAAAACCAAAACCTATAACCTAAACCCAAACCCATTCTCGAATCCCAAAACCTATAACCTAAACCTAAACCTTAACCTAAACCTATAACTTTATAACCTAAATCAAAACCTATAACTTAAACCAAAGGCCAAAACTTATAACCTAAACCAGAATCCATTCTCGAATCCCAAAACCTATAACCTAAACCAAAACCTATAACTAAACTCAAATCCACGAACCTTAACACTATAACCTAACCTAAACCTATACTTATAACCTAAAACTATTCCCAAATCCCAAAACCTATAACCTAAACCTAACCTTTCCTAAACCTATAACCTAAACTCAATTCATTAACGCTAAGCCTACACCTAATCCTAATCTCGACTCTCAACCTAAACTAAACCTAAACTTGAAAACCAAAACTTAAACCCAATCCAGAACATGAACCCGATTTCTAAACCTAAACCATAACCCATTCTCAAATCCAAAAACCTATAACCTAATCTAAACCAAAACCATAACTTTATAACCTAAACCAGAACCCATTCTCAAATCCCGGAACCTATAACCTTAACAAAACCTTAACCCAAAACCTATAACCTATAACCTAAACCAAAACCTATAACCTATAACCTAAACCAAAATCAAAACCTATAACTAAACTTGAACCCATTCTCAAATCCCAAAACCTATAACTAAACCTAAACCATAACCTAAGAAACGAAAACCAAAACCAAAACCAAAACCTATAACCTATAACCTAAACCAAAACCATAACCTATAACCTAAACCCGAACCCATTCTCAAATCCCAAAACCTAACCTAAACACAAACCAAAACCTATAACCTATAACCTAAACCAAAACCATAACCTATAACTTAAACACGAACTCATTCTCAAATCCCCAAACGTATAACCTAAACCAAAACCAAAACCTATAACCTAAACCCGAACCCATTCTCAAATCCAAAAACCTATAACCTAAACCTAAACCTTATCTACTAAACCAAAACCAAAACCTATAACCTAAACCAAAATCAAAACCTACACCCTAAACCCGAACCCATTCTCCAATTCCAAAACCTATAACCAAAACCAAAACCTATAACCTAACCCCAAACCAAAACCTATAACAAACCCGAATCCATTCTCAAATCCCAAAACCTATAACCTAAACCTAAACCTTAACATAAACCTAAACCAAAACCTATAGCTATAACCAAAACCAAAACCAAAACCAAAACCTATAACCTATAACCAAAACTAAAACCAAAACCAAAACCAATAACCTATAACCAAAACCAAAACCAAAACCAAAATCTATAACCTATAACCAAAACCAAAACCATAACCTATAAACTAAACCCGAACCCATTCTCAAATCCCAAAACCTAAACCTTAACCTATTCTCATTCCCTAAACCTTAACCTACAACCTAACCTAAACCTAACTACCTAACCTAAACCTAAACCTAAACTTGAAAACCCAAACTTAAACCCATCCCAACCCAAAACCGGTTTCCTAAACCTAAACCTTAACCTATTCTCAATTCCCTAAATCTTAACTTACAAACTAACCTAAACCTAACTACCTAACCTAAACCTAAACCTAAACTTGAAAACCCAAACTTAAACCCAATCTGAACCCGAACCCAAACCCGGTTTCCTCAACCTAAACCTTAACCTATTCTCAATTCTCTAAACCTTAACCTACAACCTAACCTAAACCTAACTCCCTAACCTAAACATAAACTTAAACTTGAAAACCAAAACTTAAACCCGATGCCGAACTTGAACCCAATTTCCTCAACCTAAACCTTAACCTATTCTCGGTTCCTAAACCTTAACCTACAACCTAACCTAAACCTAGCTCCCTAACCTAAGCCTAAACCTAAACTTGAAAACCCAAACTTAAACCCGGTCTGAACCCGAACCCGGTTCCTCAACCTAAACCTTAACTTATTCTCAATTCCCTAAACCTTAACCTACAACCTAACCTAAACCTAATTCCCTAACCTAAACCTAAACCTAAACTTGAAATCCCAAACTTAAACCCAATCCCGAACCCGAACCGGTTTCTAAACCTAAACCTTAACCTATTCTCAATTCCCCAAACCTTAACCTACAACCTAACCTAAACCTAACTACCTAACCTAAACCTAAACCTAAACTTGAAAACCCAAACTTAAACCCAATCCACGAACCCGAAACCGGTTTCCTAAACCTAAACCTTAACCTATTCTCAATTCCCTAAACCTTAACCTACAAACTAACCTAAACCTAACTACCTAACCTAAACCTAAACCTAAACTTGAAAACTCAAACTTAAACCCGATCCCGAACCGAACCCGAACCCGGTTTCCTCAACCTAAACCTTAACCTATTCTCAATTCCCTAAACCTTAACCTACAACCTAACCTAAACCTAGCTACCTAACCTAAACCTAAACCTAAACTTGAAAACCCAAACTTAAACTGATCCCGAACCCGAAACCGGTTTCCTAAACCTAAACCTTAACCTTTTCTCAATTCCCTAAACCTTAACCTACAAACTAACCTAAACCTAACTACCTAACCTAAACCTAAACCTAAACTTGAAAACCCAAACTTAAACCCGATCCCGAACCCGAACCCGGTTTCCTCAACCTAAACCTTAACCTATTCTCAATTCCCTAAACCTTAACCTACAACCTAACCTAAACCTAACTTCCTAACCTAAACATAAACCTAAACTTGAAAACCAAAACTTAAAACAGGATGCCGAACCCTAACCCAATTTCCTCAACCTATTCTCAATTACCTAAAAGCTTAACCTACAACCTAACCTAAACCTAACTCCCTAACCTAAACCTAAACCTAAACTTAAAACCCAAACTTAAACCCGGTCCGAACCCGAACCTAGTTTCCTCAACCTAAACCTTAACCTATTCTCAATTCCCTAAACCTTAACCTATAACCTAACCTAAACCTGGCTCCCTAACCTAAACCTAAACCTAAACTTGAAAACCCAAACATAAACCCGATCCAGAACCAACCCGGTTTCATAAACCTAAACCTTAACCTATTCTCAATTCCTAAAGCTTAACCTACAACCTAACCTAAATCTAACTCCCTAACCTAAACCTAAACCTAAACTTGAAAACCCAAAATTAAACCCGATCCCGAACCCGAACCCGGTTTCATAAACCTAAACCTTAACCTATTCTCAATTCCCTAAACCTTAACCTACAACCTAACTGCCTAACCTAAACCTAAACCTAAACTTGAAAACCCAAACTTAAACCCGATCCCGAACCCAAACCCGATTTCCTAAACCTAAACCTTAACCTATTCTCAAATCCCTTAACCTAAACCTACACCTAAGCCTAATCTCAACTCCCTAACCTAAACCTAAACCTAAACTTGAAAACCCAAACTTAAACCCGATGCAGAACCCGAACCCAATTTCCTCAACCTAAACCTTAACCTATTCTCATTTCCCTAAACCTTAACCTACAACCTAACCTAAACCTAACTCCCTAACCTAAACCTAAACTTGAAAACCCAAACTTAAACCCGATCCTAAACCCGAACCCGGTTTCCTAAACCTAAACCTATTCTCAAATCCCTAAACCTAAACCTACATCTAATCCTAATCTCAACTCCCTAACCTAAACCTAAACCCGATCCCGAACCCGAACCCGATTTCCTGACGTTTACTTTGACCCAACAAACCATATGGTGAGACCATTCCTTTTGTGTCAATTTCATTCCTCTTTGAGCTTTTATTAATTCATTAAGAAAAAAAAAAAAGAAGAAGAAGAAAATGGTTACATGATGCACTTCTTTCACTTTATTTTTCTTTCCTCCAATGGTCATTCTGATTTATGAATGTCACGACCATTTGTAGGATGATGGAATATACGAAGCTGTTGCAGGAAGTGACGTTGTCATTACTAGAGGTTCATTTCGAGACGACTCTTCAAAGTACTGCATAAATGACTTTGGAAGTAATTTTACAGAGGTCACTAAGAAATTGAAAGGAAAATGAGTGAACTTGGACAACAACCGGTTTTTTATTCTTCAGGTGGGTGATGGCTGAAAAAGGCATATTTACTTGTGAAAAAAATATCAAACCATCAAAATATATCTTTTCTTTCAATTCTTTATCTTTGAAATTTCAGGGTGAAGTCGAGCAAATTTCTCTAATGAAGCCAAAGATTTGTATTTTCAGCATTATTGTAATTGTAATTGTAATTCATTGAATGAAGGATTGTAATTGTAATTCATTGAATGAAGGATTGTAATTAATTGTAATTGTAATTGTAATTGTAATTGATTGAATGAAGGATTGTAATTGATTGTAATTGAATGAATGAATGATTGTAATTGATTGTAATGGAATGAATGAATGATTATGCAGGTGGTAATTGAATGAACAAGTAATTGTATATATATTTTTTAAAATAGGATTAGTTACGGATTATATCCGTAGCTATTGTAAACTATAGCTAAAGATTAAATCCATAGCTGTTATAATTAAATCCGTAGCTATTGTAACCAACAGCTACGAATATAATTGCTACGACTTAGATCCGTAGCGCCGTAGCGCTTGCTAGATATAGCTATAGAGTAAATCTGTACCGGTAGTGATTAAATCCGTAGCTCTTGTAACCTTTAGCTATGGACATAATTGCTACGGATTAAATCCGTGGCTGTTTTGACCTATAGCTACGGATTAAATCCGTAGCTATAGGTTCCAGACCTATTGTTACTGCACCTACGCCTACGGCCGTGCTACGGACTAGATCCGTAGCTATAGGTCTATGGCTACGGATTTAGTCCGTAGCCTTTGCCCATTTTTTTGGTAGTGTTTGTCGTCACTTGGTCACTCTCCTAAGCCCTTATTCATACTTAGAAAGGTATAAAACACCTCCTTAAATAGGAAAACCCTGCACCAACTTTAAACCGATTTAAAAATCATGCACTTTTCTTATGCTTCGGTCGCACTGACGAGGACCTTCGATCACATCGAAGCCAGCCAGCGAATCTTTGGTTGGAACTAAATTTCGCTAAAATTTCTCTGTCTCCATTCGATCAGGCTGGACTACCTTTTAGTCGCATCGAACACCACTTTGGTCAGACCGAATAGTCTTTCGATCGACACGATTATTCTTAAAGTCCAATATTTGTTGCTGAACTATTTTTGGCACTTTTGATTAGACTGAATCTGCCTTCGGTTGGACCGATCAGTCTATTATTTTTGTTATTTGACTGTTTGATATTATAGACTTTTCTCCATCTTTCTTTTCTTAGATCTTCAAGCTCTAAATTTTCATGACTTTAACTTGAACTCCTTTAAGTCTTAATTCTACTACTTTGAGCATATATTCATCCTTGGTTCTAGAATTATCTCATATGAAAAATTCATATGTTAGTGGATCAATTTAGTACTTAAATGCAGCCGAAATTAGTGCAATAGAAAGGATAAATATGCAATATCTGAGTCTCAACAAGTACAAAAAAAAAAGAAGAAGAAGATAAAGATCAAATTAGGTAAAGCATGTGAGACACTATTTTTAAGGTATCATAGGAACCTTTTAACAACAATCCTGTGTTCATCAGACGGATTCGTCATAAATTAGCATACTTTGTTGATAGAAAATAAAAAGTCTTCTCGTATTAATGTTAGGTATAGCAAGGCTCTAACGACACTTTGATTAATTATAGGATCACTAAACCTAGACCCACTATAAAACGAGGGTTTGGAGGTGCTATAGATAGGAGTAATATGAGGCTTGACACCTTCCATCTTAGTCTTTTTTAGCAGATAGAGAATATATTTTCTTTAAGGAGAGAAATAGACCTCCAACATATATATCTTGTACAACTTCAATAAGAAGATAATTCAAATGTCCAAGGTCTTTGATCGTAAATTGTGAACTAAGGTGAGAGATTATCTCCTAGACAGAATGCTCAAGAGACCCCTTGATGAGTATATCATCAACATAAATAAGCATGTAAATAACAAAATGCTTGGTGCATTTGATGAATAAAGATGCATCGGCTTTGGATCCAACAAAGCCAATTTTTTAAGGGAAGCACTCAAGCGATGATACTATGCCCGAGGTATTTGCTTTATCCCATAAAGAGACTTGTGTAAGCAGCACACATGATTAGGGATGCGAGAGTCAAGGAAACCCAGAGGTTGTTTTACGTAAATTTCTTCTTCAAGGTGGCCATGAAGAAATACATTTTGAGTTGAATTATCTAACTGGTGAAGTGACCATCCTTTGAAAATGGCAAATGCAAGAACAATAGGAATAGCGCAGGGCTTGACTACAGGGTTGAAAGTTTCACCATAATCAATACTTTCTTGTTGGTAAAACCCTTTTGCTGCCTCCCCGCTGCCTCCTGGATGTTCTTCCATTGCCATCGTCCCTTTGCTTTCCCCGCTTTGTGCCCGAGTCCTCTATTTTGTCTTGTGATGTTCTGTCCATAGTGTAGTTTCCATATGATACGATGAGAATGCCAGTAAAAGGATTGCTGAGAAATGCTATTAAAACTCTGTATGATGAGTTTCATTTAGATTTATTTGTATTGTTTGAATTAGTTAATGTACAAAAAATCAACACATGAGTTACAAAGATGATTGAGGAATCCTTATAAAGTTGATTGAAGAATGGTTACAAAGTTAATTGAGGGACTGTTACAAGTTTTGGGTGAAATGATTTCCACTGTAAATACCCATATCGGAGCCCTTAAATCTTCAACAGACAACACTCCACAAGAATATATAAAGAGAAGTTAGAGAAATTACCGTCAAATCTAATCTTAGTTTTGAACCGCGGGTAATCTAAGGCAGGGACAACAATTTGAACAGTCCAAATTAGAACACGTATCTACCACTTGCATGTATGGTGAAGAGGGTCTCTACTGTGCTTCTGTTTATCAGCTCTACCTAGAATCGCTCCATGATAGTTGGAGAATATTTTCGGCCGCAGATAACAACGAATAAAGTAAGCGAAAAATTCCACACTGTCACAGACAGCGATTGCTATATGCCGGCACTTTGAAATTACTTAGAAATTGCATTTATGTCATCATACAAGTAATTCAAATTAAATTGTCTACGTTGTGACCTAATTGAGATGTCCTGTCAACCAAAACTTACTGTTATTTGATTATATAGCCATCTAATTGGTGGACACTTATTTGATGGATAACAATGAAAGGATGCAAGTCTATCTTCAACAAAATAAAAAATAAAAAAATATCCATAAATCAGAGATGAGAGTTGCTCAACCCATCTGATTTAGAAACTGCCACTCAGTAACCGTGGATTTTGTAATCTAGTCAGTTTATTTTGAATTGATACGTGCGACATATAAAATCTCTAAATGCCTGCGTATCATGCATTATATGCTGACAGAGTATCAAATAACTCCTCATAAAGTGGGAAAATGGATATAGGGATGTTCATGGTTTCTGATTCGCCTTTAACCAGCCAATTCAGTATTATTTGTGCCTGGTTTGGTGTAAGCCTCGAGGCCTAAGAATTAGATCTGGACCTGAGTTTAAGGACTGATAAGTAATTGGGCTGACATAGACAAGAGTGTCTGGATGGTACGCCCAGCGAGGATCGAGTGAGCCCACACTAGGTTGATGATCTCATCATGAGATGATTGAAACAGCTCCAGTCCTCCGATCAGGCCTATGTTTCACTCTAGAGGCATCCCAAGAAGGGTTCTCGGGAGCGGATTAGGTGCAGCCCGCCCTCACCCAGCAAGGTGCAGCCTTGACCGTGGATCCCACTATGATGTATGTATTGTATATCCATGCAATCCATACATTATTTTGTTAGCTCATTTTTGTGGCATTAGCCAAAAAAACAGAAAAGATTCAAACCTTAGGTGGACCACACCAAAGGAAACAGTGGTGATGGACTGCCCACCATTAAAAACTTAGCTGCTCATTTTAATGCCCACCATAATCTTTATTTTCCATCCAATCCATTGCTATAAGGTCGTACAGACATGGATAAAACAAATATCTGCTTGATCCAAAACTTTTGAAGTTTGCACACACGAAGTTTGTAATGGTCAATCACCACTCTTTTTTTCATGTGGTGTGGTTCACCTGTAACTTCGATCTGCTTCAATTTTGTCTTCCTACACTAAAATGAGCTGGAAAAACGGATGGACCGTGTGGATATACAGTACATACATCAAAATGGGCCCATGTTCAAGGCCACATCTTACTGGGCGAATCCCGGGGGCTGCAGCTAATCCCTCCCACGGTTCTCCACCTGACGTATATGCCATGACGTTGGTAATGTAACATCACTGTACGGTTGGAATGTAATCGATCCAAGTGCTCAGATGCTTGATTCTCAATTATGTTGCGGACAAAAATGGAATCACGTGATATTCTTCCTTTCCTGGAATTTGAACTTTGTTTTAAGACTCGGACATGTCTGGTTTGACTCGTCTAAGTCGACTCGAATTTGTCGGACCTGTTCCAGCTCAACACGGCGAGTCATGGTGAGTCCTAGGAACGTTTCAAGGGTTGGTTGTCATTATCACCACTACTTCATGTGGTGTGGTTTACTTGAGCCTTGGATTTGACTTAATTTTCAGCTAGTACCATAAAATCATATGGGAAAAATGGATAGATGGTGTGGATAAAACCCATACATCAAGCTGACCCCTCAGAGGCCCTGTCCGTTCTTATCTAGGAACAGACGGGGTACTACCCAATCCGCAGCTCCTCACTGGCTACCCTTTTTGTGTACATGCAATCACAAGTTGAGCAAGCTAGCCTTATTTCCAGTAAAGAGATTCTGAACAGTTGGGACCACCTGATGGAACGCTCCTCCTGGATCTCTCAAGATTGGCAGTGATAAGAAGGAATAAAGGGAAAAAGGGTCCACCGTGTGATATAAATTGGTCATCTTAGGGTACATATTTCATAAAAAATTTGTGGTGCTGCTTCTTAAAAGTTGGTGGTGCATGCACCATGCCTTTGATCCCTCATCATCATCATCCTTTACCTCAGCCATTACCTGCGCAAGGTCAGGCCTGGATCCGTACTATAGACACCAACAAGGATGGTGTCATAACTTGGCAAGAACTACAAGCTGAGCTCCAAAGCCGCAACATGTGGTTTACCTTTTTGAGGACCTGGCGGGCCATAAACCATACTGATCTTAATGACAATGGTCTAATCGACAGTGAAGAAGAGAAGATGAAACTTATACGCTATGCACAGGGTCACTGGGGTATTTTCCGTGCAGCTTAGATGAAGTTGCTCTATTACTACTTACTACTACGTACAACAACAACTATGCTTGCATGGAGTCTTTTTAAACTATGTTTATGATGGTTGCAATGGCTTGCACCGGTCTCTTTTCAAGTTTGCGATGTAGCTTTTTCTCTTCTGTCTAATAATAATAATTTTTTAAAAAAAAGTTTATAATGTTATTTACCAAAAGAATCTTCTTCTTTTTTTCTTTTTTTTTCTTTTTTTTTTTGATATAAGATAATTTCTCAACTTCCAAGTAGTTAATTTGTTTTTACACATAATTACTAGCAGATTAGCAAAAACCAAGCAATTAAAGGTCCATCATTTTCCAGAGGTTGTTGCATATCTCCAAGGGGAGCGTCTTTACGGAATCAAACTCAAACTTCTCAACAATCTTTCTATCCCTTTCAACGATTTGGCCAGAAATTCTGGCACCATCTGGCACCATCTAATGCCGATGGAAAATAAGGCTGTCAATGGGCTGGGTTAGATCTGGGGCTTGCATGTCTCCAGTCCAAAGTCCAAGTCTGTAATGGGGCGTTTATGCCTGAATAAATACATCAAAACCCAAGCCTAACGAGACCTCAACATAAGCCCAAGACAGATTAATCTAACAGACACCAGCCAACCCTAAAGCCCACCGAACTGATTAAAAAATTGAAAGGGTTGCTAAAAAAACTCAGGCCAATGTTGCATGTTCCAAAGCTAAGGCGAGATTGATCTGTTTGCTCAAATGAAGGCTACATAAGGCCTTGATTCGGCAACAAAATCGGTTTTCCATCCAAGCCAGATTAATCCTTTATCTATTTTTAGGTTTTTGCCTTAATGACAATTTAATGGTGATAAAATATTCAAGCCTCCTCACATCCAAATACATAAGGCTTTTCTTTTTTGAGATGTTAACTGGACTAGCTTTATAGTATGATCAAATTCTTGAAATAGAAGGGAAGTTTCAAATATTCCAAAGGTAGTCATCTAACAAGTCTTGAGAAGTTTTTTAGAATAAATTGTCATTGTCCTTGGTTCATAGTTGTACAGTTTTTAAGTAAATAAGAAGTTACGTCGTATTCAATGCTAAGAAAGTCACATGGACATAAGCCCTTTTGGGCGTGAGCAAGGCCCAACTCATGCGGCCCACATTAATGTATGTGTATAATCCACGCCACCCATCCTTTTTGCCATGTCATTTTAGGGCTAGGGCCCAAATATCAGCCTGATCAAGAGCTCGTGTGGGCCACATAATAGAAAACAATGGTGACAGTGTCATCCACTGTTGAAACTTTTCAAGCTCACTGTGATGTTTGTTGAAAGTGGACATTGCACAAGTAAGAACTTTTTAGGCCCACGATGAGCTTACCAACAAGGTAGACCGAACTCCATTGTGGGCCTCGATTCCTATTATTTAAAAATAATTAAGTTAATAATGACATGACGAAACTCCGACCCTCAACACATGACAACCTTGACCCTTCAGACATGACAACCTTGACCCTACACATAACAACCTCGACTCTAACAATCACAACCCTCAACACATAACAACCTTGATCCTTAACATATGACAGCCTCGACCTTAATAACCCTGACCCTTAACACATGACACCCTCGACCCTGAATGTTGTTTATATCACTATTATTTAAAAATAATCAAGTTATTAATGATAGGATGAAACCTCAACTCTCAACACATGGCAACCTCGACCCTCAACACATGACAACCCTGACCCTCAACACATGAAAAACTCGACCCTTAACACAACCTCGACCCTGAATGTTGTTTATATCTACTATTATTTAAAAATAATCAAGTTATTAATGATATGATGAAACCTCAACCCTCAACACATGGCTACCTCGACCCTCAACACATGACAACCCCAACCCTCAACACATGATAAACTCGACCCTTAACACAACCTCGACTCTGAATATTGTTTCTATCTAATATTATTTAAAAATAATCAAGTTATTAATAATAAGATGAAACCTCAACCTTTAACACATGACAACATCGACCCTTAACACATGACAACCCCAACCCTCAACACATGATAAAATTGACCTTTAACAGATGACAACATTGACAGTGAATTTTGTTTCTATCTACTATTATTTAAAAATAATCAAGTTATTAATGGCAAGACAAAACCTCGACCCTCAACACATGAAAACCTCGAGGTCATGATTGTAATGTAGTAAGGGTTGATGTTGTCATGTTATAAAGTTTGTGGTCGTGGTAGTAACGTGGTAAGGGTCGAGGTTGTAATGTAGTAAGGGTTGTGGTTGTAACGTGGCAAGGGTTATGGTTGTAAAGTACTAAGGGTCATGGTTATAACCTCGACCCTTACCACGTTACAAGCTCGACTCTTAATATTACAACCATGATCCTTACTATATTACAACCTCGACCCTTAGCACGTTACAATCACAACCCTTACGACATGACAACCTCGACCCTTACGACATGACAACCTCGACCCTTATCACATTACAACCACCACCCCGACCTTTATAACATGATAACCTCAACACTTACCACATTACAACCACGACCTCGAGGTTGTCATGTATTGAGGGTAGAGGTTTTGTGTTGTCATGTGTTGAGGGTAGAGGTTTTGTCCTGTCATTAATAACTTGATTATTTTTAAATAATGGTAGATAAAAATAACATTATGGGTCGATTTTATCATGTGTTAAGGGTTGAGGTTGTCATGTGGTAAGGGTCGAGGTTGTCGGGGTCAAGGTTGTCATGTGTTAAGGGTGGAGGTTGTCATGTGTTGAGAGTTGAAGTTTCATCATGTCATTATTAACTTGATTATTTTTAAATAATAAGGGTCGAGGCCTACAATGGGATGATCCATTTTGTCCACCTTCTCTGCAAGCTTACCATGGGTCTAAGAAATTTTGACTTGGACAGTGTCCACTTCTAACAAACATCACAGTGAGCCTTGAAAGTCTCAATAGTGGATGACATTGTCATCATTATTATCTATTATGTAGTCCATACATGCTCTAGATAAGGCTGATATTTGGGCCACAACCTTAAAATGACAAGACAAAAAGGATGGGCAACGTTGATTAGACACATACATCACTGTGGGCCCCATGAGTTGGGCCTTGCCCACTCACAAAAGGGCTTCCATCCACATCACTTTCTCACCATTGAATATGACGTGACTTCTTATTCACTCAAACACCATACAAATATGGACCAAGAACAAGGACAATTTGGTCTAAAAAACTTCTTAAGACTTATCAGATGACTACCCTCGGAATATTTAGAACTTCTCTTCGATTTCAACAATTTGACCATACTACAATGTTAGTACGGTCAAAATCCCTTCTTTTTTAGTGAAAGGTGAGCACCATATGATGGATGATCCAAATCGATGATTGGGCATTTTTTAATATAATTGATCTTAAGTGTCATTTATTGGCTCTTTTTATTTTTATTTTTATTTAACACACACACACACACCCCCAACACACTTATGTTGTAGTGGGATTTCACCACCCATGGATACTTGAACCCTTGACCGGGTGTTGAAACTCCTGAGAGTTTACCACCGGAGCAAGAGTAGGATAAGAAAATAATGCCATAATGTTGTCTAAGATGTGCATCGAAATGTTAGTTTAAACCTAAGAAAAAAAACCTAAGAAATTTGCTCAACCAAATTTCATTAAGTTAACTTGTTTAACAGAACAGAGGGTTTTCATGGAATGTGGCCTCAAGGAGAACTACCATGCCGGGCATGGTTCCCACCACACTCGTATGAGAAAGAGTGGCCGTAAGAAAAAAAGTCCTAATTGGCAAGTGAGGCTTCTTAGGCCCTGTTTCAATCAATAATCAGAATTTAAAAAAAGAGCAGAGAAGTCGTAGAGAATTCTGTGCAAGATCTTGAAATATAAAGATCAGCTTCGAGTAATCTAGCCATGTCAGGGTAGAACGATTCGAATCAAAGGTTTCAAAAGGCCAAATCATGGCAGGATCTCAAACCCTAGAGTGATTTAACTGTTTGATTACCCACAGTTTTGATGATGATAGACCATATAGTAAAATTATTCTGACTAGCGATTGTAGATCCCGATAATTCGGATCGAGCCATCCTCTAAGGGCCCGTTTGGCCGGGTGGATTGGAAGGGATTCAATGGTATTAAGGTGGATGGCGTGGATTTCTAGGTAATGATGGTGTTGTCGGTGGATTGTCATGAGATCCATGGGATTGGATGTATCCCTGTATTGCTATAACCAGTCCGTTTGGCACCCCCGGCCAATCCGGGGGATTCAACCTTCCCATCCCTTCCAATCCCACCAACCAAACGCGTCCCAGGCAAAATTCAGCGAATTAGGGTGGATTGGATGGGATTTAAAGGTAATGATGGTGTTGTCAGTGGATTGTCTGAAGATCCATAGGATTGGAATCAGATCACCGACCGTGTTTGGCAGGCCCGGCCATTCTCGGGATTTAACTTCCAATCCCTTCCAATCCGACCGGCCAAACGGGCCCTAATTTTCTAAAATCTAGAGAAAGGAATAATCATTGGATGGTTTTGACCCAACCTTTGGACTACCAGGATCCATATAAGCTAAGGAGAAAAGGAAAAATCCTAAAGCTTTCCAAAAATCGAATTGTTTAACAGGACCTAAGTGAAATCAGTTGGGGCCACTGTGAATGTACGTGGTTTATCCATATTATCCATACATTTTTCCTACTATTTTAGGGGTTGATCCCAAAATTGAAGCATATCCAAATCTCAAGTAGACCATACCACAGGAAACAATGTGGAATAATGATTTCCATCGTTGAAACCTTCCTAGGGCCCACAATGATGTTTATTTGTCATCCAACCTGCTCATAATATAAAAAATACAATGAAGAGAAATCACAAACATCAGCTTGATCCAAAACTTCCGTGGCCTCCAAAAACTTTTCAATGGTAGAGGTTCAATCCCACTGTTGTGTGGTCCACTTCAGATTTAGATATACTTCCGTTTTGGGATAAAGCCCTAAAATTATCTTTTACAATGGATGAACGGAGTGGATAAAATAAATAAACAACGGTGGACCACATGTAGCGTACTCAGTATGCTAAGGGTATTTAGTTACTCAGTACGCAATCCGCTTCCGGGTTATAGCCCGAATTTTAGAAAAGAATGGTGGGTGGATCAGAAATGGTAAACCGTCCAAACTCAATAAACAAATGACAAATAATAAGAGATCGAGATTATTTAAGTAATCTGATTATGAGAATTTGAGCGGTCTGAAAGGTGTGCCACCATTTGGACCGTTCAGATTCCACATACATGCCCCGTGTTAACTAGGGAAGCAGTAGTGTCCCTGAATAAACTGAAGAATATGTGGAGGCAGATTGCCTACTGACTGTGTTAGTAGACAATAGCTATGGACGGTGCTCTGTAGGCCCACCATGATGTATGTTTACTATCCACGCCGTCTATCCATTTTTCAATATCATTTTAGGAAATGAGCCCAAAAATGAGAAATGTCCAATTTTCACGTGTCAACAGATTGGATGTCAAATAAACAGTACAGTGGGCCTTAGAAGGATTTCAATGGTGGATATCCAACCGAGATTTATATCCTTCTCATTTTTGGGATCAAGCCCTAAAATGATAGGTAAAAATGGATGAACGGAATGGATAAAACAGCATACATCATGGTGGGCCCACAAAACACCAACCATCAGCCACCAGGCGTTTCAAGACGAGTATTCATAGGCGGTGAAACCCACTGCGGCGTGAAGCATGCGCGTGTGTAAGAAAAAGAAAAGAAAAGAAAAGAAAAAAATAAAAAATAAAAACTGTTATTCTCCTTCTGTACTCTTCCATGTACTGGAAAAAAATGGAAGGCAGGACCGCAAATGCTCTGTCCGTATGTGCAAGGTCTAAGTTGGGAAGGTAAGTTTTGAATCTTTATTATAAGACGCTGGATAAAAGGTAGGGTCTACAGTGGTAATTTTCTCGGAGTTAATTGATGCTCTGGTGGAGCATTAAAGATCGTATGCTTGATTTGATAAGATAGATGGGGCGGGTTGGGTTGTTAGGATTCGACCAGAGTCCCACCCATTTACTTGAGCGGGACAACATTTGTAACCCAATCCCAACCCACTAACCGTTTAGGTTAGCCCAAAACTGACTAAGAACTTGGTTGGGCGCGTTGACAGATAAGCCCACCCGACCCATTGCCACCCAAAGAGAGTACTTTTTCATAGATGCTACTGCTAAGACCACCTGGTTATTGTTTAACTATTTCATAATTCCCAACTTATTTATGGTTGTACAGCACTAACTCATCCAAAAGGTTGGCCCACCATAAAGATCACGAAGCCATCCAACTAATCAAGTGGGCCACATATGTTCTTTGGATCTGATCCTTCACAGTCCATGGTTTTCTACATCGTGGATTACTGGTGAGTGTAGGTTGGTGTGCTCCCACCTTTCCCTTTAAAATAAAAATTTTTTTTTTAAAAATACTGTAGTTAATCTCGAAAGTGTTCTAGGGCTGTTTGCCTATGGATCTCACAGTATGAGGGAGCATATAATTTTTTAAGTAGTGTCTCTATCTTTTCGTTTATACAAATGTGATTTGGTGGGATATATCAGTGTTTTGTCTATCAATTAGCCACGGAAGAAACGAAATCAATCCTAAAAATAAATGTCTTCTAACTTGATGTTAGGAACAGAGATTTAGTTTAAGCTCCATCCACTAAGAAAGCTGGACAACGATCCGGATATCTTGGCCTACGAGCATTCATTGCATGAGTACTGTGGCCTTCTGCATCCGTATGGATGGTAATGCTCACCACGGTAAGCAAGTTTTTCTAATGAGGCATGTTATGTTCTTTGTCTTCAGCTAACGCAAAGTATGGGATCTGATTTATTTTCTTTTCTTTTCCTACCAAAGTAATGTCCTTTGTCTTAGGAAGGGAAGGCAACGGAGGGAGTTCTTTTTTCTTTCTTCTTTTTTGCTTCTCTCTCTCTCTCTCTCTCTCTCTCTCTCTCTCTCTCTCTCTCTCTCTCTCTCTCGTTTCTTTATTATTTTCATGCATCTTGCTAGAATGCTAATTTCATAACCGTTTGCATGACATCTATAACCCATCCAAAAGGTTGGTCCTACGATGAAGATTAGCCTGAGTAAAATCAGACCAACCACTCATCAAGTGGTCTATGTTCTTTGGATCATATCCATTACTGTTCATGTTTTTCATCCGTATGGACTCATTCTGTTTGTATCCGACTGGTTTTTGTGTAATATATTCTTGACGGTGGAGTTAACCTATCTGTAGGGTTGGAATTTTGATACAATTGGAACGCGTGCATGGGCTGACCGTGAAAGATTGATTTGGAATATTTTGTCTTTCGGTCATAAAATCGTCTTTATCAGTGGTAGATGGAGCCACATACACATCTACACGCAGGCACAAGTGCCTAGATGTTCTGCATTAAAAAATCAGACAATTTCTATGTAGGCCGCAATATACAAACTATGTGGCATTTAGATTCATTTTTTTTTATAGCCATTCATTATTTTGATATGTTGTGGCCCAAACAAGCTTTGAAACAGCCTTTTTTTTTTTTTTTTTCACAAGATTAGAAAAGTGTTTTCACCTAAAAAAAAGTTCAAATCTCACTTGTCATATTAGCTATAAATTTAGCAAACGTTTCCTTTGGATAGTTTTTGAAATTCGGATTTTATCACCTCCTTTCTTCAGTGCCAAGGTTTGTTTTTAGGAGTTTAGATTATCAGTTTTTTTTTTTTCATTTTAACCATTATCTCATAGGTGGGGAGGTATTTAGATAGAACCCTACAATTTGGACAATTTTTATTGAGTTATTATATCTTGGTTAGGGTGGTGACAACGTTATCCAAAGCAAAAATTAAATTAATAAATAAAGATATGCAATCTAGTGGGAACTCAGTTTCTCCAACCTGGGGCCATGGTCCAGCAATTTACATTGGCTTGATGTTAATAGCTATGGAGAGCTATGGCCCAAAATTTTCTTAAATTAGAAGATCGTAGCTACAGATATTAGCTTCTCAGTCCAGCGTAAATAATTGTTATACTTCTCTTTGAAAATGCATCTGCATTTTCATCAGGCACTACTACATTAGATGCACATTGCAACAATGCTGATTTCATTAATGATGATGTGGCCGAATGAAAATGCAGGAAACAAGAAATTCCTGTTTCCCTCTTCTTGTCCAGCTGTTCCATCAGAAAATTTCTTTGCATTACCAATTTACTATGTTCCAAATTAAAGCTATAAACCCTACTTGCCAAACAAGATAAGGATGATATAATTATATGATATTCTAGCAGATTAATAAGAATCATTAACTAAAGCGTACAATCGCTTGTGCTTCAATCTGAACTGTTGAAAGTTTTGGGCTGACCTTGTAGCCATTAGATGGAATGTTAGGATTGAAAAACTGATTGATGACCCATGTAATAAAGCGGTCCACTAATTGGAGGCCAGGATTGTCTAATGACGCAGGGGAGGACGTGAGGTCGAGCACCGTCTTCCTCAAGGGGATAACTATTCCGAATCCACGGAACTTCTCTGGACTCCTCACAGAGACTTCTCGAATCCACAAGAAAAGAGAGCAGAAAATAGAAATAAATTCTAAATAAATTCGAAATAGATTAATGAATAATTGATAATTCTCTAATGCATCTCCTTACACCATTAATAAAGAAAAAAAAAAAACTAAAATTCGTAATTACCAAAAATAGCAAAATTCTAACTCTAATAAAAATCCTAATTCTAATAAAACTCTTCTAAAGCCTAATTTCTAAAAATAAAAATTGCAAATAAACTTTCTCTAGAAGAGTCCTAGTATAACTAAAACTTATTTCTAAAAGGAAAAAAAAAATCTAAAACTCTAAAAATATTTAAAAAATCGGAATTACTAAAAATAGTAAAATTTTCCTAAAAATTCGTTTTAAGCTGAAAGCGCGCGTTTTCTGATGAAACGGACAGACGCGACCCACTATGTGGGTCGGTTCACCTCAGATGGCCCGTTTCAGTAAAGATTGATAGGTTGTAGACCCCGTAATGATACCCGGATCAAAAGTTATGGTCAATTTATGGTCCACCTCCTTTTGGCTCAACCATGCTGGGAATATCTCTGTGACACGTTCTACATCAGACCCCTCCACTTGAAAAAAAACTCGTCCTCGAGTTACGCAAGAGACTTGGCACATGAGTCTGAGATAACTTCTGACGCCGATGTTCATTAGCCCTTTTTTTGTACTTGGCATTAAGCTCTTGAGCTGACATAATACATGTACTCATGTTTTTCTTGACTTGACTAATATTGATCAGTTCCTTCACGTCTGACACAATACATGTACTCATGCTTTCCTTGACTTGACTAATATTAATCAGTTCCTTCACATCTGTCGTTAAGATCTCATATTTTTTCTGATAATGTGGGCAATTAGGTGGACTTGCCCCTGAGACAGGATCAATGTGATTTTGTATATCTTGTATGGGAGGCAACTTATTGGGGGGTTCATCGAGCACAATCTCCTTGAACTCCTGCAACATTGGCTTCAAATCTTCTGGGATATTCACAGGCTCCATATATTCTTTCTTTTCAACTAATGGATATATATGTCTTGTTGCCTCAGATTGTTTAACAAAATCTTGTTCAGTTGTAAGATATTGTCCCTCCACTTTAGAAGTCTTGAGTTGGTTTTTCATTCTCATAGAGGTCACATGTTCGCCACTGATGAATCCTGTGATCTGTTGCAACTCCGTTTTGATGAAGTCGTTTCTCGCGGACCAATAATAGGATTTTTCTACATAACCTTTTACTGATCGACTATCCTGATAATAATTTTGGTTTTGTTGGAATAATACCTTATCGTAATATCGAGGGAGGAATCGCATGCACAATAACTTCTTCATTCGTGACCACGTGTGGATTGGCGCCTTCATCTGTCTCGCCCGCTCGAGTTGAAGTTGTTTCCACCAATCTGAAGCTCTGCCCGTCAACTTGTATGCCACGAATTTAACTTTCTTTTCTTCTAAGATGTTCATGTAGTCGAAGAAACGTTCGACTTCGAGCAACCAATCGAGGAAGTCCTTGAAGTAGAGTTGACCATTAAAACTAGGAAGATCGACTTTCATCTTGAATTCTTGAACCATCCTGTGGTTCATTGATAGCATCGCCTTACGATCAGTATAATTATGAATTCCAGCAATTGCTGGTGGTGGATCACCATCATGAACACGGAGTTGCCTTAGGTTTTCCGTCAAGAGATCCGCTATGCGGTCGATGGAAGCCTGCAGCCCTTGCATGGCTTGCCGATTCTCTTGTTGCACTACTTTGAAAGCTGCCGCCGTTAAAGGTAAATTCCCTGGAGCACCGCCCATGGGATTGTTGCCCGACCCGTCGTTAGAAGCCATCAATCCGAGGAGAAACCTCGCTCTGATACCAAACTGACGCAGGGGAGGACGTGAGGTCGAGCACCGTCTTCCTCAAGAGGATAACTATTCCGAATCCACGGAACTTCTCTGGACTCCTCACAGAGACTTCTCGAATCCACGAGAAAAGAGAGCAGAAAATAGAAATAAATTTGAAATAGATTAATGAATAATTGATAATGCTCTAATGCGTCTCCTTACACCATTAATAAAGAAAAAAAAAACTAAAATTCGTAATTACCAAAAATAGCAAAATTCTAACTCTAATAAAAATCCTAATTCTAATAAAACTCTTCTAAAGGCTAATTTCTAAAAATGAAAATTGCAAATAAACTTTCTCTGGAAGAGTCCTAGTATAACTAAAACTTATTTCTAAAAGGAAAAAAATCTAAAACTCTAAAAATATTTAAAAAATCGGAATTACTAAAAATAGTAAAATTTTCCTAAAAATTCATTTTTAAGCTGAAAGCGCGCGTTTTCTGACGAAACGGACAGACATAACCCACTATGTTGGTCGGTTCACCTCAGATGGCCCGTTTCAGTAAAGATTGATAGGTTGTACACCCCGTAATGATAACATGATCAAAAGTTATGGTCAATTTATGGTCCACCTCCTTTTGGCTCAACCATGCTGGGAATATCTCTGTGAGACGTTCTACATCAGACCCCTCCACTTGAAAAAAACTCGTCCTTGAGTTACATAAGAGACTTGGCACATGAGTCTGAGATAACTTCTGACGCCGATGTTCATTAGCCCTTTTTTTGTACTTGACATTAAGCTCTTGAGCTGACATAATACATGTACTCATGCTTTTCTTGACTTGACTAATATTGATCGGTTCCTTCACATTTGACACAATACATGTACTCATGCTTTCCTTGACTTGACTAATATTGATCAGTTCATTCACATCTGTCGTTAAGATCTCATATTTTTTCTGATAATGTGGGCAATTAGGTGGACCTGCCTCTAAGACAGGATCAATGTGATTTTGTATATCTTGTATGGGAGGCAACTTATTGGGGGGTTCATCGAGCACAATCTCCTTGAACTCCTGCAACATTGGCTTCAAATCTTCTGGGATATTCACAGGCTCCATATATTCTTTCTTTTCAACTAATGGATATATATGTCTTGTTGCCTCAGATTGTTTAACAAAAGCTTGTTCAGTTGTAAGATATTGTCCCTCCACTTTAGACGACTTGCGTTGGTTTTCTATTCCCATAGAGGTCACATGTTCGCCGCTGATGAATCCTGTGGTCTGTTGCAACTCCGTTTTGATGAAGTCGTTTCTCGCGGACCAATAATAGGATTTTTCTGCATAACCTTTTACTGATCGACTATCCTGATAATAATTTTGGTTTTGTTAGAATAATACATTATCGTAATATCGAGGGAGGAATCGCATGCACAATAACTTCTTCATTCGTGACCACGTGCGGATTGGCGCCTTCATCTGTCTCTCCCGCTCGAGTTGAAGTTGTTCCCACCAATCTGAAGCTCTGCCTGTCAACTTGTATGCCACGAGTTTAACTTTCCTTTCTTCTACGATGTTCATGTAGTCGAAGAAACGTTCGACTTCGAGCAACCAATCGAGGAAGTCCTTGAAGTAGAGTTGACCATTAAAACTAGGAAGATCGACTTTCATCTTGAATTCTTGAACCATCCTGTGGTTCATTGATAGCATCGCCTTACGATCAGTATAATTAATTCCAAAGAATTGGCCGGTGGTGGATCACCATCATGAACACGGAGTTGCCTTAGGTTTTCCGTCAAGAGATCCGCTATGCGGTCGATGGAAGCCTGCAGCCCTTGCATGGCTTGCCGATTCTCTTGTTGCACTACTTTGAAAGCTGCCGCCGTTAAAGGTAAATTCCCTGGAGCACCGCCCATGGGATTGTTGCCCGACCCGTCGTTAGAAGCCATCAATCCGAGGAGAAACCTCGCTCTGATACCAAACTGGCACCAGGGAGGAGGTGAGGTTGAGCACCGTCTTCCTCAAGAGGATAACTATTCCGAATCCACGGAACTTCTCTGGACTCCTCGCAGAGACTTCTCGAATCCACGAGAAAAGAGAGCAGAAAATAGAAATAAATTCTAAATAAATTTGAAATAGATTAATGAATAATTGATAATTCTCTAATGCGTCTCCTTACACCATTAATAAAGAAAAAAAAAATTCGTAATTACCAAAAATAGCAAAATTCTAACTCTAATAAAAATCCTAATTTTAATAAAACTATTCTAAAGCCTAATTTCTAAAAATAAAAATTGCAAATAAACTTTCTCTAGAAGAGTCCTAGTATAACTAAAACTTATTTCTAAAAGGAAAAAAAAATCTAAAACTCTAAAAATATTTAAAAAATCGGAATTACTAAAAATAGTAAAATTTTCCTAAAAATTCGTTTTTGAGCTGAAAGCGCGTGTTTTCTGACGAAACGGACAGACGCGACCCACTTTGTGGGTCGGTTCACCTTAGATGGCCCGTTTCAGTAAAGATTGATAGGTTGTATACCCCGTAATGATACCCGGATCAAAAGTTATGGTCAATTTATTGTCCAGCTCCTTTTGGCTCAACCATGCTGGGAATATCTCTGTGACACGTTCTACATCAGACCCCTCCACTTGAAAAAAACTCGTCCTCGAGTTACGCAAGAGACTTGGCACATGAGTCTGAGATAACTTCTGACGCCGATGTTCATTAGCCCTTTTTTTGTACTTGGCATTAAGCTCTTGAGCTGACATAATACATGTACTCATGCTTTTCTTGACTTGACTAATATTGATCAGTTCCTTCACATCTGACACAATACATGTACTCATGCTTTCCTTGACTTGACTAATATTGATCAGTTCCTTCACATCTGTCGTTAAGATCTCATATTTTTTCTGATAATGTGGGTAATTAGGTGGACTTGCCCGTGAGACAGGATCAATGTGATTTTGTATATCTTGTATGGGAGGCAACTTATTGGGGGGTTCATCGAGCACAATCTCCTTGAACTCCTACAACATTGGCTTCAAATCTTCTGGGATATTCACAGGCTCCATATATTCTTTCTTTTCAACTAATGAATATATATGTCTTGTTGCCTCAGATTGTTTAACAAAAGCTTGTTCAGTTGTAAGATATTGTCCCTCCACTTTAGAAGTCTTAGGTTGGTTTTCCATTCTCATAGAGGTCACATGTTCGCCACTGATGAATCCTGTGGTCTGTTGCAACTCCGTTTTGATGAAGTCGTTTCTCGCGGACCAATAATAGGATTTTTCTGCATAACCTTTTACTGATCGACTATCCTGATAATAATTTTGGTTTTGTTGGAATAATACCTTATCGTAATATCGAGGGAGGAATCGCATGCACAATAACTTCTTCATTCGTGACCACGTGCGGATTGGCGCCTTCATCTGTCTCGCTCGCTCGAGTTGAAGTTGTTCCCACCAATCTGAAGCTCTGCCTGTCAACTTGTATGCCACGAGTTTAACTTTCTTTTCTTCTATGATGTTCATGTAGTCGAAGAAACGTTCGACTTCGAGCAACCAATCGAGGAAGTCCTTGAAGTAGAGTTGACCATTAAAACTAGGAAGATCGACCTTCATCTTGAATTCTTGAACCATCCTGTGGTTCATTGATAGCATCGCCTTACGATCAGTATAATTCTGAATTCCAGCAATTGCTAGTGGTGGATCACCATCATGAACACAGAGTTGCCTTAGGTTTTCCGTCAAGAGATCCGCTATGCGGTCGATGGAAGCCTTCAGCCCTTGTATGGCTTGCCGATTCTCTTGTTGCACTACTTTGAAAGCTGCCGCCGTTAAAGGTAAATTCCCTAGAGCACCGCCCATGGGATTGTTGCCCGACCCGTCGTTAGAAGCCATCTATCCGAGGAGAAACCTCGCTCTGATACCAAACTGGCGCCGGGGAGGATGTGAGGTCGAGCACCGTCTTCCTCAAGAGGATAACAATTCTGAAACCACGGAACTTCTCTGGACTCCTCACAGAGACTTCTCGAATCCACGAGAAAAGAGAGCAGAAAATAGAAAGAAATTCTAAATAAATTCGAAATAGATTAATGAATAATTGATAATTCTCTAATGCGTCTCCTTACACCATTAATAAAGAAAAAAAAAACTAAAATTCGTAATTACCAAAAATAGCAAAATTCTAACTCTAATAAAAATCCTAATTCTAATAAAACTCTTCTAAAGCCTAATTTCTAAAAATAAAAATTGCAAATAAACTTTCTCTAGAAGAGTCCTAGGATAACTAAAACTTATGTCTAAAAGGAAAAAAAATCTAAAACTCTAAAAATATTTAAAAAATCGGAATTACTAAACATAGTAAAATTTTCCTAAAAATTCGTTTTTGAGCTGAAAGCGTGCGTTTTCTGACGAAACGGACAGACGCGACCCACGACGTGGGTCGGTTCACCTCAGATGGCCCGTTTCAATAAATATTGATAGGTTGTACACCCCGTAATGATACCCGGATCAAAAGTTATGGTCAATTTATGGTCCACCTCCTTTTAGCTCAACCATGCTGAGAATATCTCTGTGACACGTTCTACATCAGACCCCTCCACTTGAAAAAAACTCGTCCTCGAGTTACGCAAGAGACTTGGCACATGAGTCTGAGATAACTTCTGACGCCGATGTTCATTAGCCCTTTTTTTGTACTTGGCATTAAGCTCTTGAGTTGACATAATACATATACTCATGCTTTTCTTGACTTGACTAATATTGATCAGTTCCTTCTCATCTGACACGATACATGTACTCATGCTTTCCTTGACTTGACTAATATTGATCAGTTCCTTTACATCTGTCGTTAAGATCTCATATTTTTTCTGATAATGTGGGCAATTAGGTGGACTTGCCCGTGAGACAGGATCAATGTGATTTTGTATATCTTGTATGGGAGGCAACTTATTGGGGGGTTCATCGAGCACAATCTCCTTGAACTCCTGCAACATTGACTTCAAATCTTCTGGGATATTCACAAGCTCCATATATTCTTTCTTTTCAACTAATGGATATATAGGTCTTGTTGCCTCAAATTGTTTAACAAAAGCTTGTTCAGTTGTAAGATATTGTCCCTCCACTTTAGAAGACTTGCGTTGGTTTTCCATTCCCATAGAGGTCACATGTTCGCCACTGATGAATCCTGTGGTCTGTTGCAACTCCGTTTTGATGAAGTCGTTTCTCGCGGACCAATAATAGGATTTTTCTGCATAACCTTTTACTGATCGACTATCCTGATAATAATTTTGGTTTTGTTGGAATAATACATTATCGTAATATTGAGAGAGTAATTGCATGCACAATAACTTCTTCATTCGTGACCACGTGCGGATTAGCGCCTTCATCTGTCTCGCCCGCTCGAGTTGAAGTTGTTCCCACCAATCTGAAGCTCTGCCTGTTAACTTGTATGCCACGAGTTTAACTTTCTTTTCTTCTACGATGTTCATGTAGTCGAAGAAACGTTCGACTTCGAGCAACCAATCGAGGAAGTCCTTAAAGTAGAGTTGACCATTAAAACTAGGAAGATCGACTTTCATCTTGAATTCTTGAACCATCCTGTGGTTCATTGATAGCATCGCCTTACGATCAGTATAATTCCGAATTCCAGCAATTGCTAGTGGTGGATCACCATCATGAACATGGAGTTGCCTTAGGTTTTCCGTCAAGAGATCCGCTATGCGGTCGATAAAGCCTGCAGCCTTGCATGGCTTGCCGATTCTCTTGTTGCACTACTTTGAAAGTCATTCATTAGTTAAAGGTAAATTCCCTGGATCACCGCCATGGGATTGTTGCTGACCCGTCGTTAGAAGCCATCAATCCGAGGAGAAACCTCGCTCGATACCAAATCAAGGCGCGGGAGGATGTGAGGTCGAGCACCGTCTTCCTCAAGAGGATAACTATTCTCAATCCACTAACTTCTCTGACTCTCATCAGAGACTTCTCGAATCCACGAGAAAAGAGAGCAGAAAATAGAAATAAATTCTAAATAAATTCGAAATAGATTAATGAATAATTGATAATTCTCTAATGCGTCTCCTTACACCATTAATAAAGAAAAAAAAACTAAAATTCGTAATTACCAAAAATAGCAAAATTCTAACTCTAATAAAAATCCTAATTCTAATAAAACTCTTCTAAAGCCTAATTTCTAAAAATAAAAATTGCAAATAAACTTTCTCTAGAAGAGTCCTACTATAACTAAAACTTATTTCTAAAAGGAAAAAAAATCTAAAACTCTAAAAATATTTAAAAAATTGAAATTACTAAACATAGCAAAATTTTCCTAAAAATTCGTTTTTGAGCTGAAAGCGCGCGTTTTCTGACGAAACGGACAGACGTGACCCACTATATGGGTCGGTTGACCTCAGATGGCCCGTTTCAATAAAGATTGATAGGTTGTACACCCCGTAATGATACCCGGATCAAAAGTTATGGTCAATTTATGGTCCACCTCCTTTTACCTCAACCATGCTGGGAATATCTCTGTGACACGTTCTACATCAGACCCCTCCGCTTGAAAAAAACTCGTCCTCGAGTTACGCAAGAGACTTGGCACATGAGTCTGAGATAACTTCTAACGCCGATGTTCATTAGCCCTTTTTTTGTACTTGGCATTAAGCTCTTGAGCTGATATAATACACGTACTCATGCTTTTCTTGACTTGACTAATATTGATCAGTTCCTTCACATCTGACACAATACATGTACTCATGCTTTCCTTGACTTGACTAATATTGATCAGTTCCTTCACATCTGTCGTTAAGATCTCATATTTTTTCTGATAATGTGGGCAATTAGGTGGACTTGCCCCTGAGACAGGATCAATGTGATTTTGTATATCTTGTATGGGAGGCAACTTATTGGGGGGTTCATCGAGCACAATCTCCTTGAACTCCTGCAACATTGGCTTCAAATCTTCTGGGATATTCACAGGCTCCATATATTCTTTCTTTTCAACTAATGGATATATATGTCTTGTTGTCTCAGATTGTTTAACAAAAGCTTGTTCAGTTGTAAGATGTTGTCCCTCCACTTTAGAAGACTTGCGTTGGTTTTCCATTCCCATAGAGGTCACATGTTCGCCACTGATGAATCCTGTGGTCTGTTGCAAATCCGTTTTGATGAAGTCGTATCTCGCGGACCAATAATAGGATTTTTCTGCATAACCTTTTAATGATCGACTATCCTGGTAATAATTTTGGTTTTGTTAGAATAATACCTTATCGTAATATCAAGGGAAGAATCGCATGCACAATAACTTCTTCATTCGTGACCACGTGCAGATTGGCACCTTCATCTGTCTCGCCCGCTCGAGTTGAAGTTGTTCCCACCAATTTGAAGCTCTGCCTGTCAACTTGTATGCCACGAGTTTAACTTTCTCTTCTTCTACGATGTTCATGTAGTCGAAGAAACGTTCGACTTCGAGCAACCAATCGAGGAAGTCCTTGAAGTAGAGTTGACCATTAAAACTAGGAAGATCGACTTTCATCTTGAATTCTTGAACCATCCTGTGGTTCATTGATAGCATCGCCTTACGATCAGTATAATTCCGAATTCCAGCAATTGCTGGTGGTGGATCACCATCATGAACACGGAGTTGCCTTAGGTTTTCCGTCAAGAGATCCGCTATGTGGTCGATGGAAGCCTGCAGCCCTTGCATGGCTTGCCGATTCTCTTGTTGCACTACTTTGAAAGTCACCGCGTTAAAGGTAAATTCCCTGGAGCACCGCCCATGGGATTGTTGCCCGACCCGTCGTTAGAAGCCATCAATCCGAGGAGAAACCTCGCTCTGATACCAAACTGGCGCCAGGGAGGAGGTGAGGTTGAGCACCATCTTCCTCAAGAGGATAACTATTCTGAATCCACGGAACTTCTCTGGACTCCTCACAGAGACTTCTCGAATCCACGAGAAAAGAGAGCAGAAAATAGAAATAAATTCTAAATAAATTCGAAATAGATTAATGAATAATTGATAATTCTCTAATGCGTCTCCTTACACCATTAATAAAGAAAAAAAAACTAAAATTCGTAATTACCAAAAATAGTTAAATTTTAACTCTAATAAAAATCCCAATTCTAATAAAACTCTTCTAAAGCCTAATTTCTAAAAATAAAAATTGCAAATAAACTTTCTCTAGAAGAGTCCTAGTATAACTAAAACTTATTTCTAAAAGGAAAAAAAAATCTAAAACTCTAAAAATATTTAAAAAATCAGAATTACTAAAAATAGTAAAATTTTCCTAAAAACTCGTTTTTGAGCTGAAAGCGTGCATTTTCTGACGAAACAGACAGACGCGACCCACTTTGTGGGTCGGTTCACCTCAGATGGCCCGTTTCAGTAAAGATTGATAGGCTGTATACCCCATAATGATACCCGGATCAAAAGTTATGGTCAATTTATGGTCCACCTCCTTTTGGCTCAACCATGCTTGGAATATCTCTGTGACACGTTCTACATCGGACCCTCCACTTGAAAAAACTCGTCCTCGAGTTACGCAAGAGACTTGGCACATGAGTCCGAGATAACTTCCTCGACGCCGATGTTCATTAGCCCTTTTTTGGTACTTGGCATTAAGCTCTTGAGCTGACATAATACATGTACTCATGCTTTTCTTGACTTGACTAATATTGATCGGTTCACATCGACACAATACATGTACTCATGCTTTCCTTGACTTGACTAATATTGATCAGTTCCTTCACATCTGTCGTTAAGATCTCATATTTTTTCTGATAATGTGGGCAATTAGGTGGACTTGCCCCTGAGACAGGATCAATGTGATTTTGTATATCTTGTATGGGAGGCAACTAATTGGGGGGTTCATCGAGCACAATCTCCTTGAACTTCTGCAACATTGGATTCAAATCTTCTGGGATATTCACAGGCTCCATATATTCTTTCTTTTCAACTAATGGATATATATGTCTTGTTTCCTCAGATTGTTTAACAAAAGCTTGTTCAGTTGTAAGATATTGTCCCTCCACTTTAGAAGTCTTGGGTTGGTTTTCCATTCCCATAAAGGTCACATGTTCGCCACCGATGAATCCTATGGTCTGTTGCAACTCCGTTTTGATGAAGTTGTTTCTCGCGGACCAATAATAGGATTTTTTCTGCATAACCTTTTACCGATCGACTGTCCTGATAATAATTTTGGTTTTGTTGGAATAATACCTGATCGTAATATCGAGGGAGGAATCGCATGCACAATAACTTCTTCATTCGTGACCACGTGCGGATTGGCGCCTTCATCTGTTTCTCCCGCTCGAGTTGAAGTTGTTCCCACCAATCTGAAGCTCTGCCTGTCAACTTGTATGCCACGAGTTTAACTTTCCTTTCTTCTACGATGTTCATGTAGTCGAAGAAACGTTCGACTTCGAGCAACCAATCGAGGAAGTCCTTGAAGTAGAGTTGACCATTAAAACTAGGAAGATCGACTTTCATCTTGAATTCTTGAACCATCCTGTGGTTCATTGATAGTATCGCCTTACGATCAGTATAATTACGAATTCCAGCAATTGCTGGTGGTGGATCACCATCATGAACACGGAGTTGCCTTAGGTTTTCCGTCAAGAGATCCGCTATGCGGTCGATGGAAGCCTGCAGCCCTTGCATGGCTTGCCGATTCTCTTGTTGCACTACTTTGAAAGCTGTCGCCGTTAAAGGTAAATTCCCTAGAGCACCGCCCATGGGATTGTTGCCCGACCCGTCGTTAGAAGCCATCAATCCGAGGAGAAACCTCGCTCTGATACCAAACTGGCGCAGGGGAGGACGTGAGGTCGAGTACCGTCTTCCTCAAGAGGATAACTATTCCGAATCCACGGAACTTCTCTGGACTTCTCACAGGGACTTCTCGAATCCACGAGAAAAGGGAGCAGAAAATAGAAATAAATTCTAAATAAATTCGAAATAGATTAATGAATAATTGATAATTCTCTAATGCGTCTCCTTACACCATTAATAAAGAAAAAAAAAACTAAAATTCGTAATTACCAAAAATAGCAAAATTCTAACTCTAATAAAAATCTTAATTCTAATAAAACTCTTCTAAAGCCTAATTTCTAAAAATAAAAATTGCAAATAAACTTTCTCTAGAAGAGTCCTAGTATAACTAAAACTTATTTCTAAAAGGAAAAAAAAATCTAAAACTCTAAAAGTATTTAAAAAATCGGAATTACTAAAAATAGTAAAATTTTCCTAAAAATTCGTTTTTGAGCTGAAAGCGCGCGTTTTCTGACGAAACGGACAGACACGACCCACGTTGTGGGTCGGTTCACCTCAGATGGCCCGTTTCAGTAAAGATTGATAGGTTGTAGACACCATAATGATACCCGGATCAAAAGTTATGGTCAATTTATGGTCCACCTCCTTTTGGCTCAACCATGCTGGGAATATCTCTGTGACACGTTCTACATCATCTAATAAGTCAGTTTTAGGGCTACGATGCATCGAAAGCGGAAAAAAATAAATAATAATAAAAAAAAAAAATCACGGTCGATGATCTGCGCCTTGCTCGAGAGCATTCATGACATGTATTCAATGCCTTTATGCACGCATATGGATTGTTTTACTCCGCTAAAGTACCATTATCCTTCTCATGCAACATACTTACGGAACATCATGTTATGATCTTTCCCTTTCTCCTGCACAAGGATCAGCATCAGATTTTCTTTTCTTCGGTCGATGTGCGGGGAGCTTTTTACTCCGTTGCAAGGGAAGCATTGAAGAGAGTTCTTTTTCTTGAGGGTTACTACATGCAACTAGTTGGAGTGCGGTCTAACTAGCACGCAATTGCCACCTTATGACATCCAACCTGTCCAAGAGATTAGCCCTAAGATAAAGATTGCCAAGAACAAAACCTAGGGTGATCTATTCATCCAGTGGGCCACACATGTACTTTGTATAAGATCCTTGGCTATCCTTGGTTTTCTACAATGTGGTCAACATGATGAATGCATCGGTGTGTTCATTACGGTGGGAAGCCAGTGTTTAGGATAGATTGGATGTTATACACCCTGGACACCTTGCACTAGTTGTATAGTAACTTATCGCCCTAAGAGGAATAAGTCAGGTCATGTACCAAGTGCCCAGTTCACAATTTCATTCACCACATGGGCCAGATTTTATTAAAGAGCTTCTCTTTCTAACATTTTGACCTGCTTTTATGTGAACCAGCCTGGTTCATATCTCAGTGCATTTAAAAAATGGAACCCACCTGATGGACAGCTTGGATCTCACGACTGGGGTGTCATGCTTTGTGTCATTCCATCTATATATAGCTTGCTTACCTTGGTCATCTAAACACACAGAATATTGTATTTTCATCCTTGCCCACCCTTGTTTTGCATTTGCCTACTCTCTATCTTCTTTGCTCGGCACAAGAAGAAAAGAAAAGAAGATAAAGGGGGAAAAAAAAAAAAAAAAACAATCAATTTCCTGGTATGTTCTTCCCTTCCTTGCACCTCTGATTTTTCTCTTCATTTTATTCCCGCTCATCTTTTTTTTTTTTTTTTTTTTAAAGAACAGTCTTACTTCTAATTAACATTCCCGGGACTAAAAACCTTGAGGTTGAGCTCATAAGCCTGTATAAGGAAGCCCATCTACCAGCCACTACATGTGCCAGAGTGGCCGACAGGCACGATTTTATAGCAGTCTGCTAGTTGGCTTCCCACTGTTTTGATGCATTAGTCCAAAAGATAAGGCTAGTCTAATTACCAGGTGTGCAAATCAGTGGCTGCAAATATCAGCAAGGTTTTTCTAAGCCGTGTATATGTTTTTAATACGTCGGCCACATGATGTGTTGATCAGCCTGATTTCTTCAACATATATCAATCACTCGGACGGGCCCAACCAACGGACAGCCTGGATCTTGCACAAACATGGACCACTGGCACATGTGGCGTGTAGCTGCTTGGTTCTACCAACTTCTGATATATTAAGTATAGTTCAGTATTCCATTAATATTATAAATTCAATTTTATATAATTAAAAGTGCCTAAAGTCATAGTTATATGAATCGCAGTTTGAGATATTTGATTTCATAATTGTAGTTCTGCGTACAATTAAAAGTTCTTATGCGTTAGGGTATACTTAATTCATTTTTTCAAATCCTTAGATTAAAAGATTGATGCTTTAGCTTGGCATAATTGGATCCTATTCATATACTGAATAGTCAAAATTTGATAATGAATAATGATTAGTAGTCCGCATCTTTGCAGCATGTTAGAATAGATTAAGATAATCATATTATATTGGAATTTTTTTTTGTTAGGATGATTCTCTTAAGATCTTTATTAAAATATCTCTTCCCTCTTCATATATTCACTGTTGTCAATAAAATAAATAAGTTACAAATTCCAAAGTAGTCTTTTATGATGTAACATGGTTTCAATGGCATTGGTTTTACTGTTCATCTCTCCATATATCCCTCCCCTTTCATATCTTGATGTAGGACGTGGATCAAGCACTTTACTAACATATATGGACCAAAAGAAGCCCAAGGAAAAATCAACAAAATTCAGCATAGTTCGACTAGTCAATAGCAGTGTTTTAATTAGCGGTAGCGTGATGCGTAGCGCTCAGCCCTCTATAGCGTGTAGCGTAAATACGTAGCGTGTAGCTTAAGCTACACGATATTTCTATTTTTTAATTTAAAAATAGGACAAATATAATAAATAGTGAAAAAAAAAAGAAAAAAATATATATAAATGTCTAAAAGATTATTCATTTTATCAATTATAAGCATGTTAAAAAAAGTTATTAGTTATCATTTATCAAAAGTCAATCCACATACATAAGCCAAATCAAATAATTATCACATCAACAACTTCCTAAGCAAACCACTTTAATTAATAATGTCTAATTGAACTCACAAGTCATAATTATGAAAAGAAATAAAAATCTCATAGGTTAAAAGTATCAAGTACAATATAAGTGTCATATTCCTCAACATTAGAAACAAAGAAAACATGAAAAAAAAATAAATAAAGTAAAATAGTAAAAAAAAAATACATTGTAGCTTACGCTACGCGCTATGTAGTTGTAGCGTATGCTACGACCCCTGTAGCGTGTGCTACAGGGTATTTACGCTATTTGGGACGCTACGTAGCGCTACGGCCACGCTACGCTACGTAGCATACGCTACCGCTACGCTATGGGCGCTATTTGAAACACTGGTCAATAAATCTGGTTGACAGGCCAAAATTCCATCAGAAATTTCAGATTGGTTGCTGGACAAATTCTGCCAGTTTAGACAGGTCGAAGCCTTGTTCGACAGGTAGACAAATCGTGTTGACAGGTCGAAATTCACGGATTTGTTAGTTTTAGTCTTTGGACATTTTTTAGCCCATTCAAACAATTGTCTTGACTAGATGACGACAGGTCGATGGATGGCAAAAATTTGTGCGTTTTCAGAATTTGTTTCCTTGTTTGATTAAGGATTTGTTTTTTAATTACTTTTTAGAATTTTTTAGGGTTATTTAAGCATGTTAAAGTCATTTATTTTAAGAATCGATCAATCAATCAACTAAAATTGCTTAAAACTTTATTATTTCTCATAGATTCGAGAATTCCTTATGAATTCAAGGTGTTTATCGATCGAGGAAGATAGTGATCGACCTCATCACGTCCTTCCCAGCGTTAATTAGTATTAGAGAGGGGATTTTTCTTGAGTCGATGGCTTCTAACGACGGGTCAAGCAACAATCCTATGGACGATGCTCCAGGGAATTATCATTTAACAGCGGTAGCTTTTGAAGCGGCGTAACGAGAGAATTGGCAAGTCATTGTTCACAACCCCAAATGTAGGGTCATGATGTAGTAATAATCTCAGTAAGTCCGAGGTCGAATCCATAGGGACTAAAACTTGTACGTTTCTGAAATTAACTAGAAGAAGATGTGAAACTAATTCTGAAGTATTTGAGAGAGTAATTGTGAATAGAGTAATTAAAACTAAGAATTTAAAGGTGGGAACTAGGGTGTCAAAGATCCACCTGTAGTGATCAGGGAGCCCTATTGCTTGATTTAAGTATACAATTAGAATTGGAGTCATATCCTATCCAATTGGAAAATATATTAATAAAATCAAATCTAAACTTCCATTGACCTAATTATTCTCAATGAAGGAGAACTATGATAATTGGTCGGGATTCCATCACCAAGCCATGCCCAGGAGACAATGGCAAACAACAGGTCTTGGATCTTTGGTATGTGAATTCTTCAAACTTGGTCTCTTAAGATCCATCCCCTACCTTCGTAATTCTTGAGCATCAAATCCATGCTTTTAGCACCCTTTTCAATCCAAGCTCTTAAATTCACCTTGCAACACAAACAGGAGTAAAATACAATATTAAGCATTATCATGTTTATAAAACCAACATATGAATGGGGGATAATATACAATATTTGAACCTCAATAGTCATGCAAGGGTTGCAGGGTGCTCTCAACCGCATGATGGAATCTTTAACGCAACTCGGTATTCGTGGCGATGATCCACCTTCAGTAGGCATTCGAATTCGCAATCATGGTGATCGTAGGGTGATACAGTGGGTGAATCGCAGAACCACACTTGAGGAGGTGGGATCCAATGATGAGGAGATCAATGACATGATCCTCCAACATCCCAGACGAGGTGTCGATCAGGTATATCAGACGGAATGAGAATTCAGGATGAAAGTCGATCTTCCTAACTTTAACAGCCAACTCCACATTGAAGGCTTTCTCGAACATTTCTTCAACTATATGGACATCTCTGAAGAGAAGGATGTTAAACTTATGGCTTACAAGTTGAAGGGCGGAGCTTCAAATTGGTAGAAACAACTTCGTCTCGTGTGGATGACATAAATGAAGGCACTAATCCGTAGGTGGCTGCAGATAAAGAAGTTGATTGCCAAGTGATTCTTCCCCAGTGATCATGATTAGGTATTGTCCCATCAATACCAAAATTGTCGGTAGGAAAGCCTATCGGTGAGAGGTTATTCAGAGAAATCATATTATTTGTCGGCGAGAAGTGAGGATAGCGGATGGGTGAAGGGTTATACAGAGGAAACACATTATTTATTGCCGAGAGGTGACATGGTCGTGACGAGGTCGCGACGGGCCGCCGGGTTCATTAGTGGCATATGTGAGGCACCTGTGAAGATGGATAACTAAACAAAGACTTTTAAAGTGGATGAGTGCCAGTTGTAAATGAATGAGATTTCATCAAACACTCTGAAGAGTCGGGAGTGATAGTGCCATTATTATAAAAGAAGGTGGATGTGGAGTCCATAGACATTCCGGAAGATGTAAAGCTAGTGTTGCAAGAGTTCAAGCCAATTGTGCTCCTGAACTTTCTGACAAATTTTCCCATATGCCAGAGATTGGTCTTTCTTGGGTTTAGTTTATCTTTAACAACATGAAGAATCAATCTACCGACTAGGCCAAATTTGAGTTTATATATGCCCGAGTTCATAAACCTGCAGTTGACTTATTTTCATTACCTATAATACCTGGAATGAGCGTTGCAACGAAGAATATGACAATTCAGGTAGTAACTATTCATGTTGATGTCCAAGAGAAATCAGAGAAGCATACTGCAGAGTACAACGTAGAGGGCAATAAATGTCAACACTCAAGGTTGAATACGTATCGTGAACTAAGTTCATTGAAGAACTTTAGAAAGTTGAACACATATTGTGAACCAGGACCATTGAAGAACTCGAGCACGATTTTTTTGAAGTGGAGAGATTAATGTAGGACGTGGATCAGCACATTCCTAACATACATGGACAAAGGTAGCCTAATGAGAAATCGATAAAATTTAGCATAGTTCAACCAGTCGACAGATCTGGTCGATAGGTCGAAATTTAGACGAAAATTCTAGATTAGTTGGTAGGCAAATTATGTCAGTTTAGATAAGTCAACAAAACTTTTCGACATGTCAGAGCCTTGTTTGACATGTCGAGAATTTGTATTCACATATCGAAATTCACTGAATTTTTAGTTTTAGTTTTGGACATTTTAAAACTTGTTAGATTCATCGACTCAATTGGTTAATGATAGGTCAACGAACGACGAAATATGCCTATTTTCATAATTTATTTCCTTATTTGATTAGGACACTTTTTTTTTAACGTTTTAGGGTTATGTTTGGGTTACTTAAGCATATTAAACTCATTTATTTTGAGAATCGATCAATTAATCAATTAAAATTCCTTAGAAACTTTATTGTTTCTGGTAGATTCGAGAGTTTTCACTTATGGATACAATAGTGCCTTGTGGATTCAAGGTGCTTATCGATCAAGGAAGGCGGTGATCAACGTCATCATATCCTTCCCTACTCCACATCTTTATCACCACTATTTCATATACGAATTTGTAATTGGATCTCGAGATTGCATCTCTTCCTTCATCGACTACCACTGTGATCTATCGAACTCATCTCCATCTCCCTAGTTGCACTCATCAGACCAAATGACTAAGTTTCTGAAAAGTTGTATATTCAGATTTCCATATATATATATATATATATATATATATATATATATATATATATATATATATATATATAGAGAGAGAGAGAGAGAGAGAGTCATGCTCCCCTGCGCACCTTTGCACATGTGCCATGTGTGTCTAATCTGAACGGTCCATGTGATGCGGAATCCCATGAAACCTTGTGTGACAAATTTTCACCTCGATCTAAAATTATGGTGGGCCATAGCAAAGAGAAATACAAATCAAGGGAGGAAACTATTTTCATTTTTCATGGCCCATCAAAGTTTTAGATCAAAGTAAAACTTGGGCCCGGGGGGTTTCACGAGGTGCTGCTTCACATGAATGGTTCAAATTTTGGATCCCCATCACGTATGATGGGTTCTCAAAAAAGTTCGTACCTAGTACCTACGAACTGGTTCGCAGGTGAGCGTTTCCGTATATATATATATATATATATATATATATATATATATATATATACACATATTGCAATTGCCCACTCTCTATTTTCCTGCTCCACCCAAAAATAGCCTCAATTTCCTAATATATATATGTTCTTATTATTCTTGTTGATGCAAAGATCTGGATGATCCTTCCTGAAGATAGGGTACCTGCATAAAGAGAAGGAAAGGGGGACCCTGGTTATGGCAGGGGAACTCCCTAATGATAATGTCAAAAAGCAAGCTCGGTCCAGTCGAATCCTTTTGGGTGAGGGTATGCGTGATCACGTTTGCGTATACCTTTCATTGTAGATGGAGGCCGTATTTATAGGCATGGAGCTAGTTATGTCGAACGAAATGCTTCCTGAATTAGTGGCATGCGTTAGGCAGACGTTTCTCAACCATTTCATGAGATCAACAGCGAAGAAAAGATCAAATGGTCGAGTTCGGAAGCCGTGAGAGGGAGTCAAGGATGACCACCCGAACTGCCCTCTACAGCTTCCGAATTGGAAATCGTTCCAAACTGGGGCTTTCTAGCTAGCCATAGTTGAGCTTCCCTCCAATGCAGTTTATGCCAAGGGATCCTGTTAATCGAGTTACTGACCTGTCGATCTGCCCAAGCTCCCCCTCTTCAGTTCTTTGAATGACATAAAACCCCATGTCAAGTTATGAGTTGGGCGGTGCCTTGGAGGCTCTTTCCAAGAGATGTCCCGATCAACAACTCGGAAATAAATCGGACCATGGAAGAGCTGGGTATTCTTCATCTTATAGAGGGATTTGAGGTACTTCATCTTCTGACAGTTGAGGTCGACAAATAAACAAGTCTTCCCTTGGTTGTTGCTTTTTGGCCGTTAAGGAGCTCTTTGGTCATGATCGATCTTACTGACTACATGACATGTACAGATATACTGAGCTGACCTCATGTCTCTAACCAGTCCCATTTTACCCATAATAGTAGCCTCCTATGTAACATCTCGAATTTTCACGGCCAGAGTTTATACTCGTGCCCTAGGAAATCGGGTGTTAATAATTGAATAAATTGTATGCTTTAAAAATCACACTTTTTTTTTCATTTAGATCACATCTAGATACATTCATGAAGGTAGTCATTCATGAGAATAAAATCAACTGTCTATATTATTTCATTATATTAAAAGAATTCAACAAATTATCAAATGCCCTCTCAATGAGAGCTTATTACATTATCGAGTTTACAGCGGAAGTATAAAATTAAATCATGAAACTATCTTCTTATTCATTCAGTAAAATCTTTCATAGGAGATGGTCCTCTAGGTCTTCAATCTGTACATCACCTACATCATCTGTACGGTTGGAGAGGGTCAACGCCCTACTCATAGTGATGGTTATCTTTTTAATATTAATAATAATTCAAGAGATTCATAAAAGCAATATAAATGTTCTAATACGTCCCGTACTCCACTGCTATGAGGGGTATTAGTATGCACAACCAATCTAGATGAGTGCATGCTCAGCAAAGTTTGTGCGGTTCATCATACGTAATGACCATCACAATGTGGAATATAATTCATAAAAAACCCGACTCGACCCGCATCCCATAACTACAAATATTTGCCAGTGTATCCAACGTTAACGTGGATTTATATGAACATCTCAAGGTGACACAACAACGTGGTTGGGGGATTTACGTAACACGATGTGTTCATGGAGTGACTATTTACAACATCCAATCCCGAAAAGTGATGTAATACGCATGGTGATTTGTTACATCGATTGTGCACCACACCAACAAACCCACGAAATTACATGCCAACCAAGAGGGCTGCTACATGTAACGTATTACGTCCACGATAAATTATTTGAATCACTAATTGTGATACCTGTAACACATTACTTACATTGATAGAGAATGTAAACTGAATCACGGGGTTCTGGAGTATTAAGACACATGCCCAAGCCTTTAAAGGTAGGTAGCACAAGGCCAACAAAGCAAAGAGAATAGTAGCAAGGGTCAACTCAACAAAGAGAAAAGTGGCAATGGCCAACTTAGTAAAGAGGAGAGTAAGAATGGCTAACTCAACAAAGAGGAGAGTGGCAAGGGCCAACTCAATAAAGAGAAGAGTGACAAGGGCCATCGCAATAAAGAGAAGAGTGGCATGGGCCAACTCAACAAAATTGGTAAAGGCAAGGGCAAGGCTTATACCCATCGCCCACATAAATTCGTAAAGATCACTTGTAATCAATATTATACAATAATCCCAAACGGCAATTAATTGATGATGATAAATTAAACAATTACAGAGAGAAAATCACGAGAACAATAAAAGACAATATAATTCATATCAACTTGAGTTAAAGTAAGCTTAAAGGATAAAACCCTCACGTAAATTCAGAAAGGCTATGAATGATTAACATCACACCTTAACCATTATTCCCAAAGGATAAATATTTAGTATTGGTGAATTAAACAAATATATAAGGTATGTAAGGGAACAAAACCATCATGAACTCCAGAGTATGAACACTAACAAGTATCCATATACATGTATTGTTTCTGAGTCAAAAAGTCAAAATACAACTAAAAGATGAATCCTGAAATCCCCACGATCTAGTCGGCCTATGCAAAGCCGTCAGAGTACTGCATGAATGAGAACTCGCCCTGGTCCTCATCATAGTCTGGCTCCGCCTTCTGAATCGACGTAGCATCTACACCTGAGACAGAGTCTGGTTGGTGTGTACAACACAGTCCCGTAACGTGGGAGTGAGTAGCTAACTCAGTGGAACAATAAAGCATAGGTTAACATGTTATCAATTCAGTCAAGTAGTAATGATAAAGCAGTACAATCAAACAATCCTAACTACTCTTATTAAATGCAAGTATGAAATGACATGATGAATGCCCTTGCCAAACCACCCTCATGCGACACCATCTTACGTTCGCCAATGCGTTCATCCCTCAGTGCTCCACATCTACTAGGCACATGCAGTGCGATGATGAGCATGATTTTCGAGTAATTATTAGTCCATTTCAAACAACAGTATTGGGAAACTAAGGTACCTCCCTTGTATCATTCCCAAACATGATCCATTCTAGGGTCGTCAGTCTTAGTTAATCTCAGACGATGGTGTGTTTTCTAGGTCACTGCAAAGGCTGCTATGGCTGTTATGCATAAAGGTTACACCACGCCCCCATCACCTTTTTAACGGTTCATCACTATACAGATATAGGCCTAGTCCATACTCTGTATACTGCGGTAAGACTCGTCGCCTCACCGCAAATTCAGAGTATGCTCGAGGTCACTACAAAGGGCTCGTCACCAATCAGTGTAGGCCGATAGCTCGAATATAGTGTCTCATACCACCATAATCGTCTCACGAGTCTAGTTGCTCACTGGTCACTACGGGAAGGCACGTGGCCCCAGCGTAGGCCGACAGCTCGACCACGGTATCCTATACCACCATGTCCGGCTCATGGGTCTTATCAGATCGAGGTACCATGGTTAACGGGATTTCCACTGGTAAGTTTGGTACCCTAGGTTCAACCAGTAGCGACCAAATATGGGGAATATACATAAGACATAACAGGTTACTTGACGTGCTCGGCTAGCTCGAGCGCACAACAAGTTGAACGATATAAAGTGTAGAAGCACTTCGTGTGGCCAACCACTATCGCCAACCGAAGTACGACTCGGGTTCGTCGAACACATCTCACGTGGCGAAATGAATCTCAACCATGATCTCAAGTCTGGTACCGAATGTTTGGACTATAGACATAGTCCTAGACTCAATTAATCCTTACTCATAGCATGTGGTGTAAAGCATAATAAATAAAGCAATTCAAGCATGTTAACAAGCATGTCATAAAGCATGTTATAAAACGTGTTACAAAGCATGTTATAAAGCATATTATAAAGTACTATACAAATAGGGATACAAACACATATATTTCATAAGTAAGTGGTTAGAGTACACAACCACATGGAGGAAATCATACATGTTCCTAAGGCAGTTGAGAACCCCATCTCAACACCTACCTAAGGCACTAACATCTAAGCACTTACTCTCATAAGCATTTTCACAAACACTTAGAATACACTATTTCAACATACATGATGTATGTTAGTAAAACATGCATTAGGGCTATCCTTTCGCCAAGCGAGTATTTTATCCATGTACATCATATTCATATAGCAAATAGTCATGGCAAACACATCTCCAAATCATATACATATACGGTACTTTCTACAATACACTATTTCTACAGACATAGTGTATATTAGCAAACATGTATTATGGCGATTCCTTTCGTCAAATAAGTATTTTATCCATATACCATATATTTATACAATAAATAATCATAGCAAACACATTTCTAAAATTTATACGTATACGGTATTTCTATGTATACCTAGAGTATGTAAAATTCCATATTCTACATCTTTAATCAAAATGGAAAACAGACAGCACTTTGTACATGTGCAATTACATGCAGATCAAGAATCTATCATTATCTGACATTGAAAGCATTGAAAACCATAACCTATACACCTAAAGTCCTCACCTTACACCGTAGAATCGCAACGGATCAGCTAGGTTTGCCAAGCTTCCGTATTCGGCAGTTTAGTAGCCTAAAGGATGAAATAGGTTAGCTATTTCATAACATACAACCTTCACACCCCAAAACAGATTTAGGGTTAGGGTTTCTTACCTTAAAACGAAGTCGGTATCGCCGAAAAAGTGACAAGAAAGGGGTGGTGCAACCCGTGTAGTGGCTGGAAACAGCAGCAGGGAGATTCTCCCACAACTCTCTAGCTCTCTCTCTCTTTTCTCTCTTCTTACTTAAGGTTTTTCCCAAATTCGCATGGCTGTGAGAGAGGGTGTTCTAAGGTCCTTATATAGCCTAAAAACTCTCTGAAATAGACTTAAGGTCAAGGTATACTTAGGTTATAACCAAAGCGGCATTGTTTCAGCTCAACGGAGGATTTCTAGCGGGCCTCCTTGAGCCAAAAGTCGAACTTAAGCTCACCGACCATGGATCCAGGTAAAGTTAAGTTTTCATTTCAGTCGGATTCCCAGATCACTCTTGGCGGACCAGTTTCAGTTCAACGGTCAGCGGGTCTTGATCCGAAATTCCAAGTACATGTAAATGTCTGTGAAATTTTTCCTGATCCGAGGGTGTATTTAGGTCAGATTCTGACGGTCTGGTTGCTTATAAAATGTCCGCAAGCGACACGTGCTAGATCACTATTCAAGATATTTATTTTGTAAAGAAAACAAGGGTTTTCATACTCTCTCGCTCCGGACTCGAGCGAACAGCCGTGGAACATTGTCTGGATTTGATTTCTGAGATGATTGTCAAGCCCAGTGAGGCGGTCCTAAGTCCTTAACTTCGTAGTGTTCGGACTCCCGATGTGCGGTCTAGGCCTGATACGGAGTTTCAATTTGTTCCCGAGAGCAGTCGGGTAATGAGTTTGATCCTAGACTTTAGGGTAACCTAGCGTCAATGATTCTATAAGTTTTGGGTCTTGCAGATCATATTTAAAGCGATTCCAACGGATTTCATGGCTAATCTAGTTTAGCACTTAGTTAACTTTGTCAAATTTCTAAAGGATTTAATCCTAAGTGATTTCTGGTCGAGGTGGTACTCGAGCCATTGAACGGAAAATTTCGAGTCGTTACATCAACCTTCGTCTCCATCTCTCTCTCTCTCTCTCTCTCTCTCTCTCTCTCTCTCTCTTCTTTCTTGTTTCTTTCTTTCTCCTCTCCCATTGTCAAACGGACGATTTTTTTTATAGGTGCGAGAGCTTTTAGGCTCTCTGCGAATCTCCATGCACAAATCAGTTTACGTAGTAGGAAAAATTGGAGACGTTCTCTTGCGTAGTCTCTGTTTGCGTAATAAGGAGAAACCACATGTGATCGGGCAAACGACCCTTGATTTACTGTTGGATTGATCCTTAGCCCTTCTGGATTGAGACGATCCTTTTTGAATGGTTGATTTGGCTATCTGATGGCCCTTGGCCCATCGGATTCTTGGTTTGATCACATTGTCTTCTCACGGACGAGATCTTAGGAGGTTTTGGGGACACAATTCCCAGAAGTGCGGCTTGCGCAAGGGAAAACGACGAAGTGTCATGTTCTCCTCTTCTTTACGTTCCTTTCGGACGATGTGGGTTGGGTCGGAATTCCCTTTCCTTGGTTTTGGACGGTCCAGATTGGTAAAGTTACGGTCGTAGAAAGGATGGAAAGAAACCTGTTTTAGCTGCCAGTTTGTGCGACATTTTGTTCAGACCGGCTATTGTGCACTTGCTCGTGTGCATGGATCCCCACGGTTTTGTATTCTTGCCTGTAATGGTGTGTTTGATTCGATGAACGGTTCGAATCATTCAAAAGGTTTGAAGTGGTGATCCAATCTGGATCAACTGTAAGTTGTTCGCATGCAGCCCAACGGTTTGTGCTTAAAACCGTGCACTCATTAAAGCTTGGAATTATGTGAGAGGATCTAGGGTTTGGTCGGCCTTGACCTAGCTTCAAGATGGACGGTTTGGATTGGCCATCCGATCATAGGTGGTGGGCCACAACACGTCCCAGCGGATGGTGTCCTCTCGTTTTGTGACGGCGGGAGAAGCTCTCCCTTTAAATAAAAAAAAAATCTGTCAGGTCATGGACCCGACTTTTAGTTCAGTGCACTGCCAGTGCACATGTACCGTGCACACTTGGCTTGATTGTGGGGCCCACAATAATGTTTTTGAGAAATTTACTCCGTCCATTCGTTTAGAATAGTGATGTTGGGCCATCCCACCAAAGATAAGGTGGATCCAATCGTTCAAGTGGGTCTTAATGTTCGGTTATGGTCTTCAAATTGTATATTTTGTTGATTTGATGGTCAGATTGCATTCATCCTTACCATCCATGGTCATAAGGATCCTAAGGTCAGCCTAGATGAGATTTAATAGTTGGGGCCGTAGTCTAATGGGCTAGGTGTGATGATCAAGTGGTGGATTGGTAAATCGAGTGTTTTGGACTCGAAGGATAGTCAATTTATTGCTTTGGGTCCCAATGAATGGTAGACCTTATGATTTGATGGTCCAACTTGAAGATCATATGAATGGAGATTATTTCCAACGGTCAGATTCGTGTTGGAGAATAGATGTAAGGTTAAGAAAGCTAGATTGGTGTCGTACACATGTATGTATTAATTCAAACCTCATGGTAACACTCGAGAACTTTCAATACTTGGGTAATGAAAAGTTCAGGGTGTTACACCCTACTTCAGAGCTGACTACATTGGCTCACAAAGTCGGTGTAGTGAGGTCGGAATATCTGGTACATGGGGAGTCGAGTCTACTCGTTATTAATGCGGAGTGAGGCGGCAGATGCTGGGATCGATAAGGATTTGCAATGATGGTATGGCATGCTTGAGGCAGCATGCACTGGCAAGCACTCATTTGACTTCCAACTTATGGGGCTCGAACGTGTGGTGTCGTCTGGGAAGTCGGGTCATCCGTCGAGTGAGAGATCTCCACATGGCCTCACATGTGCCTAGGAGTCTCTTTGGCTGTTGTATTAAATGTGGTCAATAAGTGCCTGCGGCTAGACTGTCAATACAAAGAGGGATGCCCTAGTCATGAAGAACAATTTGCTCCTACTGCTACTCTCTTGCTCGACAGAGTGTGCGATTTCCAGTAAGTCAGAATCCTATTCCTCCGGCCAATCTTCTGCCTTCGTTGATCTTCCTCACTTCTCTTCTTCCCCCCTTTCTGTTTATTTTCCAATCATACCCTCGATAAAACATGCCTGATCCAACGAACAAGAGGGATAAACCCATGGTGTTCTAGGGTGATATAGTGCAGGAGGACTGGGATTGGCTGGAGGATCCACCATCTTTGTTCATGATAATGAGCGATAAGGACTTTGTCCTCCCAAGAGCAAGAATGGCTGCTCAGTCCTTTGTTGAGCGGCCTATGGGTGTTGAGGGGGAGACTACCCCGGCAGTGAGAGAAGCAACTCAATCTCCCGCGGAGTCCGACGAGATCGGCCTACTTGGGTCAAGATTAAAGGAGTTCGATCTTGTGTGGATCAGGTTGGAGTCCCACATCCTGACCTTAATGGTTCTCTAAGCTCCCACACTTGGTGAAGTTTTAGGTGAGCCTAGGGAGGGTGAGGTGGCCATATATCTGGTCACCTTACAGTGCTACTTGAGACTCCCCCCTCCACCAAATTATTAGGGAGGTTATGTGAGGCCTAAGGTTGGTGCCTGGCCAAATAATCTTGAATACCTGGAGGGCCTTAGTGGGGTTTTTCATCTTGTGGTTCTAGCTTGGACAACCCAATTTGACCGCAGATGAATTTCTCCACCTGTCTGGTAGTTAAGTTATTTCTTTTGCCACCACCATTGCCACAGACCCGCCATCGGCCCCAAAGGTGGTCGAGGTCACCCCGGTAGGAGAAGTTGCCCCTTTTGCTGAATCTCAGCCCTCTGAGGCTCGGGCATGACCTGCCTCTAAGGTCCAGCCCCCCGTTGCCCAACTACAGGCTGGCAGTTCTTTTGTTGCTCGTCAGACGAGCAATGCCCAAGGTGATCGTTTATCTGAAATCACGACAGGTCTTCTACCGTGGATAGGTCGGCATGTGCCTGATGCTGAGATCGGGGAGGCAATTGAAACACAATCGGTCACCACCCTGGGCCATGTGGCTGCATTTTTTTTATAAGGTGGAGCTCTTTTCTCTTCTTGTAGTTTCTTTTGTACTTTAATTTTGTCTTACATAAATTTCTTTTCAGTTCGGGCCTGTCATCCTATCTGCTTGTCACAACATGATACGTGTTGTGAAGGAATGCGAGGATGTGGAGGCGAGTCTTAAAAATAAAATTGTCTAGGCTGAGTAGCTCCATTCTGCCTTAGAGAAGTCTGGGGAAGAGCTTGCAGCTCTGAAGATCCAGATGGAAGAGTAGGCGGAGGAGGCCTGAAAGAGAGAGGCTCAGGTGAAGGTTGAGCTAGAGGTTGCTCGAACACTTCTGAAGGAGGCACAGGGGAAGGTTGCCAAATGGAAAGTTGAACTGGCCGAGGTGAAGGTCAGTTTGATGGGAAAACTAGCGGAAGTCAAGGCCTCCATCTCGACAGCTCGGGTGGTAGCGGTGGAGGAATTCAAGGCTTCTCAAGAACTCTCCTCTCATCTTCTCTGCCCAAACCCAGAGAGAGAGAGAGAGAGAGAGAGAGAGAGAGAGAGAGAGAGAGAGAGAGAGAGAGAGAGAGAGAGAGAGAGAGAGAGAGAGAGAGAGAGAGAGGATGGTGAGAGTCAGTGTCTTGAAAGATGCTCTCAAGAGCATGTACAATGCTGAGAAACGGGGAAAGAGACAAGTCATGATTAGGCCTTCGTCGAAAGTGATTATTAAGTTCCTATTGGTCATGCAGAAGCACAGTTACATTAGAGAGTTTGAATATGTTGATGATCACCGATCCGGTAAGATAGTGGTGGAACTCAATGGAAGACTGAACAAATGTGGAGTCATTAGTCCTCGTTTTGACGTTGGTGTCAAAGAGATCGAACCCTAGACTACAAGGTTGCCGCCCTCTAGACAGTTCGGGTATATCGTGCTGACGACGTCTGCAGGCATCATGGATCACGAGGAAGCCAGGAGAGAGAATGTTGGTGGTAAAGTCCTTGGTTTCTTTTACTAGATAGAGTTTCTCTGAGTTCCAGCGGGTTCCTTGCATGGTGAATTTTTGGAATTCGGTATATGGGTTTTCTTCTATTCTTGTTATGTAGATGAGTAGTTGCCTGTCAGATGCCATTTTGTTTCAACGTCCATCTCCTTATCTGGGTCTGTGCTAAGGTGTCAAAGTTTTACTCTCATGCGTGCATGGGAGGATGGTTTTGATTGGTTTTTGATCAATCAGTAAGGCTGTTTTGCTGGAAAAAAAAAAAGGCTTCTCAAGAACAGACAGAGGAGAAGAATCACCTCTACAATCTCTGGTACGATAAATGCCTTGAAGATGTCAAGGAGAAATATCCCGAGCTCGACTTGAGTTCTCACGGGGACAACCTTGCTGATGACCCAGAGCTAACGGAAGCCGAGGTGCTAATCCCGGTGGAAGTTTAAGTGCCGACCTTGGGCAATACCAAGCAACTCCCTCATTAGCCTCTTTTATCTTTTCTTTTTTCATACTTGTGTAATTGTGAATCTCTTTTATTAATGAAAAGAATCTTTTTACATTGTGCTTGTTCTGTCCTCTATGCCTTTTAAGTTCAGTCGATCGAGTGTAGCGTTTTTATTAGCAGGTTGGTTGTGCTGACCTGATGGTCGAAATGTTTGGGAAGGAGTTCTTCCCTTTTTCATTAGGGAAGCCTTGTCCTTGCAGAACATAGAAAGATTCAGCTGCTTTTAGCCCATTTAGAACAGGCCGAGCAGTCTTACAAGAGGACTTCTTTCCCTTACACTAAGGGAATCCTCAGAGTAGAATGTGTAGTAATTAAAAATGAAATTTCTAGTAAGCAGTTTTGCAAGAATGAGGGCCTGCGTCACGACAACTATGCATAGCCTTATTCCCTCCATCAAATGGCACCCACGTAAGAAATGTGAACCATTCAAGTAAATTGAGTAGATCACACTTGTATAAAATTAAAGGAAAAAGAAAAAAAAAAAATGCAGTAAAAGTAAAAAAAAGCTGGTTCAATCAAAAAAGCCGAACAGTTTAAGTTCATAATACTTGTGTGGTATTTTCTTTTTTCCAGACACGATATTTCGATAAGCTGCATGTGTGGCTCTCTTGCGAGGGTGGATGTCTGTGTTGAAAGCACGAGAAATACACCAAAACAATGGGGATTGAATGAACTACTGTAAAAATATTCCTATGGCTAACCGTGAGGCTTACTTGCCATATAACATGTTTATAAAGTCAGACATACCTGAATGAAGGTAAAATGCAGATACCATTTTGATTAGATCCTTACATGGGACTAAGGGGTTTTCAACCATAACATAAATTCCCACTGTTTTCTGTAGTGTGGTCCAATTGAAGCTTGGATCTGTCCGTTTTTTTTGGCTCCTATTTTAGAACGACCTGCAAAAAATTGATGGACAGTGTGATTTAAGAAATACGTCATTGTGAGGCCATGTAAACTTCACATGTCAAAAAATTATGTTGCATGTGGGTGTGGTGCAACAAATTCAGGGAGAGAAGAAAACCTGAATTATTGATATCTGAAACTTTTGTGGGCCCCATCATGATGTATGTACTAGATCCACACTATCCATCCATTTTTAATACCATTTTAGGGAACAAAAAATGAGGCAAATCAAAGGCTCAAGTGGGCCACACAGCAGGAAACAATGGGAATTGAATACCTATAGTTTAAAAACTCTTAGGGCCACAGAAGGCTTTGATCAAGCTGATATTTGTGTTATCCATTCATCCATGTCATATGAAATTATGAAAGGTTTGATGGCAAATAAACTTCACGGTGGACCCTAGGAAGGTATCAGCAGTAGTTGTTCAATTCTCACTTCTTTATGTGGTGTGGTTCACTTGATCTTTGGATGTACCTTATTTTTTAGCAAATGCTCTAGAATGATCTGAAAAAATTGATGGATGGTGTGGATCTAACACATAAATTGTGGTAGGGCTCAGAGAAGTTTCACACGTTAAAAGTTCGGTTGTAGTACCAATTTCCGGATAATAGAAAATCAGTGGGTTTTGTGAGCGTGGTGGCATGGCCATGATGTGGACCAATGAGAAGAGACGGTACTGAATTTTCTGGTGCCTTCAACAGTGACTACTAATACTTGCTGCTGCATGCGCCCATGGCCCACGTTCTGTTAAAAGTCCGTCGAGCCCACACGCATCTCTAGTGGGTCCTTACTCTTACCCGGGTGGTAGACTCGCAGGAGTTTCAACACCGGGTCAAGGGTTCGAGTACCCACCAGCGGTGAAATCCCACAGCGTGCGTGTGTGGGGTGTGTGCGTGTGTAAGCATGTATGGGGTGTGTGTGCGTGTGTAAATAAAAAAATTAAAAATTAAAAATTAAAAAAAAAAAAAAAAAAAAAAGAAGGTTAGACATCTATTTCAAGATCCAGTGGGATAAAAACATACAAAAAAAATAAAATAAAAAATACATGTTGCTTCAAAATTTAATCAACGGCCTAATTCGTAGTCGGCACCTCATATCTAATGGTCCACGTTGATCAATGGTGGACCCACCTTTGAGTCCAATAAAGGAACTTGCTCAATGAGATTATACGACGAATCCTTGTCGGACTACGGATATGTGAACATACCTTGTGGGCATGTCGCACGATGCTTGGGCTTCATGTTTTCTTCTTGAATTAGTAGAGCTGTGGCCCACGGTTCATCGATCCATAGCCGTTGATATATAATGTGCCCCTATGTGGATGCCATATAAAAAATGAAAAAGAAAAATAATTCCTTGACGGTTCTTAGCTTTGAGAATATCATGATAATTGTGCAACCAAATGCACCCAAAACCGTGTTTGGCCTTTATTTATTTATTTATTTTTAATAATAATTATTATATTTATATATTGTTGTGCCTGTTTGGTCTGTGAGATTAAATGGTATGGAATTTTATTATATGGGATTAACACTTTTATTGCACAATGATTGCACATATGGAAATACCCTGGTATTTTGGCCATCCAATCCTCATCCGGGATAAAATTCTTGCCATGGGAAAAACACTGGATTAAGTAAAAGGACGTATGGTGGACCATGAAATTATAATCAATGTACTAAATTCACAATGGACCTTGATCACTTGTATCATATATAACTAAAATGTCACGTGTAGAGGGCTTATATGGATGGACAACATGGATAAAACGCATGCATGGAATGGTACCAGATGCAATTCCATCTCACATAATTCTAACCTTTCCTTTCCTTCACAAACGTTGGATGGAATTTGCAGCGGAACACATGCAAATCCATTCCACCTAATCCCGCATTTAAGCCCACGTACGAAACAGGTCCTGAATGATTTACATATGTAATGCAGTTGTAAGTGTGAGATTAGAAAACTCGTCGTCGTGTTTTTCAGGGAGGAGAGCACGCATGGACGGTCAAAGAGCAAACGAAGTTATATTGGAGGGCGGGCCGAAGAAGTTTTCAGCTGACATTAGACGTGCTGGGGAAAAGCTAATCGAATGCATAACGGATCCAGAAATAAGAGTTGGTGTCATTGGTTTTAATGGTGTGGGGAAATGGAGGATCGTGGAATATGCAACTCAAAAATTGAAGGGATCACATCTCTTCGACGTGCAAATACTCGTACAGCTACCGCGAAGAGATTTCAGTAACCGAAGAGTGCTGAAGGAGATCGCGCATCAGTTGGGGCAGACGCCCAATCTTAATCCTAATTATGATGATGACGATGAAGATAGTAATGATGAAAATAGGAAGCTTATGCTAGCTGTGAGTGACATCTATAGATCGTTGATGGGGCGGAGGTCGTTGACGATTTTAGGTGATGCATCCGCAGAATCCAATTTTGGGATCCTGGAAAATGTTATAAGCAAAGAATATTCCAAGGTAGTTATGGTGGGCGATGACACGGAGCGCTGGAAATGCGACGAGAGCATCGACATAGACGAGTTATCCAATGATATGTTACGGGAAGAGGCTGCTGACATGGCCCATTCTACCGGAGTCAAGGGCTGGTTAACACCTGAAGCCGTCCTCGACTGCTGCCTCTACCTCTGGTTTTTCTTCGGTAGGCGACGTGATATGACACTTAACGTGGAATGGCTGACAAGGAACTGGATAGCAGAGGGATTTATTATTAGAAAGGGGACAGTGGAAGATGAAGAAGAAGAGGATTCTACGCATGTGGAGAAGATCCGCACTCTATTGAGAGAGCTCGAGCTTCGTTCCCTACTGAAATTCAATAAAAGAAGGAATGATTGGGAAGTGCCAGAATGGATTTTAGAAAACGATCATGCTCTGGAAGGAGCTTTGACTCATGGCAGATACTGGATTCAAGAATCCCCGCCGGCATACAATAATGAGTGGGAAGACATTCTTCGGATGAGCTTATGGGGCATCGAAACATCTACACACCTCCAACAGGTTCCTCCCAAATGCCCCAAACTGTCCACTCTACAGCTCGGGCTGATCGATAATCCTTACTCTAGTGTTGAATTCATTATACCAGACCCCTTCTTCGAGCAAATGCAGGGCCTTCGAGTCCTCCATCTTTACAACTTACATATCAAATCTCTGCCCCCTTCCATCGCCTTCTTACACAATCTTAGACTTCTAAGAATGTATGGTTGCGGCCACTTAGAGTCTCTCCCCTCTTCCTTCCAAGCTCTGCACAAGCTCGAGTTCCTCGAAGTTTCTAAATCTTCTTCTTTCATGTCAATGCCGGATGACTGCTTCCTCCTGATGACCAATCTTCGATTTCTTGACCTGAGTGATGATTCTAATATAGAATCTTTACCGCCTTCGCTCTCCGAGTTGGTCAATCTTAGGCATCTCAAGCTATCAAACTGTTGTTCCCTAAAGATGAAGTTGCTGCCACATGTGAAAAAACTCTCCGCACTTGAGGAGCTTAATCTCCGCAACTGTAATTCCCTGGAAGATATTGAAGATGTTTCTTCTTCTCTTGGAAATATCTTGCCAAAGCTCCGAAAGCTTGATCTTTCTGGAATTGTGGCCATTCGGCGGGTCTCCTTGATTGGCTGCCAGAGATTAGAGTCTGTAAGCTTGAATGGGGTTACAAGCCTTCAAGTGCTTAGTCTTTCTGGTACAATCAAAAGATTCCCTGAAAATATGACCGACACTGATAATCTAAAGTGCCTGAACATGCTAGGCATGAATCACCTTCATGAAATTGAATGGGATGCTCTAATAAGTACCGAGCTTGAACATCTCAACATCAATCAGTGTGGCACCTTCAATTCTTCGGCTGACAACAATGAATGGACGGGAAATACAGGGGGGGCTTACATAAGGGTAAGTAATCACCGTCTCTTACAATCCTTAAAAGCTGACTCAGAATTGTGGCGAGCAAAATGCTTCTCTCGATTCTACATATGCATCTCTCCTTGCCAAGAAAATGAACCACGAAGGCGATTCGTATATGCAAACATCCGTTCCAAAATCCAAACATGTAATTTACCTCATCCAAGCCATTTCGATAGGCATTTGGAAATCCGAGGAGGTGATACTTCCCCAAAGGGTATTGATGGGGTTCTCAGTCAGACGGAATTGTTCATTTTGTGTGACAATGCCTTTGTCGAAAGATTGCTGCATTTGGGCAATGTCGATAAAATGACAGAAATGAAAGAATGCCGGGTCAAGGAGTGCAAAAGGATGGTGAGATTCTTTGAGGGAAAGAAGGCACATTCCGAAGCTTTAAGTCAGCTGGAGAAAATATGGATGTCCAAACTTGCAAGACTGAGGAGTGTGTGTGAGGGCAGATACGGAAGCCGAAGTTTCACAATCCTGAAGCACATATATCTGGAGTTATGTCCGAGACTCATTGTCGTCTTCTCCTCAGGCGTATGCTTACCAAGCCTGGAAACACTACAGATCAAATTCTGCAGTAGATTGGAGGCCGTGTTTCGAGGGGTAGCTACAGAAAAAGGCTCGCTCCAACGACTACACACGATATGTCTGTGGGAGCTACCTAAGCTGGAGAGCATTTGCAGTGGCGTGTGCTTGCCAGCATTGACGAATCTCAGAGTGAGTGGATGTCGGAAGCTGAATAAACTTCCTCTTCGACTCCCTCCTGATAATGCTTTTGCTGCTTCTACTCCTATCAGTGGGGGTCTTGTAGAGGTGGAAGGCGAGTTGGCGTGGTGGGACAGTCTCAAGTTGGAAGGAGAAAGCATCAAGCGCCATGTCCACTTCAAAGAACGGCGCCCTTTCAGGGTGTGCTGCTGATTCCTCTTTTCACTTTCGAGGTGTGATGAACGGTATGGTTTCTATTTCATTTTTTTTTTATTTTTTTTTTAAATGAGTATGCAGATGTGTGTGTTAGCTGATCATAAAGCTGTTGGTGTGGAATGGTATCGGACTTGCTTGTAACCTGGGGGTTTTGTGAGGCACGATGATGTTTGTGTTATATCCACTCTATTCATCAATTTCTCCGGCTCATTTTAGGACAGGAGCCCAAAGATGATGGGCATCCAAAATTCAATTAGGACACTACACGGTAAAGTCTTGATGGAGATGCCCATCGTTGGAACCTTCCTAAGGCCCACCGAGATGTTTATCCAACCCATTCGAAAGGTAATTCCCACCTGCATCATGAAGGGAAAACAGAAATATCAGCTTTATCTAAAACTTCTATCACCTCAAAGGAGATTTCAATGGTGACCATTCAATCCCCATTGCTTCACGACATGTGGCCTACTTGAGTTTTGAATCCACCTCATATATTAGATCTCATGTCCTGAATGAGCAGGCGAAACAGATAGATGGAATGGATATAACATAAGTATCATGGCGGCCCATAGAACCCCTAGTTAGTGGCAAGCAGCATACCTGGATTTGATTGCTGGTAGTTATATAATTATGTAACGTGGTGCAAGGATTAATTTTTCGCATTGTACTGGCATCAGGACAGGACTCTACATTTCTCTATGAAAAACTAGTGTTTTTGGTTTGCTATTCTAGAAGTACTGGTCTAATTAGTGCATAATTCCCTGCTTTTTTTTATGACTGTACACATTAAACTAAGGCCTGTTTGGGAGCGTGGATTTAAAACCCACTGGATTCGGAACACCCAGGAGTAGAAACCCCTGGATTACAATCCTCCTAGTGTGTTTGGTACCACCGGGTGTGAATCAACTTTAATCCAAAAGTACCTATTCGTGTTATATTTACTAGGGTTTAAATTTAATTACTAAATCAACTTTAATATCTCTAATTAGTGAGATATGTAATTTTTGACACAAAGGTTTTGATAAGCCTGTTGAAATATATGCTTTGCCGGAAAATGATGAAATTCCAAGTCTCGGATGGGCCACAAGCACAAGATCATGTTTGAGTGACTAACCAACGATTTTTAATTGTTGATTTACATGGACAATGTTTGGATGGTGCTGGACAATGTTTGGACGGTGCTGATTTACATTGACAATGTTTGGACGGTGCTGATCATCATTAGTGGCGGTGCCCAATAGAATGATAGTGTACAGTGACATATACGTTACACCTGCAACTATCGAAATGATTTTAAGTGTAATCTAAGCTCTGACCATGGATTACAAACCCCTTTAAAGAGGGGATTGAAAACCCCCTGGATTTGAAACCCCTGGTTACTTTATGCTGTCCAACAACCAAGGGATTTGAAATCCCCTCGGATTCCTTCCAATCCACGGTGTCAAACCACCCCTAATGAATCCAAAAGGTTGGTCCATCAAGATAGATCACCAAGCCAATCCACTAATCAAATGGTTTTTTTTTTTTTTTTTTTTTTGAATGAGAACACTAATTAAATGGGTCACACGTGTTCTTTGGATCTGATTCTTCATAGCCCATGGTTTTCTCCAATCCCCTCCGATCATGATTTTTTGGAAACGGATTGGCTACTCACCTACCACTAGCCAATGGCTAGCTAGTGATCCGTGTTCCGTGGACCCAAACATGATGTATGTGTCTCATCCACGTCATCCATCCAATATTTTTCCAGATAATTTTATGGTATGAACCCAAAACTAAGGTAGATCAAAATCTCAAGTGGACCACACAGTGTTGATTGAACTCTCACCATTAAAAACATAATAGGTCTACAAAAGTTTTCGAACAAGCTGATATTTCTTTCTTGCCTTCATCCAGGTCTGTACGACGTAATCTAGAAGTTGGATGTCAAATAAACATTACAGTGGGCCTTAAAATGTTTTTAATGGTAGACATTCAATCACTACTCTTTTCCTACAGTGTTGTCCACCTGAGATTTTGATCTGACTCATTTATTGCATAAACTATTAAAATTGTGTGTAAAAATGAATGGACGGTGTGGATAAAACACATAGATCATGGTGGCCCAATGTTATGTATGTTTTGTGTCCACACCACGTTGCTGCCCAATATTATGTATGTTTTGTGTCCACACCACGTTACTAGCCAAACCGTGTCCGAGATACTCTGTACCACAAAGAAGCGGGTGTGTTGACGTCACCAACTTATGTGGGTCCATTAGGAGGTATGTGTTATATCCAAACCATCCGTCCATTTGCTGAGCTCGCATCCAAAGATGAAGCGGACCACAATGCAAAAAAGCAGCGGGGCATTCAACGTCTACCATTGAAATCCTTTCAAGGGTCATGGAAGTTTTGGATCTCTTGCTAGTTGTTTTCTACGGTTTGATCACTTGCCATAGTTGATTTTTATTTATTTATTTATTTATTTTTGAGTCCAAACATCAAGTGGACCACATTATAGAAACAGTCTTGATTTTTTTTTATTTTATATTTTTAAGGAAAGGAGGGCGAGCCTCCAATATTATTGAAAGCAAAAGGAACTATACACCTATTCAGGCGGGCCACGACAAAAAAGGAACTGGGCCTCACCTATCATAAAACCGGAGAACATAAGGCCACCAAAAAACAAACTAACAAAGGCCACCAAGCTAAATACGCAAAGATGAGGGGATTAGGAGGACCTAACGGACCCCAACCCCACCTTATCTAAGAAAACAGCCACGAACCTCCTGGGGCAGCAAAGCGGAGCTAGTGAAGTATGAGGTGGTGCAGCGACTCAACCTCGGGCCTACAATTCGGGTCGGCGTCACAATAGCTACACTTGGAGACAAGAGGGATCCTCTTGGCCTGAATATTGGCGTCGAGAGGGACGGCCCCATTCCGAAGACGCCAGACAAAGACAGATTTTGGGGGCAATTTGTTGTTCCAGATTTCCTGAGGACCCGCCGATCTGCACATGAGCCAAGCAGATTTGACCGAAAAACGGCTTGAAGGATCCAAAGGCCAGAAGCATGAGTCCAACTCATCAGAGGTAGCAAAACCGCCCTGGAAGATAGCGTCCATAACTTCTTGGGGGAGGAGAGTAAGCACCGATGATGGGGGGAGGGGGCCGGTAGCTCCCAGGAAATCCTTTACTTATAAGTTCCGGAGAGAGCCGGGGATGGGCTGGCTGATGAGTCTCGCGAGCAGACCGAGGCCCTTCCAGTTATCTTCCTAGAGACTACCTTTACCGCGGCCCACAGCCCATTGAATATTGTCGTCCAAAGCTTAGAAGGTGGACTTGATTTTCTTCTAAAGAGGGGAGGGCGCGGCTGCCACACCATCCCCTGCTACCAGATCAATGTCCCTGTCGTATTTTGATTTCATAAGCTCAGCCCAAGGCGAGCTATTGCTGCCGCTTTTCACAATCCAGGCTAACTTCATGCGGAATGCGTCCATGACCTCTTTGAGGGGGCGCACCCCGAGCCCACCATCCAGCTGAGGCATAGCAATTTTCTTCCAACTCAATAAAGTTTCTTAATGCTGCTAGCCACCCCCATAGAAAATCAGCAAATAACTTCTCAAGAGAGCTAATAATGGATAGAGGAACTTTTTTTTTTTCCAAAAGTGATCTATATCTCATTGATAAGGAAGGAAAATAAGGTTTCGGGAGGGTCCGAACAAAAAGTCAACGGACCACTCCTATCATGACGAACCTCTAATCTTACAACTATACAAATCAACAAGCCAACAGCTAGAAAGAACTAGATGAAACAGTGCATAAACCCCAGTATACGGCTACGGGAATGGAAAATAGCAAGGATGGCAGGCTAGGAATGGGAGCGAAGAGTTTCCAGGCCGACCTTATCGAGAAAAATTAGACCCTTGATCTACCTCGGGAGTAAAGATAGATGATCATGAGTGAATGAAGCCTGAGTCGCGCTCCCGACCTTCGCCAAGGCATCCGCCGGACCATTGCCTTCCCGGAAGATGTGTCTGAATATGAAATTACCTGCCCTCTTAAGAGCATGGATTCTGGCGACCCATGGTTTCCAAATCCACGGGCAAGTAGTGTTCCCCAGCAAGATGTCCGTAATTATCTTTGAATCCGATTGTACTATGATCTGGGATATACCGTAAGATAAACTGATCAACATGCCGTCGTGGATTGCACGTAGCTCAGCGAGGTTATTGGAGCCCACCCCATAACCAGCAGAGAATGCGAACCGAAAGGAACCATCATACTTTCTACAAATGCCTCCGCCACCAGAAAGGCATGGGTTACCCCTGGTTGACCCATCGACGTTTAATTTAAACCAACCCGGGGAGGGGTGTATCCATTTAATCACCGAGGGCCCGTAAGTAAGGGGACTCAGTGTAGGCTGATTAGGAAGTACATTGAGGCGGTCTGGGGCCAGCGGGGGAACCTGAAAATTGGGGCTTAATCAAGTCGCCCACCAAACAATGCGACGTATGGAATTGTTTGCATTCGTTTTAACACCTCCGAATGTGGCAGAATTTCTGGCCCTCCACAGTTCCCAAAGAATTAGAAGGGGGAGGGTCGATCTGACCTGATGAGTGGCGGAGCCTGGCGCTTCGGCTTCTCTCCATTGGTGAAGTCTGCCAAATACAGTGACGCTAGCAACAGGGGAGACCCCACTGAGGCTAAAACATGGATAGAGGAACTTGAGTTGCAGCTAAAACATGAATTGGGATACTACTGATAACATGCCTAATCAGAGTCGCCTTGCCCCCTTGAGATAGGAGCCTAGACTTACACCCGCCGATTCGCCCCTTGACCTCGTCTAGGAGGAAACGAAAATCAGCCGCCTTAACTCTGCCTTGGGAAAAAGGCACACCGATGTAAGAGATCAGGAGCAACGACTTCGAAATCCCCAATAACCACTCAATGCATCTAACTTTGCCTGCCGAGAGCTTCTCAGAACAAAGGAAGGAGCTCATGTTGAGATTGGTTTTCTGGCCTGACGAGAATTGGAGGGTCTGAAGGAAGTTCTTTATGGCCTAAATAGATGAGCGACTCCCATTGAGAAAAGGGAAGGCATCGTCCGCAAAGAGGAGGTGAGAAGGGGACAGGCAACCCCTGCGCTGCTTGAAAGGGTGATAAGCCCCTAATTGTATGAGAGCCTTGAAACCCCAGCTAAGGACCTCCGCCACGATCACAAAGCGCCCAGGAGAAATTGGGACGCCTTACCAAAGCCCTCTTGAGGAAGGGAAGTATCCCACAGCCTCCCCACTGATGAGAACAGAGAACCAATTTTTGTTCCAACATAATTCCAGAAGGGCAATGCTAGCAGCATTGAATCCAAAACACTTAAGAACCCCCTTTATGAAATTCTAGTCCACTCGGTCATAGTACTTCTCTAAATCTAGCTTCAACATTAAGTTACCACCAAGAACTTTCCTCTAAAGATCCCAAACCAATTCTTGGGCCAGCGCAACATTCTCTGTAATAGAACGGCCCGAAACGAACACCCCTTGTTCCGACAAAATAATATTTGGAAGAAGCAGGTTAAGCCTAGAGGCAAGCAACTTTGAGAACACTTTATAGACCACATTTCATAGACTGATTGGTCTAAACTCACCAAATGTCTCAGCCACTGCACCTTTAGGGATGAGACATATAAGCGATGAGCAGAATGCTCTAGGCATGGGCCCACCCTGAAACCAGAACACGGCAGCCTTGTGAAGATCCGCCCCCACAATTGACCAACACGACACAAAGAAGTGAGCCGGGAAACCATCCGGGCCTAGCACCCCATCTTGCGGCATAGACGAGAGATCTTACTTAACTTCCTGGATCAAGGGAGATGCCAAAAAGCTAGCGTTATCGTGAGTCGAGATCAGGCCTAGGATGATGGAGGAGAAATCCGAATGAAGGAAGGACTGGTCAGCCTGAAACACCTGTTGGAAGAACTTAATCGCTTCTGATTTGATCACTGCGGTGTCAGAAACCTACTGGCCCTGTTCATCCAGGATGTAGTTGATGCCGGCCCATCTGATTTTGTCTTTAACTTGCGCATGAAAGAATTTTGTGTTTCTATCTCCTTCCTCGAGTCACGAGTTACGGGACTTTAACTTCCAATAAACCTCTTCCAGAAGCTTTGCTTGAGCTAGCTGAATACCTGCCTCATCCATATCACGCTCCAGATCCACTCTAGGGTGATTTTGCCATTGAACGTCGAGTGATTCTAACTCATTAGTAGCCTGCTTAACCTTCTCAAACATGTTGTCAAACACGTTCTTATTCCAGTCTTTTAGGGCCTGCTTCACTCGCCTGAGTTTTACCTGCAAATTGATCAAGGGCTGCAACGAGTGGTCCCCTTCCCACGCTTGACGAACCACCTCCTGGAAACCATCGTGGAAGGTCCACATTCGCTGGAATCTAAACGGTTTTGGACCTGAATTGGGACAGGTGGGGAAGGCTAACCACAGCGGAGCGTGGTCAGAATTAGCTCTCGGGAGATGTTCCATCCTAAATTGCTGGAACTGGTTCAACCAATCTGCATTGATGAGAACCCTATCTAACCTTGCCCATCTTCTCGAGATCCCGGCCTAATTGTTTGACCAAGTGAACCTGTTTCAGAAAATCCTACATCACAAAGGTTAGCACTATTCATAGCTTCACAAAATTCTGAAGAACTGGCTAGGTCCTGGGTGCGATACCCCCTTCTTTCCTGGGGAGAGGTAACCGTGTTGAAATCACAATAGACTACCCACGGACCGCCGATGTTCCAGCTAGAGGGGGTCAGCTCCTCCCACAGCAATCTTCTAAGGAATCTTCTACACTTAGCATACACCATGGAGAACACTACATTGCTAAGGAGGTTAGGGAGGCTAACCTTCAAAGAGATCATCTGAGAAGATGCAGAAATAACGGAAGTATTCAGATGGGTGCTGACGAATACCCAAATCTCACCTCCCTCCCCTGTATTAGAGAAGGAAGAATGAAATCCAAGCTTTAGGCCGATACTCACTCTTCTGTTGTCTGATACCATTAGCTTAAGGATAGCTACTATCCAAGGTTTGAACTTGCTGATCAGCCTGGAAAGAGACCTGATAGTTGCGGAGTTTCCTACTCCCCGAGCGTTCCACACGAGGATGTTATCCATCGGTTACACAACCTGAGTTGACAGCCCTCCTTTGAAGTTTACGAAGTCTACTGAACCATTCTCCCTCTTCCATATTGCTGAAGCTTTTCTTCTTTCACCGAACCTGGACCCGAGCGGTTTTATGAGGTATGTCACCCTGAGGCTCATCAGGCTCCGGATGGATGTTGGCCTGTTCCTGCTAGTCGCCTATCAAGGTCAAGTCGCTGTTGTCCATAGGGGAATCAAATTGTTCCTCAGTCTAAGGGCCATGGGAAGGATGGTCGCCTTGGCTATCTCCCTTAACCTCTGTCCCTTGAGCTAGGTAGTCACCTTGAAGCTGTGAGACTCTGTTAGAAATGACCAACAGGGGAATATCTGCCTCAAGAAGCCCTCTGCCGATAGTCTAATCGTTGTCCACAGCAGAACTATTCTCTAGATCAGGCCGGACTGACTTGCCAATGCAATCATGTAATTTGACTGGAGAGTTGCTTGCCGATCTTGATTTACCGTACTCGAGGGGCCTCTTCTGAACACCAATTCTCCAACAGCTATTCACCACAGAGGGGTCATTGAGCTCCCCACACGTATATGTCAATGGAGGTATTTGCTGGACTGCTGGGCTGTCTCGGTTACTCCTAGAAAAACCCTAACGGACACTCCCTTAGATCGACCTGATGAGGGATATAGCCTTGGAATTTCTACCAGCTTTCTTTGTGTTGAGGGTCAAATATTGCATATTTGACCCCATTTATTGCCTAGATTTATGAGCATAATATTGTTTAACGCCCGGTTTTAACTGTGTTTGTGATACAGGGTGTATTTATGAGCTTGGACTTAAAAAGGGTGCTAAATGCATGAATTTAATGCTCTGATAACACTAAAGGCAAGGGGCAGACTCCAGGAGACCGAGATCGATGAACGTGCACTCCAGAGATCCGAGAAAATCCAAAAATTGGAGCTCAAGTAGCCTAAAATGGGTCCGAAATGCAAGATCAAAGGGTTTCCACCAACAGTTCGGCCCGAAACTTCATACAGGGCCTAAGGACAATAAATGAACCATACACATCGAATTCCTGCTCCCAGATCGCTGTGGAAGATGCTAAACGGATAGATCAGCCCATAAAATCTTGATTTGGGGCCCACATGATCTCCGGATATGCTTCAATTTTGGTCTCAACCCCTTAATTTACATGCGGAAAGGAATGGACGGAGCGGATTATTCGTACACATCAAGGTGGGACCCACTTTTCATGGTGCGTGTGCACAGCGCACGCATAGGCGTTGTGCACCGAACGAAGTACAGTCGGTCAGCGTTGCGCTGACCGACGTTTTCTCTCAAAAAAAATGAAATACGCAACAGCGTCTTCGTTGTCGACGTCGGGTCCTGATTGTGGGTCCCACTTGTCGTCCTTTTGAAAGATCAGAGCCGTCCATCAGGAGCCCACGCATCCTCTCTCCCTAACCTAGGTGAGTGAATTCGAAGAGAGAAGCATGGTCGATTTTTAACTGTCCAAACGCAGGTTGGACGGCGGAAGAAAAGCATTAGCGGGCCACACCAAAATCAGTCCAAAATCGACCATATCTGAACGGTTTTTGAAGAGGAGACTAATGTACGGTGTGGATTTTTCAACCACTAATGACCATGGGCTTCACCAACCTCACAGCGACTGTCCGTCCGATCTCTGTTCCGCAGCAGAGGCTGCGGCAGATTCAGGTGGGCCATCATCATCATACATCTTGATAATCCACACCGTTCAGTGAGTTCATGAGAGCAAACCGACCACACTCTGATCTGTGGCCAGATTTTCGTGAACATTGCATGTACAGGAAGTCTCGAACGCAGGTCGGACGGCTGAAGCATGAATTCGGTGGACCACAGTATCGAAAATTCAAAACCATTCATCTCCGAACAGCTTTTCAAGGAAAAACTAATGGACGACGTGGATTTCTCAAGCATCAAGGAGTATGGGCCCCACGGATTACGCACAGCGAGATGCTGGAAGCTCTGTTACGCATACAGAGCCTCGCGGGCGGTCCTTGTGGGCCGAATGCAAGGCCTTTCAGGACAATCCAGTCCATCCATCTTGATCAGAGGCTAAAATCGACCGGACAATGCGTGTCTTTTCGACCCATGTTAACCCGACAGAAATCAAACCGCACCTCACCGTCCGTGAACTCTATTGCACGACCCATGTTACAGATCATCGTGGGCTCCTATCATCGAGATGATTGAAGATCTGCACCGTCCATCTTGTAGGAATGAAGAATTAGATCAAACCCCAGAAGATTTTTCACCAATCAACGAGATCGCAAAGTTGGAGTGTATGGTCAAAACTCCTGCGTAAATAGGGTTACGCAGGAGACCTTGCGTAAACCGATGCCTAGCACCGTCTCCCCTTCTTTTGTCTATAAAAGGGAGAGGGCTGGGACATACCAGGGATCTTGGGGGGTGGGGGCAGCCGTGGAGGCGACGTGTGGAACAGGCCGACGAGAGTTTTTCTTCTTCCTTTTTCCTTTTCTTTCTTTGTTTATGCTTTCTTTTCTAAGAGATATTAGCCGTATCATGACTACGTGTGGCTAAACCTCTTAGATAGGGCTAAGAGGTGAAGCTTGTAGTGGGATGGGAGATTCTATTTTATGCTTTTAATTTGGTTTTAATTTATGAATTGAATTTGATATTCGTTTTATTATGGGAATATTTTTTAGTTCTTAATGGTCTGTTGTGACTGAAATTACAATGGGTCTGTGATGGCTTTGAGTATTTCCTTTCTCTTTCATGATTATGACGTCGGGAAGCCCTGTTGTTCACCATCGTCTCCTGGGCATGGTCGAATGTCTGTACCCGTCCTAACCTTCATACATCTTATGATTGGTTGGTAATTAGTTTAATTATGTTGTTTGCTTTGTCTCTTGGGCATGGTTTGGTGATAGAATCCATTCTAATTCATATACCTTTCATCTCTTAAAAACTTTATCAAAGGAAGTTCAGTTTGATGGTTACACCCTTCAATTGGATGAAGATAGGACTCTAGGTCCAGTTGAAGTTCTTGAAGCAAGCATAAGATCTCCCTGATCTCTACAAGTGGATCCTCTGAATCCCTAGTTTCCTTTCCCTGAATTCTTTAAGTTTTAGATACCTATTTCACTATTATTCTTCAAATTTCACTCGATTTAGATTTCATCTTATTCTAGTTCTGGTTCTAGTTAGTTTCAGATAACGTACAGGTTTCAGTCCCTGTGGATTCGACCTCGGTCTTACCGAGATTATTACTACATCACAACCCTATACTTGGGGTTTGAACAAGTTCTACTTTGCAAGAAAATATGGGGAGATATCCATTTCCAGATCACCGATAATATTGTTTGAGTCTACTCCTCTCACGGAGGGAATGACCGAGAAAACCTCAGTGCCCGATGAAAGAACAGGATCTCGTTCCACGCAACTGGTAGATGGAGTAACCTGAGCCGTGGGAGAGGCAAGTTCCTTTCGGCCAGGATGACCCACAAATCCACCTGGGGAAGAAACCTACAACACCCTAGTAGAGGGGCTTTTCTGCACCTCACTTCGCATAATTGACAAAGTGCAGCCAACAGCCAAGCCCTCCGTTTCCCCTGTCAAGACCGATTGAGAGACAAACTGGGGGTCTGTACTCTCTTAAATTAATGGTCTCTTGTTAACATGATCACTAAAGTTCACAGCTACCTGAGTTGTGCTTGGAGACATCTCGTTTCTGATTGGCGACCAAACTTGTTCCACCCGCTGCCGGGGCGACTCTAGCAAACCACTTAGACACCTCATACTGTTCTGATTACTTTTACTACCAGTATGAATCTCACTAGTGGGGCTGCAAAATGGGACTATATCATATGGATTTGTGACTTCCTGGAGGTCATCCCCTTGAGCCAGCAACGCAGGATAATCACTTCTGGATATATGAAGCCGAGGACTAGGAGGAGGACTTATATCGGCATAATTGAATTTGAGACTCAATTTAAACCCAACGATTATGACCACAAGCGCTGAGATAGGCAGATATACAATATATGACCAAGATTGAATTAGATTGGCCACCTATTTAGCCATTCGCTTAATGTGTAAACAGAATTAAGCAATGTTCAGAGGGTAGGGTTCGTCCTGTGATGATGGATTACTCATTTACCTTTCGTATGAAAGAAAAACTCGGTATAAATAAAAGACAAATAAGAAAGGAGTTCTTACAGTCAATCACAAAGAACAGCTGCAAAACACCTTCCTGGATGAGGAACTAGAACTAGTATACGAGCATGGACCCAAATTATAGCTAAGATTACCAACTACTTGATTAACACTACAGATTACACTATAAAATGTAAACGGTATGTGAGAAGTAAAGAATTACACTAGAAAGTGTAATTTACTTGACATAAAGGTAGAGTGATTGCACTAAGAAATGTAATTAACTGGTAACTAAAAGGATGAATGGAAGATAATGTTTCGATTAGATTAGGTTGGAATGAGACGACCTCTTCTTGTTGAATTCCTCTGCTATTTATAGTTTTACCCTATCCATCTAGATGATCATTCCCACGTTCTGACGGTTGTTATGGTTGTTATAACCATTTAAATGTTACATGGTCTTCTTTGCTCTTATTCCTGCCATCTATCCTATAACCGCTTCTACAAAATTGCCCTTCCATCGACCGCTTAAATAACATAGCATTGTTTCATGCGCTCCAACTATACTACCTTAATATTTTTTTAATATATCTCTATAGATCTTCAAATACACCACATAGATCTGTCCAAATCACACGTAACTTATTTTGATTGGTTCCCATGGCAAATGGTGACAATGGGAATGAACGTTGCCCCCCACGTCGCTTTGCCTTTGGAAAAAAGGTGAAAGTGACGTATGACCCCTCATTAATGTGACAATACTTACTTATACGTGGTAGCATCTCAATAACCATATCTGGTCAATTCACCTTAACATGTCAACTGAAACCACCCTTTTTGAGACAGGCTAAACCCCACCATGACACGTGTTCCCACATCGCTTCTACCAAAATCATAATGATGCCTTAATAAACGTTCCATCACCTCGATCTATATAAGCATCGTTTCGGTATTCTTTCAGTCCACACATCCTTTCTTATCCAAACATTCCAATTTCCTTCTCATTCTCATCTTCAAACAATGGTTGCCTCATCATCTTTTTCTCCATCATTTCATTAGGACAATCTCGTTACAATGATGGATACCCTTTTTGAAAAGTATTCCAACAAAATAGTCTTCAACTCGCCTATTGGAGACTACTATTGTATGGGACATGCATTTTCTCTTGCGACAGATGCTGGCAAGGCTATCATGATGTATCTCCTGTTTCTTATCTGTCAGGGTGAGACTTTGCTGACTAAGTCTGAATCCATCCCTAAACCTACAAATGCCCTGAAGAATCCGCGGTCCTGGCCAAGACTACTGTCGAATGTAATGTTTGGTTCGCCTGTGTCTTATCTCAATATGAGGCAACATGGATGAATTTGGGCATTTACGAAGGCATCAAACTGTCCATCCATGATTATCCATAAGATCCTACCCTTCTCACAGTAGCTTCGACATTTTGGAGCTCATCCACCAATATGTTTTTCTTTGGTTGTGGCCCTATGAGTCTATCAATCATGGATGTCACAACTCTGACCCAACTTCTTCCCTTCGGCGAAGCCGTCTTCCCAGCTTTTGCTCAGAAGGAACCCAAACGCTTCACAAAAAAACCGGCAAGGCTTATTCTCACATTATGCAGATGTACTGCAAGCACAGAGGACTGATCGATTACAAAAACCACACGACTTTATTAGTACTTTGGATATGATGTCATTTATTATATGTGAAAGCTCTACAAATTACAAGTGAGTACATTCACTTGGTTGAGGTGCTTGCTGGAAAGTTGCTCTATCACCTTTTTGTAGCCACATGTATAGAGGTATGTATGAAATTACCACCAAAGGTGTATATCTTGGAGGAGGACCCATGTGGCTTCTTCAGATATGGATTTACAAATACTTTTGTCCTTCCCTTATACATCACTCTCTTCATTCTGAAGTTGTTTATTCTTCTTACGAGGAACGCGTCATCAATTCCCCTCAGAAAATTCAATCATTTTATGTATATATGGACACATTATTCTTTTCTTTGGATAGAAGCAAATGAAGTCGGTCGTTTACTCCTTTTCATTATTAAGATTATGGCCTTGCTTGGTTCACCAACCGATACAAAACAAGGATGATCAAGACGTGTCTCAGAAAAATCTTACCTAGGAAGGTTACCTCATTTGTAGGGATATTCCTTATGGCAACACGAATGACATTGGAAAAGTCCAGTGCATTCCTAATCCTTTCACATAGACAACCTGCAATTAACCTCTTTTCTAGCCAATCATAACAACTTAGGTGCTCCTCTCGCTCCACTTCCTCAACCTCCTACTTTGGTATTCAAGCACTTCGACCTCCCTTCCTAGCCGATCAAAACAAGTAAGCTACTATCAATCTCATTTAAAGGATGATGGCAATCAGATACTTTCTCAGCTAGGGCTATATCTTCATTTGAAAAATACTTCAAAACCAAATATTGGGTAGGGCTATCTGTTGAAGACTACTATAAAGAAATTGAGAAAGGTCTAAAACGTCATTAGGAAGCTCATTATAATAAATGATGGAATAAATAGTGGTAGGATATATAGGAAAAGATTAAACAATCTCGAAATCTCATTCGATGAAAAGTATCTTACTACTTATCACCCAATCTGCCACCATTCCCCACTTCTGCACATGATGGCGATAATTATAAAAAATCCTCAAACTATGGACAGTCGATTCGTCACCTATACCGTCCGCTCTGATTTAAGTGGAAGTTATTTCACTTATATAACTATTCTGAATCTTTTACCTAATATATCGGCTGAGTATGTCTTTCACTTATAGTTACTTGAGAACTATCGGTTGCAGAAAAACAAGTCATTATCGCACAACATTGAGGCTCTTCCTTCTTTTACTTCTCCTGAGGCTACGACTCTTGTCACTGAGTCTGAGTACATGGTCGACCTTCCCCATATGCCACCTACAACTGTCGACCGAGAAGAAGATGAGCGTCCCTTAAGTGCCACTCCTCAAGGCCCCGATAGAGGATTGTCTCGTCGACTTATTATTCTCTCTATTCATCAACCTCCTCTTTTCATTGAAGAATCTCTTCAAATAGATGTGACACCTGAGGAGGTTATCCATGATCAGGCAGTAGAAGAGACTCATGTAGTCGATATCTCTTTGCCTAATCTGATTCCTACATTAGTACCAACAGTCGTGGATGGTGCTTGGACCTCTTCTGCATTTACTAAAGACATACCTCTAGTTGAAGACATCCTCTCCTCCCTCAAACAAGCTCTTGCCAATGACCTAAATCTGATCGAGTTCCTTCTCTCTCGACTGAATTGCAGAGCCTTAAAGATGAACTCCGGACACTTGTACAAGCAGGATTATCTGGATCTATATCAATCGATATGATCGATAGGCTCGTCTAACTGATCGATACATATAGGGTTTTCTCTTGTTCGAATGTGAATCTCATAGCCAAATTACTAGTGCGGACTTCTTGGGATTCGTTAAAGAGAAACACGAGCTCTGTACCATCATCAGTCACTTCAAGAAAGAGCATATAACAACAGAATCCCAGATGGCCTCCTCCTAGGATATCGCAAGTAAGCTCTCGGCCAACCATACTGAATTGAAAATATTTAGGGCCGAGTTGGAGGAAATGAACATAAGGATCATGGCTCTGGAGGCAAATCTGATGACTTAGAAGAAAAGCGGCGAGGAGAAGAATGCTGAGTGCGATGGACAGAAGAAGATGGTTGAGGATTTGGTAGCTCCTACTAAGGTCCTAACAATAAATATCTGACTTCGTCGAGCGGCTGTCAAACATGAAGTTGTTTTACATATGGCGAAGGGTCGGTTGGAAGAGGTCGAAGTAAATATTCATTCATTTTCTTCCTTATACTTACGATTCTTATAACCGTGACCACTTATTAATACAATCGGCCGTTGAGCCTTCTTTCTACTATCGGTTGCATTAGTATCTTCTTTATTTTCTACTTTTTATATTTAACTGCTAACCTGGACTCCGAAATCTAAGGAGTCGTACATGATCCCTCGAAATAAAGGCTAGGACGACGGTATGTCCCTAATTTCTTAGGACATGAAGCTTCTTTCCTACCATAACCATCCCAAATGTGGGCTCTTGAATCGTCTATTTAAACTGCTTTGAAATCGTCATAAATTGTCTAATTTCATACCCTTGCTGATGTTTTATTTAAACCAACCTGATTTAAATGATTTTTTAAACTCGCAAGTATACGAATCAGATGTAAATTTGGTACGTATTACGAGATCGTTCCCACGAGGACTAGTCGTCACAATTCAAATTCACGATTCTCGTTAACTAATCCAACAAATAATGGAGCGAATTACTAAGCACAATTCTATGAAAAACAATTGAGAACAGGGAAGAAAATTCAATCAGAGAGAGTACTAGGACTTTCGAATCCACCCCTAATTATCCTATCACTTGTTTTATCTGTTGATTCACCCTAATCTAGATTGATACAACTTATATAAAGAAAGCACAATCTGTGTCCTTAGTCGGGCATACAGAATGTCTAATCTCTTAAAGCAATGCAATGAATAACACATTCTATGTCCTCGATTGGGCACATAGAATGTACAATTCATTAAAGCACCCTGTTTCTTCCTCTATAGGAAACCTATTCATGATCAGACACAAGCACCTAGAATAAGCATCCAGACAACATCCATATATAGACTCTGATCAAGTTCATAGATGGAGAAGTACAGAATTTAAACCAATCAAGCACACTAGAGAGAGAAACAAGCCAATCTAATTAAAGTAATTTCAACATATAACAATGGATATTCAAATTAGGGGTTTCATCTCGGCCCTAGCTGAGAGATTAGTAAGCCATGAATTCAAATAAAAAGAAGGTTAAATGAAATATAAAGAAAAACATCCTTCTCTCTCTCTCTCTTCTCTTTCTTCTCTTTCTTCTCTTTCTTCTCTCCCTTGCTCCGGATCTGGAATTCCCTGCCTCCCTCTCAAGCTCTAGATTTGTCTCTCCTTTCCGACCCCAGATCCCCCCCACCTTTCAAGCTCTCCAAGCTCCTTTCATAGCTGCTGGAGTCGGTGGAGGAATTGGCAGTTTCGCAACAGTAGCCGCGCGTAACACTTTACGCAGCCAAATTCGGGGTATCCGAACTCCCGATTTCCTTGCCTGATGTCTGTAAAAACAACGTCTCCTAGGATGTTTTTGACTGATCTTTACGATGGACGGATCAGATCTTCCATCTGATTAACGTCGAGACCACACCACAGCCCCAAAACTCGGTCGGTTTCGGACGCTGTAATAGAGGTTGCGGATCTCGTCCGCTGTACCGCTGGTGGGGCCCACTCCTTCACTTAAATGGGAAATCCACTCCGTCCATTGGATGGATGGTGAGATTTCGGTCAGGAATGCACCATTTTCTCCTTCTTTTGATGGGGCCCACACGTTATCTTTCTCTACCGCTCAACCTGTGTTTGAATGGCTGGATTTCACTCCTGATGATCATTTGCAATTATGCCACCTATACAATTATAATAAGCTTCACGTGGATCTGATTGACGGTTCGGATTGTCTCTATGGACAATAGGTGGGGCCCACAACTGCGATCTGACGGTCGGTTCGCAGACGCTGTACAAGAAACAAAAATTTCTGTTTTGAGGAGCGCGGGCGCGGGTCAGCAGTCTTAGACCGACTTCTCTTTTCCGGTGCGCGGCAGGCGTGTGTACACTATGTAAACACGCTACACATATAGGGTCCACTGTGTTGTTTCTCAGAAATTCGTGTCGTCCATCTGTTTTGTCTCCCCGTTAAAGGCGTTAAATCCGAAGTTGAGGCATATCTAGATAGTAGACGGGCCCCACTTAATGAATTAAGGGGCTGATCAGGCTTTTGGGCCACTTCCATAGTGATCAGAGGGCTGAAATTTAATATGTACGGTTAAGTTATGGCCTCCATCTCATGTATGAAGTTTCGAATCAATCGGATGGCGGAAACCATGTGATCTTGCATTCTGAACCATTTTTTGGCCTTTTTAAACGTGAACGGGTTGATTTCCTCGGGTGCCTGGCATGTAAATTCTTCAATATTAGTCCTCTGAGGTTCGTCCTTTGCTTTGGTTACTTCAGAGTGTCAAGTCCATGCTTTTAATATCCTTTTTCAATCAACGCTCCTGATTTCATCCTGTAACAAAAATATAATTAAAATACTCCATTAAGCATTATCATATACGTAAAATCTGGCAATGATCGGGGTCTGATATGCAATATTTAACCCTCATCACAACCCCCAACCAGCATTTTACTAATCCCGAGCAAAACATGCGAAAAATAATTTTCGAAATAAAGGACAATTCCTGTAAACTTGAGTAACTTGTGAAAAGATAGTTGAGATGTGAGAATTCTAAAATTCATGAATGGTGAGAAGAATTTTCTCCTGAAATCAAGCTCACAGTAGACTTCATAATCAAGCTCAAAATATTAATCCATCAATTAGAACATTCTAAACATTGGGCTCCATGAGTGTGAAGTGCAATCTCGACTTACAATCATTAAGAGATCCAATTGTCAATTTCATGATATCATTGGTAATTAATAACAGAATTTATGACAACCAATCCTGAAACAAACACTTGCTTTTTAGATCATCTTTTCATTCTATCAGCCTTTGATAGTTTTATGAACAGTAATGCCAAGGAGGGGAATCAAATCCTCACCTATAGGGAGCAAACCTATGGTGAACACTTGTCGCCTAACTGTTTTTTTTTTTTTCATATGTCAACCATGGGGAATTGAATCTACACCTATAGGGAGTAAACCTATGGTAAAGATTATTCGACTTACCCTTTCAATTCTTCTTTATAAACTGATGCTAAAATTTATTATTATTTTTTTTTTTTTAGGCTAGTTCCTTTAATGCTTAGTGATTACCAAGTTAATCATTTAATATCGAACTAAAACCTTAATGTGTAAGTGAGATATGATATGTGAGATCATGACTCAATCAATGTTTAAAGCTTCTAATCATGGGTTAACAATTCAAAGTTAACTGTGAAATCTAACAGACAACTGAATCCCAGAGTCAAAAAGTACCAACATTCGGTATCTTGTAATCACAACTATCCTTCAAAATCACTTCCAATTCATAAGAAATTCTTGAAAAATTTAAAATTTTTCTTCACAATTTTGTTCAAGACCAAGAAAATACTGATTAGGTAGCCTAATCTCCCACCCCCAACCTAAAATTTACATTGTCCTCAATGTAAAATAAATAAGTATGCAGTGCACATGGGACAACGAACATAAACGAGGAGTGAGGGAAAGATAGTACCTGGATGGAGAATCAAGAGGCTTTCCAAAAAAAATATCAACGTAAAAATGAGTCAACACAAGAGAGAAATTAGTAAAATACAAAAAATAAAAGATCCTAACTATACCACTTTCGCAGGTACTCTCGATTGCATTTAGCGTATGCAACAAGCCTTTAAACCCCTAGGTTACCTCTAGTGAACGAGTTGTAGTCTCGTGAGGGTTTGCAGTAATGTTACCCACAAACATTAAAGTAACTAACTAGGAAAGAACAATATAATAAAACAAAAGGCTGGGTTGCCTCCCAGAAGCGTTAAGTTTAACGTCTTCAGCCAGACAAGAACGGACCATGAATTAACTAATCTTTATAACCAAGGTCCACCAAAGAAATTACCTCAACACCTTGATTAACCAATCCCAGACAAATAATGTAAGTTTGATCCCATGAACCGTGCTATCTGAAATGAGGTAACTGATACTATCGTCAAATAATTTAAGGACTTCTGCTCGAACGACTTCTTCCATGTTAGGATCATGCTTCCTTTGCATTGCATGCGACATTCCCGCAGCATGATCCCTACATACAGTGGGGCATACTCCTTGTATTTCCGCTATCTTCCGTTCAATTGCTGCCTTATATGCTCTAAGAACATTAAGCGACACGCTTTCGCTTTACCTTCTCGAGTTAGAAGCGTGTTTGTCAAAGTGAGTCTCGAGAGAGACTTAACAATGCATACTCGAGATTTTCAGGTAATTGTTTAATGTCAAGATTAGGTGGTTTTTCAACAGACGGAACCAATTTGGACTTAGAGGGTGGAAGAGGTTCCATTTTCGCTTTCCATTTTGAAGTCTCCATTATAGGAGTAGAATCGAGCAATGCATTGACTTCGTGGATGGGACTATCTATGTCAAAATCCATGCCATATTGTACTAAGCAGGTCTCAAGTGGATCTTCAAAAGATTTACGGAAGGAGTCCTGCACTAGAGTCTCGATCATGTCCGCTTCAAATATATCTTCCAAATCTGCGGATTGTTGTCCAGCATTAAAGATATTGAGTTTAATATTCATGTTACCAAAGGACAACTTCATAACTCCATTCCTGCAATTTATAATAGCATTAGATGTGGGCAAAAATGGACGACCCAAGATGACCGGGATCTGACTAGTCGGATTCCGAACAGGCTGAGTGTCTATAACAATGAAATCCACTGGAAAATAAAACTTCTCAACCTGGATTAGCACATCTTCAATAACACCCCGTGGCACCTTGACAGATCTATCAGCTAGTTGTAATGTTACTTTAGTCGGTTTCAACTCACCAAGTCCTAGCTGCTCATAAACCGAATATGGTAACAAATTGACGCTCGCCCCTAAATCAAGCAATGTCTTCCCGATCTTATGATCTCCTATGACGCAAGAAATGGTGGGAGCTCCTAGATCCCTAAATTTAGGAGGGGTGTTATGTTGAATCATGGAGCTGAGTTGCTCTGCAAGAAAGACTTTCTTATGAACATTCTGCTTACGCTTTTGAGTGCATAAATCTTTAAGAAACTTAGCGTAAGCAGGGACTTGCTTGATAGCATCAAGCAACGAAATGTTGACTTGCACTTTTTTAAACACATCCAAGATTTTATCAAAGTTGTTTCTTTTCTTTATTGGTGTCAGACGTTAAGGAAAAGGTGCTTTGGGCACATAAGGTGGCACATTAGTGGTTCTTGGAGAGTCAGAGAGCTTTTGGACTTTAGATGCATTGGTGTGTTTCTCTGCTTCATCTTGATCTTCTGCTTTGGAATTTGATTCATCCTTAGGCATCTCTATTCTGTTGTCTATCTGTTTGCCTAACCTAAGGGCAATGATCGATTTGGCTTGCTCATGATATTACTCTTGGTTGGAATTAGAGCCAATCTCATACTGTCCCTTTGGATTAGCCACAGGTTGGCCAGGGAACTTACCTTTCTCTCTCTCATTCTATGCGGTAGCTAGTTAACCTAATTGTACTTCCAGCTTGGCAATGGATTGCGCATTTGCATGTAAGCTTTGTTGGTTGGCTAGTAAGGTTTGTTGGGTGTCTTTTAGAATTGGAGAGAACTTTGCATAAAAAGATTGAGTGTTTCTTCAAGAGATGGTTTCCGTGATTGTGAAGGGACTTGTTGATATTGCGGAAACTGTTGAGGTTGTTAATTGCCAGCTTGTGGGTAAGGGTGCATGGGAGGATTTCCAGATGGTCCTCCTTGTTGTGGTCCTTTTGCCCAAGAGAAATTTGGATGCCTAGCCCAACCTGGGTTGTAAGTTTCTGAGTAAGGATTATTCTCAGGTCTTTGAAAAGTGTTCATTGCATGTACTTGTTCAGAAAGAAGTTCTGGGGATGCTGCACCAGATGGATAATACCGCGTAGGATGGGCAGGACCAGAACATATGGCACATACCTCGACTTGAGCTGTTTGTGGAGGTCCATTATGCAACATCAGAGCATCAACCTTCTTTGTCAGGCCATCAATCTTGGCATAGAGATCTGGCGTGACTTCTATCTCATATATACCACCTCTTTTCTGTGGTTGAGGACTTCTGTCACCTCTATTTGAATAGTCCCATTGCTGGGAATTTTCACTCAAGGTTTCAAAGAAATTCCACGCTTCGACATCACTTTTGGTCATGAATGACCCTCCACTGGTGGCATCAACCATGCGACGGTTCTGGGGTGTCAGACCATCATAGAAGTATTGAACTTGTTGCCACTTCTCAAAACCATGGTGTGGACATTTAAGAAGCAAGTCCTTCCATCGTTCCCAACATTCATGAAAGTGTTCACCCTCTTTTTGTGTGAAATTAGTGATTTCTCTACGGAGGGCATTAGTTTTGTGAACGGGGAAGAACTTGTTTAAGAACTTCTTAGACAGTTGGTCCCATGTAGCGATAGATCCAACTTCTAGAGAATTCAATCATGCTTTCGCCTTATCCTTCAAAGAAAAAGGAAACAGGCATAGGCGGATCGAATCGTCTGAGAAGTTTTGGAACTTAAAGGTGGAGCAAATGTCTAGGAATTCTTTCACATGATGATATGGGTCCTCCTTGTCTAACCCATAAAAGGATGGCAATAATTGTATGACTCCAGGTTTAAGTTCAAAGTGTGTTCTTAGTAGTGGCAGCAACACTATGCATGAAGGCACATTAAATTGGACAGGAGTTGAATAATCTCTGAGAGCTTTAACTTCATTCTCATTCGCCATTTCAACTGGATTTTTTCTCAATCTTCCACGAAGTGTTCTTTCTATTTCAGGATCAAAAGGTGCTAGTTTTATATTCAGAGATCTACGTCCTAACATAAACTAAGTTACTATAATGCAAGAAAGCTAAACTATGATGCAACTTAAGAGAAATAAAACTAGAACTATAAAAAAAACTATGAATTCCTAAAAAAAAAAAAAAAAAGAAAAAACTATGAAAACATGAATTAGAAGAAAGAACCCGGAAAAAGGGATGATCAATGATCGACGGATTGAGAGCCCTCCTCTTTAAAGACAGTTTTATTTTCAGCTTCCTTAATTTCTGTAGACAAAATAGAAACAAAGATAGATTAGATTTCCTAAAATAACGTTAGACTAAACCTAAGCAACGGTTAGTTTCTAAAACTAGAAAATAGAAAGTTTCTAAATCCAAAGTTAGAAAAAAATAAAAACCTAATTCTCAAAATAGAAAGTAGAGAAGAATGGAGAATTTAGAAAGATGTTACCAAATTAGAAGTATATGTCAGGACCCTACAAAACAGGAAATAGGTTAGTTTCTAAAATAAAGAAATGAACTCTAAATCTACAGTTAGTAAAATCCTAAGCTATGAATTATGATAAGAGAGAATCCTAAATTCAATTTGGAATGAAACAGTCCCCGGCAATGGCGCCATCAAAAACTTGATGTTTTATTTAAACCAACCTGATTTAAATGATTTTTTAAACTCGCAAGTATACGAATCAGATGTAGATATGGTACGTATTACGAGATCGTTCCCACGAGGACTGGTTGTCACAATTCAAATTCACGATTCTCCTTAACTAATCCAACAAATAATGGAGCGAATTACTAAGCACAATTCTATGAAAAACAATTGAGAACAGGGAAGAAAATTCAATCAGAGAGAGTACTAGGACTTTCGAATCCACCCCTAATTATCATATCCCTTGTTTTATCTATTGATTCACCCTAATCTAGATTGATACAACTTATATAAAGAAAGCACAATCTGTGTCCTTAGTCGGGCATACAGAATGTCTAATCTCTTAAAGCAATGCAATGAATAACACATTCTATGTCCTAGATCGGGCACATAGAATGTACAATTCATTAAAGCACCCTGTTTCTTCCTCTATAGGAAACCTATTCATGATCAGACACAAGCACCTAGAATAAGCATCCAGACAACATCCATATATAGACTCTGATTAAGTTCATAGATGGAGAAGTACAGAATTTAAACCAATCAAGCACACTAGAGAGAGAAACAAGCCAATCTAATTAAAGTAATTTCAACATATAACAATGGATATTCAAATTAGGGGTTTCATCTCAGCCCTAGCAGAGATATTAGCAAGTCATGAATTCAAATAAAAAGAAGGTTAAATAAAATATAAAGAAAAACATCCTTCTCTCTCTTTCTTCTCTTTCTTCTCTTTCTTTTCTTTCTTCTCTCCCTTGCTCCAGATCTGGAATTCCCTGCCTCCCTCTCAAGCTCTAGATTTGTCTCTCCTTTCTGACCCCAGATCCCCCCCACCTTTCAAGCTCTCCAAGCTCCTTTCATAGCTGCTGGAGTCGGTGGAGGAGTTGGCAGTTTCGCAACAGTAGCCGCGCGTAACACTTTATGCAGCCAAATTCGGGGTATTCGAACTTCCGATTTCCTTGCCTGATGTCTGTAAAAACAACGTCTCCTGGGACGTTTTTGACTGATCTTTACGATGGACGGATCAGATCTTCCATCTGATCAACGTCGAGACCACACCACAGCCCCAAAACCCGGTCGGTTTCGGATGCTGTAACAGAGGTTGCGGATCTCGTCCGCTGTACCGCTGGTGGGGCCCACTCCTTCACTTAAATGGGAAATCCACTCCGTCCATAGGATGGATGGTGAGATTTCGGTCAGGAATGCACCATTTTCTCCTTCTTTTGATGGGGCCCACACGTTATCTTTCTCTACCGTTCAACCTGTGTTTGAATGGCTGGATTTCACTCCTGATGATCATTTGCAATTATGCCACCTATACAGTGATAATAAGCTTCACGTGGATCTGATTGATGGTTCAGATTGTCTCTATAAACAATAGGTGGGGCCCACAACTGCGATCCGACGGCCGGTTCGTAGACACCGTACAAGAAACGGAAATTTCCATTTTGAGGAGCGCGGGCGCGGGTCAGCGGTCTTGGACCGACTTCTCTTTTCCGGTGCACGGCAGGTGTGTGTATACTATGTACACATGCTACACATATGGGGTCCACTGTGTTGTTTCTCAGAAATCTGTGTCGTTCATCTGTTTCGTCTCCCCGTTAAAGGCGTTAAATCCGAAGTTGAGGCATATCCAGATAGCAGACGGGCCCCACTTAATGAATTAAGGGGCTGATCAGGCTGTTGGGCCACTTTCATAGTGATCAGATGGCTGAAATTTAATATGTAAGGTTAAGTTATGGCCTCCATCTCATGTATGAAGTTTCGAATCAATCGGATGGCGGAAACCATGTGATCTTGCATTCTGAACCATTTTTGGGCCTTTTTAAACGTGAACAGCTTGATTTTCTCGGGTCCCTGGCATGTAAATTCTTCAATATTGGTCCTCTGAGGTTCGTCCTTTGCTTTGGTTACTTCAGAGTGTCAAGTCCACACTTTTAATATCCTTTTTCAATCAACGCTCCTGATTTCATCCTGTAACAAAAATATAATTAAAATACTCCATTAAGCATTATCATATATGTAAAATCTGGCAATGATCGGGGTCTGATATGCAATATTTGACCCTCATCACTTGCCACCATGACTTTCAATTCCTCTTCGTTCCTCAATGGTGCAAAGAGCTATTTACAAGAGATCATTGAATGGGGTTTCACTGACTCCTGTTAATCTTCATTGCTTCTGGCGTTAATTACTTCTTCAGGGAGGCCTGGGAAGTAGATGAACTAGATACCACGATGGAAGACCTTCTGCAGATGTTAAAACATTTATGTTTCATTGAGAATCATTATTTCGAGCTTGTTTTTTTAATATGAACATCTCGATGGATATTTCTAACAATAGGCTGCAGCCAGGGAAGATATATTGAAGGTCAACGAAGCTTATGAGCTAGCTTGTAATGAACGATTGCAATGAACTTGAACCCACCGATATAATCATCCTATGCTCTGTGTGCTGTAAACATAACACACAGGGTTATTGGAGGAAATCAAGGAGAGAGAATGTTCCTTCTTCGTAAAGGATCTAGTTGTTTCGATCCTTCCTTGATTCGCAAATCACCATTTACCAGGTTTGGTCGAAAGTGAGCGTAGCTAGGAAAAGGGAGGCTGAGAACCAAGTCTTCTCTCATGGAATCCGCATCGACCAGCTCTTACACCTTTTTCTTATCCTCATCAAGAAGGGAGCTGACTGGAAGTCGAAATAGGAGCAAGTCAAGGCCGAGAAGAAACAACTCATCGAAGAGTTAGAGGTGATAAATACTAAAATTTCCTGAGCACCTGAACTGCTCACCTACTTTGTTTCTCTCTTTTTCTATCACTTATGTGATGTCATCGATGACGAACCCACCTTTGAATAAATTGTGCTTTTATCAATTTTCGTGTTATTTGCATACTTGTCAAGATTCTTCTTGTGTTATATCGTAGGAAGACAATCCTCTTCACCAAATTGTCGTTCTAAGATATCAATCATGTTCCTTGCCAATAAGAACAGTCACAACTCGAGATATTTAGAATGATCAACCGATTTGAACTATTCATTACTACGACACGGGATTCGTTAAACGACTACCCTTGGCCGATTAGAGCTTTGATGTTATATGTCTTATTGATATCCCTTATCGAGCAAATTTTCTTTCACAACTTAGCTACCCAACATTCGACAGATCAGGAGAATACCTGAGGGGTGGGCTGACCTCCCACAAATTCAAAATTTTCCACACGCATATCAATCCAAACCTACTTACTTCACAAGCTCATAAAAATAAAGCTTGGAAGTAAGGGGGCAACTGTTATAGGTAAAATTAAATTGACCTGATGTTCGGGACACATAGCAAAATGATTATAGAAACAGACTCTCTGAGAGGGGTCAGATAGGATGGGCTGAAATACTTTAAGTGACCTCGACCTCGGGTACCGACTCAGCCTCAGGTATCGACCTCAACCTCGAATACCGAGCTTGGCCTCAAATATCATGTTTGACCTAGGATACCGACCTCGACCTCAAAATAGAAACATTCAAAGAGAATCTCTCACTGTATATGGGCAGGACTGTCCAACGAGGTCTCAGTTGAAGATCACTCCAATCAAGGCGTAATCGGAGAAATATCCAAGAGCAAATCTTGATTCCAACACGGGTCACTCCTGCATATCTTACAAATCTGTCCATATATGCAAGTCACCACAGAACACCTATAAATATATCATCCTAGTTAGAAGGAAGGTACGCACAATTATCTCGATTCGACTATGCATACTGTGAGTCCATATATCTGACTTAGGCATCGGAGTAAACAGTTTGGCGTCGTCAGTGGGTACGATAGCAAAGCCACCTTAAAAGTTCCCCTTACACCATAGGATTCTTCAACTCTTCATCTATTAAATAATGGCTAAAGGAAAGGAAAAGAATTTGGATGTCATTATTGAGCCAATACCTATACTAGAAGATCATACTGAGACCACTCGGGTGCTGCATTCAGACCTTCAGCCCGACCTCCCATTACTGGTGGTTGTGCAGAGGTCCCAAAATCGAGGAGGGTGGTTCGTCTCCTTAGAAAACCAAGTCGAGGCTTTGGATGGAAATGTCAATCGAATCATGTATATATTAGAGTGATAATAGCACCTTACCAATCAGGGCACTCCATCGAGTGCTGCAATCAAACCTTCAGCCTGACCTACCATCACTGGTGGTTGCACAGAGGTCCCAGAATCGAGGAGGGTCGTTCGTCTCCTTAGAAAACCAAGTCGAGGCTCTAGATGAAAATGTCGATTGAATCATGTGCATATTAGAGTGACAACAACCCCTTCCCGATCAGGGCGTTGCATTGGGAGCAACTTCTGCGCAATCCTGACTTTCGCCGCCGCCTCGCGATCCTTATGTGGCCAAGGATCAACCGGCACGAAGAAAGTGCATCCTCACACAAACTATGGAAGCGACTGAGCTCGTTGAGTCTAACCTGTGCCACGTCTTAGAGAGAGAGATGTGGGAAGGCTCCCGAGACCATGGAAGAAAGCATAGTCCCATGGGAAGCGGAGCTGAGGGAGATTCGAGACCAACTCAGAGACATCCAGCAGGTGTACCGAGCAAAGGCTCCTGCCTCCGTCGATGCACTAATAGAGGAAGTCGAGCTTCCTTTCATTGATGACATTATGAGATCTCAACTCCCATCTAGGTTTCGAATGCCCCAGATCACCCCTCACTTTAGATCTGGAGACCCAGCCGAACACTTTAATTCCTTCAGAGCCTGGATGGAGCTTCACGGTGCATCGGAGCCCGTTATGTGCAGAACGTTCTCCCTAACCCTATCAGGAGTAACACGGAAATGGCACAGGCAGCTGAAGCCAAAACCATCGGTTGTTTTGCCCACTCTGCAAGGCCTTCATCATACAATTCATCAGCGAAAAAGATAGAAGAAAGCTCTCAATTCATCTCATCACGATCACACAAAGGGAGGATGAACTATTAAGGGATTATATTACTCACTTCTATGCAAAAGCAACACAAGGTCAACGATTACTTCGACAAGATAGCTCTTGCAGCTATAATAGCTAACCTCGAACAAGGGAAGTTTCTCTTCTCGATTGATAAGAACCTCCCGACCACTCTTAAACGACCTTCTTAACCAAGCTCAAAGATACTCAAACGTGGATGAGCTTTTCAGCTCATGAAAGGTAACTCGGGGCACAAGTACTTCGGCTAAAGGAAGGAAGCAGAAGGAAAAAAGAGTGTTGTCCGCTGTTAACAACAAAAGGAAAAAAGAAAACTACCAGAGTAGAAGTCACCGTATGAGTTGACGGCCAAGAGCCGATTCCACCCACATGCACCTATGAATGCCACACTTGAACAAGTGCTCATGAAGATACGGAACAGTGGACTACAAATTTCACAAAAGACAAACTATCTTAGTTGCTTTTTACATTTTCTTTTTTTTATTTTATTTTATTTATTATTCTTATTATTATTATTTTTTAAAAAAAAGTAAAATTCACTTAACAAGATGAAGCTGCTCATCAGGTGGGAACCACAATCTATATGCCTTGGGCCAAGAAAATATAGCCCTTTGCTCATATACTGCGGTTAGCTGGCTATACAGCCATTTTGTCAATGATCACCTTCTCTTACCATTCATTCCTTTCGTGGACATTCAACCACCAAATGTGTGAGATAGCCACTAGTGATGTCAATGGCCGAACACATGCCGTGTGCCTAACATTCAATCCCAGTTATTAATTGGGCAGTGTTAAAAGTTTGTCAAACCGGCTTGAACCCTGCTCTGCCAAGTACGTTTGAAGTTTCAACGGCATTTTTGAATAATATCATGCATGATTGCGCGCCCGTAATTCTGAGAACTGCCTAGATCTTGTACGAATTCCGAGAGTGGCCAGCTTGACTCAGACCCAGCCATGCATAATCATCACAGCCCTATTTGGCCTGATTGTTTTGGTCTAGCGCAAACTGGTCAGATTAGTCGGCGTTTTGGTCCACAGAGGCTGGGCCGGAGCTGGGTTGGTTCTTTTGGCATATTCCAAGCATGGGTCGGACTTGGGCCGGGGTTTTACTCTGGGTGCTGGCATGGACTGACCTTGCCAGCCCAAACCGTGTCCCTTGAAAGCCCCACTTGCCAGGTATATGGTCCAAAAGATTTCAAACAGTTGGGATCCCTTGATGCACGGCTTGGATCTTTAAATGTGTAGGTCGATAAGAAGGAATAAAGGACGCCGATTTCCTGCGAAAGCCTTTCCCACAAAGTTCCTGCACTTGAAACTTAGGTGGGCCCACTGTGATGTTTTTAAGAAATCCACTCCGTCCATCCGTTTTGTGAGCCCATTTTAAAGAGAGGAAATCAAAATTAAGAAGGATACAAGACTCAAGTTGACCGTACTAAACGAAAAGGTGGTTGGGGAAATTTCTACCGTTGAAACCTCCGTAGGTTCTAGGGTGATGTTTACACCCATACCGTTAGTACCGTCATTTGTACTGGGATGAACTGAAAACACAAATAATAGCACGATTCAAAACTTTTTTGGGCCCACGAATATTTCAACTGTGGACGTTCAATTATCACGTTTTCGGCCCACTTGAGCATTGGATACGGTTCATTTTTGGCCTCATTTCTTAAAATGAACTAAAAAAACCGATGGACCGAGAGGATTTCTTACAAATACGACAGTGGGCCCCACCCGGGTTCCCAGCGCAGGAACTTCCTGTGAAAGGCTTTCGCAGGAAATCCGTGTCCAGGAAAAAAGGGGGAAATGGGTCCACCTTAATCTATAAATAGGGCATCAGGGGTTAGTTGTTGAATCGATTTTTGTGGATTTTGTTCACAAGCAAAGTGGTGAGACATGCCTTTCAAATGGCGTTCTGTTCCACGTTGTGTTCCTCCTGAGCCTCTTGATCCTGGTGCTGTTCCTCCTCCTATGCCTCTTGTTCCTGCTGTTGCTTCTCTTCCTCAGCCTCCCAAACCTGGTGTTGATCCTCTTGATCCGGAAGCATCCGTTGAGGAATTTAAGGCCTGGCTCCAAGATATAGACACCAACAAGGATGGTGGCAGAACCGTGCAGGACCTGCAGGCTGCCCTCCATAGCGTCCGCATGTGGTTTGACAATCAGATGCTCCCACATGACATCAAGAATGCTGATCTTTATGACTTTGGTGCTCCTCGTCCTGCTCGTCGTCTGCCTCCTCTTCCTGGTGATTTTCCTCCTGCTGTTCCTATTCCTCGTCCTGCTCCTCTTCCTCCTGCTGCTCCTATTCCTCGTCCTGTTTTTCGTTTTCGTCCTCCTCTTGCTGCTCCTATTCCTCGTCCGCCTCCTGTTTTTCGTCCTCCTCCTATTCCTCGTCCTGATTTTTATCACAATGACAATGAGTACTGGAACCGGTGACCTCGTGTTGAAACTCTTATGAATCTACAACCAAGGGATGAGTAAGGACCTGCTCTGTTACTACTAACTACTGCATACAATCACAACTATGTTTATGATGTATGCAATATTTTGCATGATGTCTTTGCAAACTATGTTTATGATGGATGAAATGGTTTTCACCTGTCTTTTTAAGTTTGTGTTGTAGCATTTTATCTTCTGTCTACATAATAATAATAATGAGTGTATAAATCCCAAAAAAGAAAAAAAGAGAGTGTATAAAGCCATTTGTCAGACCAAACCAAAAGCTCATTGAACTAGTTCATATGCTTTATTGGCCATTTATTAGACGCTTAGGATAAGAAAAGATACTAAAATGTTGCCGATGATGTGCATGGAAAAGCAACTTTAAACAGGAGAGAATTGCTAAGCCATAATTCATTGACTTGTTAAACAGACCAGAGGGTTTTGATAGAATGTGGCATCGTACCACCAAAATTTTCTAATAGGCAACCATAGGTGCTTCTGTACATCGCACTAAAATTTATCATATCGGCCTTGTGCCAAAATGGGATGATATGATCATATGGCGTACGGGCCGCGCGCACAGGACCATCTACCCACTTAAATTCAGAAAGTGACCCATCCCATGATTAGACACAAATGATACTCGACACATGGCATCTAAAGGATAGTATGCACATAGCAATATTATCAATTTTTATATTGTGGTTCCACTATGTGATTGGTTCCACAGTATCTGAGGCTTACGCGCTGGTTAATGGCTTGTTGCTATGCAAAGACAGAGGCCTCTCTAATCATAGTAGAAACTGATTCCCGAGTTATTTTCGATGCGGTGGTCAATTCCAACCATTCTCATAGCTGGAAGATTTGGTACTTCTTGGGAGTCGTTCAGCAGCTCATGAAGCCCCTCAACATTTGTTTCTCACACACGCTCAGGCAGGGCAATTCCCTGGCTGATGGTTTAGCTATGTGCGCTGGCATTGGTACCCTGAATAGGCTTTACCTTGGGCAGAGAGATCTTCCAAGGCTCATCAGGGGATCCATGCTCCTTGACAAAGCAAGCATTGGTCAGTTCAGGCAATCCAGACCCAAGGAGGGGGTCGGATGACTTAGCTCTTCTCGGTGGCCTCATTCGCTTCCAGCATTGGGGACAGCCCAGGCAGTTTTTCCATCCTGCATGCGCTTCGTCAAGGATTTTTTTTTGGACAGCTAGTGGCCGGTTTAGTTCCGGCTTCATCTTCTTTCTTTTAGCCTTCTTACTTCTCTTTTCACAAGATAGGTGGGCTCTGTCAACCTGTGGGGCCTGCCCGAATAACCAAGATGTACATTCTCTTTTGTCAATACAAATAAGGTGGAATCCCACCTTTCCTTAAGGCTTTAAAGCATCAAAAGAATATAATTGGCCAATAAAGAAGATCTTTAAAGCATGGTCCACCAACAGCCGGTGCAACTGCTTAGTGGTTTGGAGTACTGAACCATGGGACTTCATTAGTACAAACTAAAAACCTTAGTATACAACCCCCATCCTTTCTTTTTTATTCAATATGAGGACATGCAACTCTAATGTTGATCAAATCTTTTAGTGTTTATACAAATATACTTCACAAAACATTTTTTTTAAATATCAACTTTTTTTTTTTTTTTTAACACACACACATCCCCACACACTCACACCATAGTGGGATTTCACCACCTATGGATACTTGAACCCTTGATCGGGTGCTGAAACTCCTAAGAGTCTACCAGCTAAACAAGAGATATACTTCACAAAACATTCTCAAAAGAACAATTGGTGGATGACAGAGATAAAGAGTACAAGGCCGTGGATGACTTGATATGGAAATGTTGGTTTTTAATGTAGGCTGTAATCTCCGGACATGTAGATCTTGTAAATATAGTCTTTCTTGGAGAGACGTTGTTATGCCTTTTCAAGACATCTACATACGCCTTCTATGTACATGGAAATTTTAAGATGAATGGACGTGATCTTTCTTGTGATGGTAATTTCTATTTTTTTTTCCAGCCGAAGACAATTTTGCAACAGTAAAAAATATAATTCTGCCACATGGTGTTCTAATATTAGTTAGCTTAACTGTTGTCACATGTGTGGTTTGTGTTACTGATGCTACATGCACAACCATATATCAGGCATAATCAATTATCTTTATAACTTAATTACATAGTTGAGTAGATTTTAAACAAAGTAACAGAATAATATGATTCTCTTGTGACAAAGCACACATGCAAAGTACGTCTAATAAATTAAGTCACCAATAACATGTAGTGCGTATGACCGTTGTCCCTAATTTTATTCACTGGATGTTTTCATCTCAAATTAGTCCATCTTTCATGTGGCCCATCCACAACCATTCCTTATAGATGAACGATCTGGATTGTCACTTAGTGGCAAAGCGTTGAAAAATTATTATGCAACCTTCCGAAAACAAGCATTGTTGGCATTTCTCCGTTTCACGAGAGTGGACCAGGCCACCTCTTGAGAGAGGGGACTAATAAAGTGAAGCGAGTGGAACTGAAATAGTGTAAAGACTCCTTTCTCAAACCCATCGAGAAAGGGGTACGGATGAATGTGAACTGTCCATCCAGTTGACCGTAGTATGGATGGTCCATGTGCATCTATGGAACCAGACCAGTTGTGTGATCGCGACCCTAGTATGGACGGTCCACATCTATGAAACCAGGCCAGCTGTGAGATCCATGCCATTCTGCCAGAGGCCCGAAATCCAAGTAGAAAGCCAAAACGGTTAACCGACGACATTGAACAGGGATATATAAAGAGAAGTTAGGGAAATAATCATCAAATATTATATCACTTTTGAAAAGTGGTCCACCTAAGGCAGTGTCAACAATCAGAATGGTCCAGATTAAAACATGTCTTTCCACTTGTACGGTGAAGAGGGTCTATACCATGCTTCTGTTTATCAGCGATGCACAGAATTACTGCGCGGTGGTCAAAGAATATTTTCGTAATTCGAGGCCCTCAGATAGGAACATAATAAAGCACGAGAAAATTTCGGTAATCGTGCAGCGGACAAATGCTGATACGCACGCACTTTAAAATTACTTTGAAATTGCATACGAATTATATAAGTAATTCAAATTATACTGCACAAGTTTTGACATAATTTAAATATACTATGAAAAAGTGATGCTTATTTGATTATCTAGCCATCTAATTGGTGGAAACTTATTGGACGGTTAAAATTGGCGTGGCTTCGGTGGATCTAAGTTGGGTGGGATTCCTAACCATGGGGTGATGCATGTGGCTTATATCCATGCTGTTCATCCTTTTTTTAAAACTCATTTTACCGCATGATACTAAAAATGACCTTTTTTAAAACTCATTTCAGAACACGATCCTAATAAATGAAGCAGATCCATATCTTAAGTAGACCATGGTATAGGAAACAACGCTAACCAAGCATTAGAAACTTCTCATAAACCACGAAAGTTTTGTATCAAGTAAGTTGATATTTGTGTGGTCTCTTCAGTTGGGCTTCTGTAATCTTATCAACAGGTTAGATGGCAAATAAGAAATTGGATTGCCTACTGAGTTACTCACTAGGCTCTCTACCGAGTAAACTCAGTTGGGCCCACCATGAATGTACGTGGTTTATTCACACTGTCCATCCATATTTTTCAGCTCATTTAAGGGGTTTTGCATAAAAGTGAATCATATCAAAAGCTCAAGTGTTGTAAAATTTATATTATTTCTGTATAATGTGAAAACTGAAAATAAAAATTAGCTTGAATAAGGACAGACTGAAGTACGTCTAGGACGCTGTCCTTAAAGCATTATTTGCTCTTACTAAAGTGAATTGAGTATGTTGATAGATTACAGGCAAACCACTTCTAGGATACGATGAGTCTGGTATGGGTTTGCATTCAGCAAACACAAAGGTCCACCAAATGGAACTCTGTTACACAATCTGGCAGAAATATAAAAGAAAAAATCTCAAAAGAAAAGAGAGAGAAGAATATTTGATTTAGACCACTGAACTGGTTAGTTCTTCAGCCACTGATTCAGTTGAACCGTTCTAGACCACACCGTTGGTCTGTTCTTCAAACAAAGGGTTGAACCCTTGTTGTCTTGCTGGAGTATATGAGAGGAATAGAGGTTTGTTTTAGTTCGTATGGGTTTGATGGAGTGAGTTGAGAGATGGATTGGAAACCCATCCAGACCCTCCTTTTATAGGCTATGGTGGCTGGGGGTTATGGTCCAGAGACATAAATCCCATTAATGTAATTTCTAGCTGTTGAGAAACTAGACGTTTTATGATCATTTATGACTGTTGTGCATGGCCCATTATAGTAGCTGCATGCTGACCGTTGTGAGAGCTGACTAGCCATTTTCTAGCTGTTGGGCTAGCCATGCAACAGTTTCTGCATGAATTCTGCAATCAAGTCCATAGCTGTCACACATTTGTGTAACAGCTATATTTCCAGCCTCTATATAATAAGAGGGACTCTCATTCAGTCCTCTAGATTTCGTCCAGCCATCCAACTGCCTCTGCCTTAGCCACTTAATCGCACCACGACTCGCACACGTCTCGCTCCGATTCACTCAAGGTAGTGAAGGAACGACCCTCTGTGACACGATGTGGACGTGCGAAGTGCAAAGTGCGCCACTAGCGCCTCTACAGCCACACTGCCTCACATGCCCACCGCCTTGCACCGAGCCCGTGACCGAGACCGAGTCCAAGTCCGAGACTGGGACCGAACCCGTGCCCCTACCCAAGCCCGAGCCCGAGCGCGAGCGTACATGCGCGGCAAGTTCCATTCTCCTTTGGATTAAGTGTGTAAGTATTATAATACTCCACATCCTTCGTATAAACCATAAAATTTTCTCTTCCCTTTCCCACGTGGGACTATTCTTAAAAACCCCCAAAAAACTTTTTTCAAAAATTTAAATATATTCTATTATATTTATTTTAAAATATATTTTTATAAAATCAATATTTTGCAACAATCTCCCACTTGATTTTTAAAAATATATTTTCTCGGTTAAACATTTCTGCTAGAATAATCAACTTAAATGCATAAAGAAATATATCTTTCGATTTTAATCTTTCTTTAGTGTAAGTATCTCAAAACTCTGTCGAAATGACTGGTAGCCGTAGCGTTGAACCAGTTATTCCTAGATAACAGAGTCGGAGAAATCACACACATATTCGCTATATGTTTGTTACAGTTCTCACAATCTTGCTCAGCACAATTAATGGTCATGTGCTTATCCTACTTCGTGAACGATCCTGAGAGAAACTCCTAACTCTTATGAGAAACGACACCATCTTTACGCTTATATAGGTGAAATCCTTCCAGTATCTCCATTACTATAAGACACTTTTCCTATAGACTAGATTTCATTAAGAGTTCTAAGACTCAACCCTCTTTCGTAACGCTCAGCATTTATCTATTATGAATGAGGTTTTATAATTTAGTACTGAAAACTTTCCACATATCAGTGACTTATTCTTACCCATTGAACCCAAAATTAGAGATTTTTTGACTTTAAGTTGGGTTATCATCACCAGTAAAACTTTGGTTGAAGTGTTTCAACCCTATCCCTCTAGATGTAGCCTTTACTAACTCTCTCGGTAGAGGTTTAGTGAAAGGATCTGTCAGGTTATTGCTTGATTTCATATAGGAAATAGCAATGCTTCCATCTCGAATCAATTGTCTGACATAATCATGTCGAAGAATGATATGTCTAGACTTACCATTATAAGTACCGCTATAGGCTCTAGCTAATGTGGCTTCACTATCACAATGTAGTGACACAGCCGATATAGGCTTTACATAGAAAGGAATTTCTAATAGAGGATCCCTTAGCCACTTAGCCTCTTTGACTGTTGCAGTCAGGCCTATGAATTCAGACTCCATAGTCGTGTGCGTTATGCAAGTCTGTTTCTTGGATCACCAAGATACAGTTGCACCTCCTAGGGTGAATATCCACCCTGTAGTAGACTTGTTGTCCCCTGCACTCGATATTCAGCTCGCATCGGTATATCCTTCAAATACGGCAGGAAACTCTGAATAAAATAGTCCAAAGTCTTTGTTTGTTTTTAAGTAACCAAGGACTCTACTGATTGCATTCCAGTGTTTAGTACTGGGGTTACTAGTAAACTTACTAAGTTTACTCACAGCATATGCGATATCAGGTCTAGTACATTGCATAACATACATAAAACTCCTTACAACACTCACATATTCTAATTGTGCAACTATTCTTCCAGTATTTTCTTTTAGCTTGATACTTGGATCAAATGAGGTTTTTGCTTCCTTTATATTCAGATGGTTAAACTTCTTTAGTATCTTCTCAATATAATGAGATTGACACAAAGCATAACCCATAATGTTTTTTTAACTTTGATACCTAGGATGGTATCGACTTGTCCAAGATCCTTCATTTTAAATACGGAAGATAGAAACCTCTTTGTTTCAGTCACACATTCCATTTTATTACTTATTATTAACATGTCATTAACATACAGACAAATAATAACGATACAACTACCATCTACTTTAAAATATATGCATTTCTCAGCTACATTATGCATGAAACCATGAGATAGTATTTTGGAATTCAACTTCTCATGCCATTGTTTTGGTGTTTGTTTTAATCCATACAGAGATTTAACTAATCTACATACTTTGTTTTCATTTTCTGGTAGAACGAATCCTTCAGGTTGTTCCATGTATACCTCCTCATTGAGGTCACCATTCAGGAATGCAGTCTTTACATCCATTTGGTGGATATGAAGATGATGTATGAAAGCTAGCACAAATAATATTCTAATGGATGTTATCCTAGGTACAGGAGAGTATGTGTCAGTAATCTATCCCTTCTTTTTGTCTAAAACCCTTAGCTATTAGTCGAGCTTTAAAGGTTTGGATAGTTCCATCAGTGTGATATTTCTTCCTAAATACTCAGTCACAACCTATGGGTCTAGAACCTAGAGGTAAGTTTAATAGTTCCCATGTTTGATTTGACAGTCACAGTCTGAAAAATGGAAAAAAAAAATGACGGATTTAGAGACAGTTCTGGACTGTCTCTAAAATTTCTTGGTTTAAAGACGTTTTAGAGATAGCCGTAAACCATCTCTAAACTTTTAGACGGCTCTTGACTGTCCTTAATATTGTTTTAAAAATTCGAACGTCCACAAATCATTTAAGACGGTCAAAAGCCCTCATTAACTGCAGAAAAAAGACGGCCATCGACCGTCTGGAAAAGTCCCTGACCGTTTTATATGCAGCCATTTGAGATGGTCAAAGACCGTCCGTATTAGAGATGGTCATTGGCCGTCTCTTATTGGTAATCTGAGACTGTCAAAGACTGTCTCAATTAGAGACAGTCATTGGCCGTCTTTTACTGGTAATTTGAGACTGTCAAGGACCGTCTCAATTAGAGACGGTCATTGGTCGCCTTAATTTGAGACTGTCAAAGGCCGTCTTAACTATAGCGGTTATTTAATACCGTCTGCATTAGAGATGGTCCTAAACCATCTCTAATGGTCAACACTTCACAACAAAAAAACTTATGAATTTCGAAAAAATAATAATTGAGAAGCTTAGAAAAATAATTAACAACATTTAAGAAAATTTTAGATTTTGAAAAAAAAAAACTGTGATTTTATAATAATCTAGATTTTGAAAAAAAATAATTAAGAACTTTGAATAATGTTAATAATTTTGAAAAAAAAGATTTCGATAAAAAAATAATATATTGAAAAAGAAAATATAAAAAATTAAACAAAATTGTGAAAAAATTGACAAATTGTAAAAAAATATATTTTTAAACAAGAAAATTAGATTTTGTATTTTGACAAGAAAAAATAAAAAGTTATATAACAAGATTTCGATAAAAAAATGATATTCTGAAAAAGAAAATTTAAAAAATTAAACAAATTTGTGAAAAAATTGAGAAATTGTAAAAAATATATATATTTTTTAAAAAAGAAAACTAGATTTTGTATTTTGACAAGAAAAATTAAAAAGTTATATAACAAAAGTGAGATTTAAAAAATGATATTTTGAAAAAGAAAATTTAAAAAATTAAACAAAATTGTGAAAAAAATGACAAATTTGAAAAAAAAAATATTTTAAAAAAAAGAAAACTAGATTTTGTATTTTGACAAAAAAAATTGAAAAGTTAGATAAAAAAAAAATGAAAATTTGATGATGTGTTGTATATCCTTGCCGCCCATACGTTTCTCAAACCCATATTTGGGCCAGGTATAAAAAATTGTGTAGATTTAAATCTTGAGTGGACCACACCACTGGAAAGAATGATAATATATATAGTACCTTGCCATTAAAAATTATAAAGAGCCCATTGTAAGGTTTCAGTAATGTTTATTTGCAATCTAACTTGTTGATAGTGTAAAGAAGATCTAGATGAAGGTAAACTACAAAGATCAAATTGATCCAAAACGTTTGCGGCCTTCAAAAGGTTTTTAATGGTTATTCATAATTGTTTTGATTGGTATGGCCCACCTGAGATTATTTAGTTCTTATGATCTGAAATCACATCCTAGAATATGATGAAAAAATATATGGACGGTGTCGATATACATAAAATATATCAAGGTGGACCCTATACGGTTAGAGTAATACCCATGAAAAAGTTACCTAAATAGTGAAATGGTGCTATAAGGTCACCTCATGGGAGCTCCCATGAGGCCACATGATGTATGTAGAATATCAATGCCATGCATTTGATGTGTCCCCTTTAAGTCAAAAAATCAGTCATATATATACGAAACTCAGGTGGGCCATAGCATCTAAAACTATGTAAAGACATCCCTAAAACATATAAAAGCATTTGGTGGGGCCCACATGAGTTTTGGATGTGTATGAAACTTGGTCTGACTCCTCATCCAAGTGGGACACACATAATGAATGGGTTGGATCTATGAACCACATCTAGGTGGGCCCAATATATGATTATGAATGTTTTAATGCATAGGTAACCCTCTCAACTATATATGTGGTGTGGCCCACCCAAGTCATGGATCGACTTTATTTTTAAGCTCGTGGCCCACCATGGAATGATGCATCTGATTGACGTGGCAGATCCAAAGTTCAAGTGGACCCACCATAGAAAAGAGTGGGATAGTGACACCCACTATTGAAACCTTCGAAGGGCCCGCCGCGATGTTTATTTGAGATCCAATCTGTTTATAAGTTAATACAGACATGGATGTGGTTGAAACTTGGTCTGATATCCCTCATCCAAGTGGGACACACATAATGAGTGAGTTGGATATGTGTATTACATTTAGGCAGGCCCAATATATGATTATGAATGTTTTAAGGAAACCCTTCTCTACTACATTTAGGTGAGTTACTCATTACTTTTACTAGAGTAAACTCTGTGGGGTCCACTGTTATTTCTTTATTTTATCCACTCCATTCATCCATGTTAATAGATAATTTGAGGTTTAAAGAACAAAAAGGAAGCATATCCAAAGCTCAAGTGGACCACACCACGAGAAATAGTGTGATTGAACCTCTACCATTTAAAATTTCTTTGAGGCCATAGAAGTTTTGGATTAAGCCGATGTTTGTGTTTTCCATTCATTCATATATTTTTTATATCATGAACAACCTTTAACCGTTTTTGGACAATCTAATTAGTCCAGATTGAAAAGTAAATAACTTCAGATGTTTAAATCAAAATTCACTCAGCTGTGTGGGCCGCACCATGATGTATGTGTTTAATCCATGCCGTCCATCTATTTTTAAAGATCATCTTATGACATGAGACCAAAATGAGGCATATTCCAATTTGAAATGGACCACATTACGAGAAATAGTGTTGAATGAGCGTCAACCATTTAAAACATTTTGGGGGCCATAAAAGTTTTGAATTAAGATGATTTTTTTTCCCCTCTTCATCTAAGCATGTATGACCTAATAAAAAGATTGGATGCCAATTAAAGAGTATAGTGGGCCTTACATATGATTTTAATGATGGATATCCAATCACTATTGTTTTCATGTGGTGTGATTAAACTGTGTGGGGTCCACTGTTATTTATTTATTTTATCCATTTCCGTTAATCTATGTTAACGGATAATTTTAGGGTGTAATCCTAAAAACGAAGCAAATTAAAATCTCAAGTGGACTACAGTACAGGAAATAGTTTGGTTGAACATCTACCATTGAAAATTTTTTGGGGGCCAAAGAGGTTTTGGATCAAGCTGATGTTTGTGCTTTCTCTTCATCCATGTCGTCCATTTGTTTTTCAAGATAATTTTAGTGGTTGAGTCTAAAATAAAAAGTACTCCCAAAGCTCAAATGGACCACACGATAAGAAACAATGCGAATAATGACTTCCACCATTTGAACCATGCTAGGGCCCACAGTGTTTTTTATTTGTCATCCAACCTATTCATAAGATTACAAAGAGATGGATGGAGGTAAAATAAATAAATATCAGCTTATCCAAAACTTCAGTGGGCCCCAAGAAATTTTCAACGGTATAATTTCAATTCACACTATTTCCCATGGTGAGGTCCACTTGAGATTTGGATATATCTAATTTTTGGGATCAAGCCATACAATTATCTGTTAAAATGGATGGACGGAGTAGATAAAATATACAAATCATGGTGGACCTCATAGAGTTTACCCGGTACGCTTATGGCCTGTTTGGGCGATGGGATTAGAAGGGATTGGGTAGGAAGGGATTTAAAAAACATAATTATTACCCATGACAGGGATTGTCCCTGTTGCCATGGGATAAGATTAATGCCCTGCTTTGTTAGTAATACGTTGGTATATTGAATGGATATACTCACCATCATTTGAAATTACCGAAAATAACAAACATGTGTTATATCTAAACTGTTCATTTGTTTTGTAACCTCATTTTATGGCATGGGCCTAAAAATGAGGTAGATCCAAAACTTATGTGGCCCAAAGAAGTCTTCAACGGTAAGTATTCAATCCCCGTTGCTTTCTATGTTGGGGTCCACTTTAGCTTTAGATTTACCTGATTTTTTTGGCCCATGCTGTAAAATAATCTCGAAAAATGGGTGGACGGTGTGGATATAGCCTACACATCATGGTGCACTACAACAAAATAGAGTAACAGCGGCACTTTAGGTGCCTCTTGCACCAGCACTGTGTAAAACAGGGCCCACGGATGTATTACCGTATATAAAAAAAATAAAAATAAATAAACATACAGTCATTTCGCTCCCGGACCCCGCGCCTCTCTCGCCAACTGCCTATCTCACACTCTATCTTCCTCTCCCGACCTCCAGATCTCGCGCCTCTCTTTCCATCTGCCTATCTCGCACTCTATCTTCCTCTCCCGATCTCCAGATCTCGCGCCTCTCTTTCCATCTGCCTATCTCACACTCTATCTTCCTCTCCCGATCTCCAGATCTCGCGCCTCTCTCGCCAACTGCCTCTCTCTCTCTCTCTCTCTCTCTCTCTCTCTCTCACTTGCATCATCTCCAGATCTGAGTGCGGCCAGCAGCCCCTGCCCTTCATCTCTTCCCGGCCAGGTACTCATTTCTCTCAAATAGATATCTAGGTTTTTTATTTTGAGATCTGTAAATCCGCAGATTATCAGAGGATACAATATTGGAATTAGGGATTTCCTAAACTCTGTAATGGGAAAAGGATTAGGGGTTTCCTAAAATCACTTTTATGGTTTATTGTTGTGAATGTTTAAGGTGTGCACAACACGTGTTTGATGAAATGTCTCTGTTCTAACAGTTTTCAATTTATATGTTAGAGTTGGGCATAGTATTTCAAATTCAAATGTTGTTTTGCGGCTATGATGATCTGGATTTTGTTCTCTTCTATTTTCCTGATCTGGGTAAATTGCAAAGTGGCTTGCCAAAGATGGTATTGTTTATTAGCAGGCTCTTGCAGTTACATGATACTCAGACAGCGTGGGATACTTGATACACAGGCACGTAGAAATTGTACATGTGGCATACATTAACTAAATTCCGAAAATTAGATTGATGGAACGACTCTAACCTCAGGTGCATGCACTCACTCGACCTCAGATGCATGCACTCACTCGACCATTGGATATTTTTCATTTTAACCGTCCAATAAATGTCCACCGATCTGATAGTGGATAATAATAATAAAAAAAAAATAATCATAAATTTTAGTTCATGATACATCCAAATTGGGAAGACATATTTTGGACAGTCAAATTTCCCATACATACGACATGACGGTGGGAAACATGGCTGCATGCTAGGTTAGCATGTTGTTGGCTTTGAACACTTATGGGTGCTTGAAAACCTAGGTAAGCTAGTAAGCTAAACTAACAAGCAAGTGGTACATACAGCCATAGAATAAAATGTATGAAGCTCTGAGAGAAAGGCTGCCCAATGTTTCATTTATGAGGACTTATAAATAAAAATGTATCACAAAATAATAGGAAAGGATCTGGTTTTAAACTATATCTAAGATAGTTACCAGCCCTCTATATCTATATACGCCACATACATGTATGAGATACGAGTTCATCTATTGGACCGTGTCATGGATGAGCCATAACTGGGAAAAACAATCAGGTGACCTTAGCCACAATTGAAGGAATTTTGAGATATACAAATAATTATTAGAGAAAATATCTTTCAATATATATATATATATATATATATATATATATATATATATATATATATATATATATATATATATATATATATATATGACAAAATATCTTTCAAAAAAATTATTAGAGAAAATATCCAACCAAAGTTCCTCATACAACAGGAAGGAGTCCTCTGATTGACAGCTAGGATCATATAAGAGTAAAACCTATCATGCACACCTCAGCATGTGAACCATTTGTTTGTTGCAGGCATGCGACATATAAAGATACAAAGTGATTATGGCTCGATCTCATTTATGCGTGCCATGTGTACGAAATAGATTGCTTGAAAACCGCTTTAATTTTATGCCAATTAGCAGGGGCCACAAGTGTATATCACTAGCAAATCACCAGTGTTAATCGTACATAAGTAACCAAGCCAGTGAGTGGTTCCCCTATGTTCATCAATTGGGTATGACAAAAGGGGGAAAAAAGAGGTATCGAGAAAGTATGATGTCATGGGTTAACTATACATAAGAAACTGATGTAAAACACAGACTGGTGAGATCAGATGAACTCCTTTTCCTTTGTATTCACTCATCCACCAAGTGGGATGTTTTTACTAGAAGATCTTTCTAAAATCTTCAAAAATGTTATTTGTGTAATGCGGAAAATCCACATGTTTCTCAATAGTAGAATCTCCAGCTATCAATGTCCTTTCGGATCACTTACACCTCGCCACTTTTTGATATGGTCATGAAAGTGGTACTCCCCGCATGACACTTGGGTAATCTTCACAAGCTCAGGGGCTTCATCAAGGAACCTCACATAGGCATTTAAAATGTGGTTACAAATTATGCAGGTTATTGCTCTTGGGGGTGTAATATATGGATGTCCTACACATGTGACATGCTAGCGGAAAGATGGTATGGCACCACAAGTTGCAGCAGTGAGTTATCTAAACCGAAATGTATTTCCTTGATTTATTATCATTTTTTACCATCATGCTTATCACTGATTTATAGCATAACGATAATTGGTTAATATCAAATGATGGTAGATCCCATCATTTTGTCTTTTGTTGTGCTTTTCTTTTGCCCTTTGGGCTTTAACAATATTTAGTTCTTAAAAAAAAAAAAAAAATTCATATGATGGTATATACCTCATTTTTATGCTCATGTAAATAATTTATGTCAAATGTTTCAAATTTTTTTTTTTTTTTTTTAAATGTCAAACTGCTCATGAGTGCTTCACTGAAAAATGCATAACCAGAGGTTTGCATGGGACCTTTGTGCAGATCTGTCATGTTGCCATTCACCTATTGACCCCATCTCTGCTGTATAAATGATTGATTATTTGTCTTTTTTAATGATTTATGGAGATTGAAACTAGCTTGCAATATCATGCACCCAAAAGAATAAGTTAAGAAGAAAATTATTCCATTCTATTACCATTTTCTCGTTGAATAATCAGTGCAATTCTGCTCATTAGGTTATTCTGAAAAGTGGTTAATTAGTATTAGGTGTATCTTTCTTCCTTCAGGAGAGCTGCCTCAGAGTATATCAACTTTTAGAACTTTTGTTACTCTAGATCTTGATGGGAATGCATGTTAATTTGTGCTAGTAGATTCTTTGCAGGGAGGTATAAATGCAGCCTTAGGAAATATGACTGAAGATGATTGGAGGTGGCATATGTATGACACTGTCAAAGGAAGCGGTTGGTTAGGTAATACATTCAAGTGATAGAAATTTCCAACTTTGGCATTCACTTACATGACATGTTCTATAAGTCCTTTGTTATTTGAGTTACACTGAGAAATCATTTTTTTTTTCCTTGCATCAGTTCTTGTTTCTTTCTTTTCTTTCTTTCTTCCTAATCTTGGGTAAGAAATATTTTACCATATCATGTACTCTTATATTGTCTTTTCATAAACATCTTCTGCACATTCTTTGCCTTCTAAGTATTTACTTAACTACAATTGTTATTACATGTTATGTAATTTGAATCAAACTTAATGGAGCATCTCTACATTTTCCACTTGTTAACAGGCGAAGGAGTCATGAGAGTGTGATTTTTGTTTTTTGTGTGTTTTTTTTCCCTTTATGGTGGCCAATTTGTATGCAATTCCTCTTGCAACTGTTTTATGTCTGTTCTTAAAGTGGAATGTTGTTGTGTTATGTAGGTGATCAAGATGCTATCCAGTATATGTGTAGAGAGGCACCAAAAGCTGTCATAGAGCTTGAAAATTATGGGTTGCCATTTTCCCGAACTGAAGAAGGGAAAATATATCAGCGTGCTTTTGGTGGTCAAAGCCTGAATTTCAGAAAAGGTTCACATACTCAACTTTGTTATAGGGGTAGTTAGTTTCACGAGTTATCTATAACATTTCTTAATTTATACCGTCTTCTATGTTGCAATTATAGGTGGGCAGGCCTATCGCTGTGCATGTGCTGCTGATCGAACTGGTTATGCTTTATTGCACACGCTTTATGGCCAGGCAATGAGACACAATACACAGTTCTTCGTGGAATACTTTGCTTTGGATCTTATAATGGACAGTACGGGTAAGTTACTTTCTGAGTGATATATTTCTGATAGCTTTATCTTTCAACATTTGCTCAGTTTTTGGGAAATCATGATTGGTTATTTGGTGATTGATGTTATTCACCTGAAAGTCATGATTGCTTAAAGTCTAACTTCGTAAACAAAACATGCAAATTATAACCTGTGATTTTAGCATTGTGGGTTTGTGTTTCAGAAGATTACGATGTGAAACGAATTACGAAATCAATAATAGAGTCTGCAATTGGAACTGGTTGCAAGTCATTAGACTTGGACCTGTTGCAGGATCGCCTATGTTGTATGTTGCAGGCAAAGAAATTCTTCCTGGTGCTTGACGACGTTTGGAGCAAAGACAGCAAGAAGTGGGAGAAGTCGAGAGACTTCCCTTCCAAGTCGGTGCACTGGCAAATAATCATTGTAACCACTTGTATGGAAGATGTTGCTTGCATGATGGGAAGCACTGATCACATGCACAAATTGGTGGTCAGGAAACCGTCTCTTTCTGTCTATCATATACCCCTCTCTTTATATTTCTCCTTCCATTCACCACCTATTCGATGAAATTCCTCATCACCAAACCTATATATTTTCCCAGAGATCTGAAGATTATGTGGTGAAGTGAGACAGCCGTCAAGAAACCGTCCACTTTGATAAGATCACCACTGTCTGAAGAAGCCGAGCTATGGCCTCGGCCTCGATCACTGCGATCCTCGTACTTGTGGCTCGGAAGGTATGTCTTTGGAATGTACAAGGGCATCACCACCACGGCCTTGAGTCTTGACGAACTTGTTCTTCCGAGATCTTCTTCTGCTATGACCGCAAACCACCCCGATTATGCCTCTATAGGTTTTCCTTCTTATTGTTTTGTGGATTTGGAGATTGGAGAGAAGCGCTTGGTTTTATTTGCTGATTCTTTTTTGAATTTTCATTCACTTTTCATGAGAATTGTTGTTTCAAATCTGCATAAGAGCACGAAGAAATTGTTTTCTGAGACGTGAGTGTTTGTTGATTTAACTTTTCTTTTGTTGTTTTTGCTTGAATTTTTTTATTTTTTTATTTTTTTTTAAAAAAACCGGAATTGGATGATCTGTGCAGAATCAAAGAGATGTATTGTCATTTCAATGAAAGATCAGGGCAGAAGCTCTGTTAGTTGCAGATGATGTTTATGAGATAATCATGAAGGTAATCTCCCCTGTTCTGCATAAAAATGTTGGGATTCCGAATTTTTTCATTGGTGTATATTTACTATGATTCCTTCTACTGGTAGATAGCAATTTTGAACACTTTGATAATAAATTGGGATGACTTGAATATGCATGACTGCATGTTGTTAGAATTGGAAATTTAGAGGTTTCAGTTTTTAATGATTGTAACTCACTGTATCAAACTCAGAAGAAGTGCCTAGTGCATCATTTGGCATTGGAGGTGGGCCCCACCTCGGAATGTTGTACATTGTTGGGTAAGAGGGACCCACTTTATGTTGAATTAGCCTGATTGGTTTATCCTGATCCTATGAGCGAGATCCTGCAAAATAGGCTAGATTGGGTTTAGTCTAGCCATATGTTTCCATGCTCTTAATTATGTGATGTGGATCATTTCATTGTGGTGAATTTTAGGCTTAATACAATCTAGGTGGCATTCACCATCCAACAATCATCTGTTACAAATTATTTTTGACCTATCAAGTCTTATAATAAAGATTTCCTGTAGTTGATTATTATAATTACAGTAATTAATGTAGTTGAAGGACGGTTGCTAGCACTCATGACCATTATCTCAAATATACAGCTGTTATGGCTATTTAAAAATAAAAATAAAATCTGTCTAGAGAATTTTTCTTTGGAGAAGTAAGATGTCAATAGCATTTCCATTTCAAAATCCAAGTGTTCTACAATAAAGAAATATGTTTGGAATTTTTTTTCCCCTCAAAGGATGTTTTTAATATGGCAAGTATGTCTTACTGAAAGTCGAATGGTAGTAGATATGTGCACTGTTTGATTTACAGGGAGAACGCTTTTGTAACATTATTATTATTATTATTATTTATTTTTCTTATCAATGCGGATCAAGATATATCTTGGGGTGTATTTTTGTAAAAGGCTATGCGGTGTCTCGGTTATTAGAAGGTAGATCATGTCATAGTTTGTTGCGAGTTCTATTATCGATTATTTCCACCTTTAAGTAATCGAACATGAAGAACATCTTATTTATGCAATACCTCTTCCCATTTTTTCGAACCACTTGCATCTGAATGTGTGGATTTTATTTGGATGAAGAGGTCACGATCCAATGAGTTTCGGGTTACTTGGAACATTCTTTTTAGTTTTTGGAATCTATGTGCTGGTAAGAATGCCAATCAATGGAATCCCAGCATGTGCTTCAGGACTTTTGCATGATATGAAACATTGGTTGTTGTTATTTCGTCCCTTTTTTTTTTTTTTGCATGATATGAAACATTGGTTGTTGTTATTTTGACTTTTATTGCTCCCCTTTCTTGGACTCAGACTCTAAAAATCAAAGGCTCTCTCCCTCCTCTCCTTTCCCCAGAAGCATCTCATTGCATGGTCTCCTCAGCACTACACATCTACAAAGAAACTTGGATCACCACCTGCAATATTAAAAAAATCTTTGTTTTGTTACTACCAAATCGGTACCATTTCAAACCATATTTTTTGACCCACATGAATCTTAGTGACACGATGAAACTAGACAATGGGAATTATCAGGTGCTAAACCTTGAATGATGGTGTGTGAGTTCTGGACCATTCATTTGTTGGCCCCTAATGTGGATGGCCTTGTTTGGTGGACACCTAAAACAGAGTTCTTCTCACTTTATTTAACAATAGTTATGTATTAGAGATCTTGATCTCTAGTGCATAATGAATTAATGTTACCAGTTAAATAAAATGGATGAACTCATTTTTAGGCGTCTACCAAACAGGGCATAAGAATTTCTAATTGAGAATAACCGCATTCATGTTAGATAATTCTCACCAAGAGAAGTTTTTTTCTGTGCCATTTTTCAAGTTTTAGGATCAGTGACAATTGGAGTAATTTAGGTAAGAAGTACAAAAAGGCAGTGATGGTTTCATGCGGTCACAAACTTATAAAATGCCTTTCATATTTGATACAGTAATACAATGACCTTTTGTTTTCTAGCAGATCATATGTGCTTCTTCTTTTTTCTTTTATTTTTAAAATCAAGTTACATTCAGTTTTAGCCATGAACAATTCTTCCATGGGATTTTAAATGAGTAGGATTATAAAATCACTGTGACAGGTATGGGACCTGATAAAATTGCCAGACTATCTTACACAGAGGAGTACATTGATTCTTCTAGAATAGGGATTACTTGGTGAATATCTTGGAGGTTAGATAAATATTCATTTAAGTTATATTGAGGGCAACTTGAATTTGTAACAGTTAGAAATTACAATTGAAACTTGAAAGATATGAATCTCATTTACAATTTCCTTCATGCAGGCATGCATGCATGGTTTGCTCCTGCTATCGATACCCGTTATGCGGTGGTTGTCCCCATAATCGGCATTCGTGGGGCAAGATAAATGATTTCTTGTGATTTCTCGTGATGTACCAAACACATGAATTGGAAAAGTTGCATCTATATTGTTTGCAGGGATTTAGATGGGCCTTAGATAATGATAAATGGCAAGCTAGGGTTGACAATATAAAACCCTGTTTGAAGGTGAGATTACAGATTTCACCTTTTTACTAATCCTACATGCACAACTATCTGGCACAACCTTGTGTATGGCTGCACCAAACTCTCTCATGCTCTTAAAAAGGCTTCCTATTTGATATGTTGCATTTGTAGCAAGTAACCTGACTTGGCCATGCCATTGCCAGAATTCAGGATGTGCACTTGGTGTCCTGATGACGCCGACAAACCTAGCATGTTGATGCGTCTGTGCATTAATTAATAAATACATATGGACTCACATGCTTCATTTTAAATATAAATAAGTATTTCTTTTGGTTGCAGAAGCACGGATTGACTTGGGCAAGAGCACAATTGATAGAGAACACTACAACAAAAGTTGGATTACCCGACGATTTGCATGGCTAGTTTACCGGCGCTAATTAAAATGGGGCGTCGGTCAGTTGTGCATAATCTTGGAGGTTGTACACTTTACTAGTTCAATACTTTCAAGTTGTGCACATGCTTCATCAGATTGCACGACCATCAGTTGTATATCTTGTTTTGGGTATTAAATTACAGGATCTGAAGAGTAAAAAAGCAAGGATTCTGGAGATGGGTTTTCTACTTTTTCGACTTAATCGTTTTTTTAATCTCGGGGTTAAATCGAAAAGGTAGAAATCGGAGGTGGTTTTTTTTAAATCTTCACCGCCAAAAAATTCGAGGTCTCTCTACCACCAACTAGGTTTCGTTGTTGTTGTTTTTTTTTTTGGGTCTTAATCACGATTTTCTTTAAAATATAAGGCATTTCTACCTATGGATTCTCACACGTGCTATCATCAGCACGTGTCAAGAGGGTGGCCATCTCATTGTTCTTGTAAATGTGAATCGATGCAATCACTGGTCTTTGAAGACCGCTGTCACAAGAATCTCTCTGATCCAATTATTAGGTGGGCCACATCCCGTACATTCAATCACATTAACAGGAGTTTGAATTACTGCAGTCTTGACATAGAACCATTTCATTTCGTTTATGGAATTTTCTAATGTGAATTGATATCTTCTACCACACTACTTGATTGATTTGCTTACACCCATTTCAATTCCAGGAATTGAACATAATACTGAATATTTCAATTCACCTTCAACACACCAGCTTAATTTTTTTTTTTTTTTTAAATCATGACCAAATCGAGTGGTTGTAACAAATGCTCAATGAGAATCTACTTGGCCTGGGATCTTTATTTTGCCAAAATCGATTTCACATACATTATTTCAATGCATTCTTTGTTAGATTCGATTTTTTTCCTATACATTTCTAATGATAGATTTTGACCTCGCTTATGGTAGGTACCTTGAAGAGCTTGAGAACAACCCGACGTTTTAGCAAATCTACGAGCAGAGCTTTAAGTTCCCAATAGTATGTCTATGTGGCTTTATTTTTGCTTTTCAAAGTGGATTTGCTAAAAATCTTTTACATCGTTTAATTTTATTTTAAGGTCCTACAAACATAGCAAGTGAAAGCACAATACTTTAGAAGTGTCTTAAACTAACTGCTTTTTGTAATGATCTTTTGTCACGAAATTTATCAAAGAACAAAGTTGCAAGCCTTACCTCTCAGCCAAAGGTCCTAGAAATTACCTGCTTTAAGACAGTTCAAGGTAAGCTTTTGTTTGATATTGAGATTGTATAGATTCTGAAACGAAACAACATTTCTCATATTAGAATTTCTCGAAAATCACGGATTACTAAGTGCAGTTTGCGGGAACAGAATAGATGTGGATTTATTGGTGAGTATGAAAAATATAGAAGTCAGTAAGAAAATATAGAGCTCTTGCATATCGCTTTGGTTCGAGAGAGAGTTTCAAGCTTCATCGATCTGTACAACCATTACCATTGTTGTGAGCCGTGAATCAATGAAATAGGACCATCTCCCCATGCTCTTGCCAACCATTTTATCTATCTACTTTTTGATTTTTTTTTTTCCTTGTGCGCAGGATTTTAAGGCCTACAAACTAGCACTTCACCTTTTGATGCTACTCAAGGTCTTTGGGAGTACCATATAGAGGATTTTTTTTAAAAAAATTATTAAAGACCACTTTCAATTTATTGTAATAAATATTATATATATTTTTTATTGTGAAGTAATATAGATTTTATTTAATATTTAGTTTAAATTGTATTGCAACATTTTTTATGTTTCAAATATTTTTTTAAAAAAATACAGGTTTCAATTGAATTATACAATAATAATAATAAATTTATTGGCCTATGCTGGGCTCTAGATCTTTGTTGGCGCTTTTCCATATTTAAAAGTGCCTAGGAAGCCACTTTTTAGCAGCGATTAGATATATTTTTAGCGGCGGTTCTGTCACAAATAGCAGCACCAGCAAAAGCGCCGCTGAACCTACACAGACCGCCGAAATAGATTCTACAATTAGCGGCGCTCTAAGAAGCGCCGCGTATCATTTAACGACAGACGCCTCTGGCGGCGCTTGTCTAGCGCCGTAAGAAATAGCGGCGTTTTTAGGGGTTTAGCGGCGGTTTCGGCCGCCGCTAGTCAGTTGTCTTGTAGTGGTGGGACCTACACAACTTGCTAACATTGAGTGAAGTTGGCACGGGACGCAATGCAATTCCATCTAATCTAATCTAATTCTATTCTTCCCAAACATGGACTGGAATTGGCACACGACCAGATGAATCCCATCCCACTAGGAACGGATTGGCTACACTCCCCCTGACACCAGCCCCGTGGCTGTGTTCGGTCGTCTGTGGGCCCCACCATGATGTATGTATTTCATCCAATCCGTTCATACATTTTAAAGATCATTTTAAGCCTTCATCATAAAAATAAGAGGGTTATAAATCTTAAGCGGACCACACCCCAGGAAAACAATAGTGATTGGATATCCATCATTTAAATCCTCCTAAGGCCCACCGTACTGTTTATCTGACATCCAATCTGTTGATTAGGTCATAAAGGCCCAAGTGAAGGGAAAAAACAAATATCAGCTTGATCCAATACTGTTATGGCCCCCAAAAAGTTTTTAATGGTCGAGGTTCATGGAACATTGCTTCTCGTAATGTGGTTCACTTGAGATTGGGATATATCTAATTTTTTTTGTATAATATCATAAAATGATCTATAAAAATAGATGGATGGCATGGATGAAACACATACATCATGGTGGGGCCCACAGACCAACGAACACCAGCCATTGGCCAGTGGCAGGGGGAGCAGCCAATCCGTTTCCCATCCCACCTAATCCCTTCCAGAGCTGGGCATTTCTGACCCGATCCGGCCTGTTCCGATCTGATCCGATGGCCTAGATCGGTGAGGGTCGAGTTGGGGCATCTAGATCCGAATGCTTTCCGGATTGAATTCGGATCGTAGTTAATCCAAACCGATTCGACCCGAAACCCGATCCGAATGGATCCGATCGGACTCGTCCTGACACGAATCGGAGTAGATAAACCACATACATTGCTATATATCTGTTGTAGGTCACCTGCTGCGAAAGGCTTCCTCAGGGAGTGTGGAAGACGGAGAGAAGACGCCTGCTGCGGAAGGCTTCCTCAAGGGAGTGTGGAAGACGGAGAGAGGACGCCTGCTGCGGAAGGCTTCCTGTGATGGGATACAAGGTGGGGTCTACCGTGATGTTTATGAGAAATCCAACCTGTTCATCCATTTTTTGAGCTCATTTTAGGGTATGTGAACAAAAATTAGGAGGATCCAAAACTCGACTAGGCCCTACAAGATGAAATAGTGAGAAAAGAAATTCCTACCATTGAAACCTTCTTAGGATTCGTCTTGATGTTTGTATGCCATCCAAACTGCTTATAAGGTCTTTTTTACTGGGATGAAGTGAAAACGCTGATAATAAAAAAACTTACACAGACACAAAACTTTGATTTCCATCTAAATATTTCAATGGTGAAAAATAAATTCCCACTTTTTCATCTCTTTTGGGCCATTTGAGTTTTCGATTCACCTTATTTTTTCACACTGGTCCTAAAATGAGATTAAAAAACAGATGGTCGGGTTTAATTTCTCACTAACATCGCAATGGGCCCCACCTGGAATACCTGTGCAGGAGCTTCCTACGAAAGCCTTCCGCAAAACGCACTGAGTGAGAGTGACGTCTGACGCTCCTCGAGCTCCGGGTTGTATGAACGGTTTAAAGGAGATCAAAGTTATATGCCCCACCGTGATGTATTTATTATATCTACACCGTTTATATATTTTTACAGATGGTTATAAATTATTATCCAAAAAATGAATAATATCCAAAGATCATCTAGACCACACCACAACTTGTAGCAGATATAATGATTTTCACCTTAAACAACTCGCATGGTCCACTTGATAGTTAGATCCGTCTTATTTTTCGTCTCAAGACTTAAGAAGAGCTCGCCAAATGCGTGAACGGTTTAGATATAACACATACCTTGTGATCAAACTCACAGGACTTGCTAATGTCAATACAGTGCAATGCTTGTGCACACCGCTGTGCTTTCTTGCTAAGCAAGCCACCGCCACTGAGCTTCCGTATGCGGATTGGCTACTCCCTGCCACAAGTCGGTCTGTGCTCTGTGGACCCTAACATGACTTATGTGTTTCATCCATACTGTCCATATATTTTTCCATATAATTTTATGATATGAGACCAAAAATGAGGTATACATCAATCTCATTTGGACCACATTACAGGAAATAGTGTCGAATGAGCGTTGACCATTAAAACCCTTCTGGGTCCATAAAAGTTTTGGATCAAGCTGATATTTGTTTTTTCCCTTCATCTGTGCATGTATGACATAATTAACAGATTGGATGTCAAATAAACAGTACAGTGGACCTTAGGATGATTGTAATGGTGGATAGCCAATTGCTATTATTTTCCTTTGGTGTGGTCCACTTGAGATTCATATCCCTCTCAATTTTTGTATCAAGCCTAAAATGATCTTTAAAAATAGATGAGTGGAATGGATGAAACACATGCATCATGGTGGGGCCCACATAGCACTGACCACAGCCACAGGGTTGGTGGCAGGGGGAGTAGCCAATCCTTTCCTTGTGCTTTCGTGCAAAGCACTTCTGCTCCACGTGTCGTGCAATGGCGAGCGGAGCCTGCGCCTCTAGCTCTGAGTTGTACGAACGGTGCAAATGAGATGAAAATTACATGGCCCACAATGATGTATTTTTTTTTACAGATTATTTTAAGACGTGAACCCAAAATTATCCAAAGCTAGTCGGTGGCCCAGCCCGAAAAGAACTTTAGCTCTGTATAGCTTTATAGCTTTGAGCTGTCCATCTTATAAAATACAAATGTCAGTTTCTCTTAGAAAAAAGAAGAAAAAAGAAAAAGAAAAAAGAAAGAAAGAAAGAAAGAGGTATATCCAAAGCTCAAGCGGATCACTCTACGAGAAATAGCTAGTGGGACTTGAATGTCTACCATTGAAAATTTCTTGGGGCCATGGAAGTTTTGGATCAATCTAATATTTGTTTCTCCCTTCATCAATGTTGTGTGACCGTAACAACAGGTGATGGATGACAAATAAACATCACTGTAGGCCCTAAGATGGTTTCAACGGTGGATGTCACTATCTCTATTGTTTCCTATAGTGTGGTTCACTTGAGATTTAGATATGCTTCAATTTTAGGATCATGCCAAAAAATGAGCCGGAAAAGAGCAGAAGGACGCATGGCATGGATAATGAAACATACATTACAGTGGGCCCCAGGTAGTTTACTCAGCCGGCTACTCAGTACACAATCGGCATTCATTTGTGGGTTTTTTATGTAGAGCAAGAGGTCTTTTTTTAAATTTTTAAAATTTTTAAAATTTTGTTTTTACACACACACCCCCACACACTCACACTGGTGGAATTTCACCACCTATGGATGCTCGAACCCTTGACCGGGTGTTGAAACTCCCGAGAGTATACCACCTGAGCAAGAATAAGGATCCATGTAGCGCAAGAGGTCAAATCCTATTTTACCAACTGATAAGTGATCCATCCACAGTGTGTCCCATATGTACAAATTAATATACGGATCCTTACCCTTGCTCGGGTGGTAGATTCTCAGGAGTTTCAACACGAGTATTCACAGTTGGTGAAATCCACTGCGGCATGAAGCATGCGCGTGTGTAAGAAAAAGAAAAGAAAGAAAAATAAATACAAACTGTTATTCTCCTTCTGTACTCTTCCATGTACTGGAAAAAATGGAAGGCAGGACCGCAAATGCTCTGTCCGTACATGCAAGGTCTAAGTTGGGAAGGCAAGTTTTGGTTCCTTATTATAAGACGCTGGATAAAAGGTAGGGCCTACAGTGGTAATTTTCTTGGAGTTGATTGATGCTGTGGCGGAGCATGAAGGATCATATACTTGATTGATAGATGGGGCGAGTTGGGTTGTAAGGATTCGACCGGAGTCCCACCCATTTACTTGAACGGGCCAACATTTGTAACCCAATCCCAACCCACTAACCGTTTAGGTTAGCCCAAAACTGACTAAGAACTTGGTTGGGCGCGAGCCCACCCGACCCATTGCCACCCAAAGAGAGTACTTTTTCATAGATGCTACTGCTAAGACCACCTGGTTATTGTTTAACTATTTCATAATTCCCAACTTATTTACGGTTGTACAGCACTAACTCATCCAAAAGGTTGGCCCACCATAAAGATCACGAAGCCATCCAACTAATCAAGTGGGCCACATATGTTCTTTGGATCTGATCCTTCACAGTCCATGGTTTTCTACATCGTGGATTACTGGTGAGTGTAGGTTGGTGTGCTCCCACCTTTCCCTTTAAAATAAAAAAAATTTAAAAAAAAATACTGTAGTTAATCTCGAAAGTGTTCTAGGGCTGTTTGCCTATGGATCTCACAGTATGAGGGAGCATCTAATTTTTTAAGTAGTATGTGTCTATCTTTTCGTTTATACAAATGTGATTTGGTGGGATATATCAATTAGCCACGGAAGAAACAAAATCAATCCTAAAAATAAATGTCTGCTAACTTGATGTTAGGAACATAGATTTAGTTAAGCTCTATCCACTAAGAAAGCTAGACAACGATCTGAATATCTTGGCCTACGAGCATTCATTGCATGAGTACTGTGGTCTTCTGCATCCGTATGGATGGTAATACTCACCACGGTAAGCAAGTTTTTCTTATGCGGCATGTTAGGCTCTGTCTTCAGCTCACGCTGTCAGGCAAAGTATGGCATCTGATTTATATTCTTTTCTTTTCCTACCAAAGTAATGTCCTTTGTCTTGGGAAGGGAAGGCAACGGAGGGAGCTCTTTTTTCTTTCTTCTTTTTAGCTTTTCTCTGTTTTTTCTTTTTCTTTGTTATTTTTCATGCATCTTGCTAGAATGCTAATTTACAGTTTGACCAGTGTCATAACCGTTTGCATGACATCCATAACCCATCCAAAAGGTTGATCCTATGATGAAGATTAGCCTCAGTAAAATCAGACCAACCACTCATCAAGTGGTCTATGTTCTTTGGATCAGATCCATTACTGTTCATGTTTTTCATCCGTATGGACTCATTCTGTTTGTATCCGCCGGGTTTTTGTGTAATATATTCTCGACGGTGGAGTTAACCTAACAGTAGGGTTAGAATTTTCATACAATTGGAACGCGTGCTTGGGCTGACCGTGAAAGATTGATTTGGAATATTTTGTCTTACGGTCATAAAATCGTCTTTATCAGTGGTAGATGGAGCCACATACACATCTACACGCAGGCACAAGTGCCTAGATGTTCTGCATTAAAAAATCAGACAATTTCTCTCTCTGTGTAGTGGCCGCAACATACAAAGTATGCGGCATTTAGATTCATTTTTTTTTTTTTTTAGCCATTCATTATTTTGATATGTTGTGGCCCAAACAAGCTTTGAAATACCTTTTCTTTTTTTTTTTTTCTCACAAGATTAGAAAAGTGTTTTCACCTAATAAAAAGTTCAAATCTCACTTGTCATATTAGCTATAAATTTAGCAAACCTTTCCTTTGGATAGTTTTTGAAATTCGGATTTTATCACCTCCTTTCTTCAGTGCGAAGGTTTGTTTTTAGGAGTTTAGATTATCAGTTTTTTCATTTTAACCATTATCTCATAGGTGGGGAGGTATTTAGATAGAACCCTACAATTTGGACAATTTTTATTGAGTTATTATATCTTGGTTAGGGTGGTGACAACGTTCGCATCCTTTGGTTATTATATCTACAGAGAAGGTAACGAGCCGGCGGATGGTTTAGCTCGGGAAGGGAGCCTCCTTCAGCGGTCTTCGATCTACCTCCAATCCAGGTGCCTTCCTCCTATCGTCCGAGGTAGGGTATTTTTAGATAGGGTCGGCTTAGGCGTGATTAGATCGAAGGATTAACTCCCGTTAGTCAGCCTGTTGCAGTTTTATGGCCGCCTCCCCTTCTTGGTTGGGCCTTTGTTCTTGTTTGGGGTCTGCCCCCTTGCTGGGTTAGTTCTCGGTGTCTGTCTAGGCGCGAGGCCTTCCCCTCTGTTCATATTAGATGGTTCCCCTCTGTTTTACAATAGGTGGGGCCTTCTTTTTGCTGGGCTCCACCCGAAATAGCTGTATTTCTCTTTGTTTAATGGAATGGTGGCAACAGTCCACGTCTTTTTTTAAAAAAAAAAAAAAAAAAAGGGTGGTGACAACGTTATCCAAAGCAAAAATTAAATAAATAAATAAATATATGCAATCTAGTGGGAACTCAGTTTCTCCAACCTGGGGCCATGGTCCAGCAATTTACATTGGTTTGATGTTAGTAGCTATGGAGAGCTATGGCCCAAAATTTTCTTAAATTAGAAGATCGTAGCTACAGATATTAACTTTTCTCAGTCCAGCGTAAATAATTGTTATACTTCTCTTCGAAAATGCATCTGCAATTTCATTAGGCCATGTCATCAGGCACTACTACATTAGATGCACATTGCAACAATGCTGATTTCATTAATGATGATGTGGCCGAATGAAAATGCAGGAAACAAGAAATTCCTGTTTCCCTCTTCTTGTCCAGCTGTTCCATCAGAAAATTTCTTTGCATTACCAATTTACTATGTTCCAAATTAAAGCTATAAACCCTACTTGCCAAACAAGATATGGATGATATAATTATATGATATTCTAGCAGATTAATAAGAATCATTCACTAAAGCGTACAATTGCATGTGCTTCAATCTGAACTGTTGAAAGTTTTGGGCTGACCTTGTAGCCATTAGATGGAATGTTAGGATTGAAAAACTGATTGATGACCCATGCAATAAAGTGGTCCACTAATTGGAGGCTAGGATTGTCTAATAAGTCAGTTTTAGGGCTACGATGCATCGAAAGAGGAAAAAAAATAAAACACTACAAGAAATATGGGGATTAGCGGCACATCTTTGCAACGAAGATATGAATTTGCCGTCACTTTAGTGCACAGCCTGCCCTAACGGAGGGAATGACTACCCCCGAATCCCATTTCTTATTTCTTATTTCTTATTCACTACAACAAAAGGAGGATTAGCCGACGATGTATTTGGCTAATCAGCGGCGCTAATTTAAACAGGGCGTCGGTTTGCGATCGGTATAAATACCGTACAAAAAGCCCTAGGCTCCCCTCTCTCTCTCTCTCTCTCTCTCTCTCTCTCTCTCCCTGTAGAGGCAGCGACAACCATCGCCATCTCTACCTATTTCCCCTTTCTCAATCGACCCTCTCTCTCTATTTCCCCCTTTCCCTCTCTCAATCGACCATCTCTTTGTTTCCCCTTTCTTAATCCACCTCTTCTCCTCTAGGGTTAGTCTCTCTCTCTCTCTCTCTCTCTCTCTCTCTCTCTCTCTCTCTCTCTCTCTCTCTGAGGCCAGGATCTGGTTTTCTATAAGCTACAACAGATTTTGATGCAAACATGGGGTTTTCTCTCAAGTAATCAGCAGATTATCTACGGTCACATCTAATCATAAGGTAATTTCAGCTATTTCGATGCAAACATGGGGTTTTCTCTCTGATTTTCTGTTGAGATTTTTTTTTTCTGATTTTTCTCTCGCCGATTTTCATCTCAGTAGAATGAGAGAAAATCTGTAATTAATTTCGAGGAAAATGATGACCTATGGGACATCCGAGCCGTGCATAAGGTGGGCCCCACGATGAATGTTGCCACAATGCGAAAACCAGGCTGGTCCGCTCATGGTTTGGGCTGCCATGTAAATCGAACATGGACGGTTTAGATTGGACCTGTTTGACTGTATCGATTTTCTACCAAGATTTTCTTCCCTTTTTTCTAATTTTTCTAAATCTCCCAGGTAGAAAGTTTGAAATTAATGTAGAGGAAAATGATCACCCATACTGACATCCGAGCCATGATGAGGTAGGCCCCACAATGAACTTTCTTGCGGGCGCGAAAATCAAGTTGGTCCGCTCATTGGTTCTGACTTCCACTGCATGAGAAAGGAAAATGGACGGTTTAGATTGGACCTTGGACCGTCCAATTTTCTTCGTGATTTTTCTCGATTTTTTTCTCTATAGAGTGACAGAAAACCGTGATTAATTTCGAGAAAAAAAAAAAAAAAAAAAAAAAAAAAAGATCACCTATTCGACATCCAAGCCATGCATAAGGTGGACCCCATGATGAACTTCACCTGGCGCGAGAATCAGCCCATCCACTCATCAGTTGGGGCTGCTGTGTATGGGAAAGGAAAATGGAGATGAGATTGTGAGTACGAAATTTATCATTTTTCTCTAATGATGTAGATGAGATTGTGAGTACAAAATTTCTCTAGATCATTGTGCCTTTGTACCCATTAGTTACCATGTCCAAGACTTACACCCCTGCTCCTTTTCAATACAGCGAAAAACTGATAATCTTGGTGGGTTATGTCTAGATATCTATTATTCATTTGGTGTGGTGGCTGCATTGTTAGATTTGGCGATCTTCGTCATCGTATATACTTGGGAATGCAACATGGTCCAGTGCATAGTTTTCAAACCAGATTATTCGACATGGGAGTCTCTGGAATCAACTAGACTAGTTCATACACATGTAAGAACTAATTCCCTAAAGTTTTTATAATGATTTTCTGCGATCCAGTTACCATGTAAAGTTTGTTTTCACTGCTAATATCCCCAATTTGTTACTCTTCATTGTTTTTCTCTTTGGTTTTGCATAGCAGATATTTGGCATAAAACCTTGGTGAAAAGCTTTTTATCTCTTAACATGCTCATCCATACTAGGGATAGAAAACCTTAGGAAATCCTAAAAAACATACTTTCTTTTGGAGAGATTTCAAAGAATATAAAATCAAGGTATTGTAGGCCTACTAACATGACAAACTTTTTCATCTCTTGGCGATGGGCATCCTTGCCTTCATTTTACATTTATCCTTCATATGAATTAAATCTCTTGTTTTAAGTAGTAAAGATAGCATTATACACGAAGATTTTTTTCTCATCTTGCGGTACTTATGGACAAGGCCCATCTAAGGCTTGCTTCAACAAAAAACATGTCGACACCAGACTTTTTGGTCAAAGTAACTTGGGATAAAAGAATACCAATTGACGTCTTTTATTTAACTCTAAGATATCATATTCTAGAGCTTTTCTTTCTTGTAAAAGTTTGTTAGAAATGTTTTTTTACTTAACATTGTATTCTTACTCTTAGTAAGATAAAATGTGTGGATTGTTCCATTGCCTTATTGTTGCCTAAAAGCAGATAATGTTTGCTTATCCAGAGATTTTAATATATTTCCCCTGGTGGCAGCTGACTTTATCTTGGCACATAGCTAGGGTGTCAACCCACAAGCTAGAAAGCTATACCTTAGCAAAGTACACCAATATATAAAGGAAATGCTTCTGGATGTGAAGTATGCTTGTGGCTTCTTATTCAACATAACTGGATCCCATCCACTCAAGTTTAAAGAGGTAAGTATTTTTTATAATTTATTCCATAGACCAATCACTTGGAAAAATTTCTCTATTCTGCATTTCACTGAATGTTGTAAATTTTCATGCCTGTATGAATGGGGTTGAAGTTTCTTATACTAGATAATGTCTTTGTTGTATCTTTGTCATATTGATTCCATTGGACAAACATAACTTACTGGAAGTTATTCAAATGTGTTACCAACTGAAGGCACACCAACTTTCTATGCAACATGATGTGAAAGTATCCTCACATATTTGGTCCAAACACTTGCACATCATCCTTCATAACATAATGTTGATGAATGCAAGGAGGTTGAAGCATTTGAATCAATTTACTTGTATCCTTGCTCTTCTCTGTTTCATTCGTTGCTCTGTACAAATTATTGGTCTTTTAATTGCTATAAATGAGGAATCTACCATGGGATGGTGTCTTGATCACATCATCCTTCATATACCACCATGTTGTATATGTAAGATCAAATCATCCACAAGTTGTATTCCTCCTTTCTATGCCTATGACAAAAAATCATTTAAACCCACAACACAGGTGTCCCACACCACATGGAATAATGAAAATGGGACCCCAACCCACATGGAACAATGTATCTTGCATCAAATCTGTTCATCAGATGGGACTCACTTGGATCAAGGTTATATTCTAAAATCAGCTTGATCCAAAACTCAGAGTGGTTCACAATTGACCTTGCTTTATAAACTAGAAATGAGACAATACTATATAAACTAGAAAATCAACATCTCAGCTACAAATTCTGAATCTATGGCTTTGCTTTCAACAATCATGTTAAGAGCCTAGCTTGATGAAGAGGTAATTGTATTGGAAATGATAAAAATCTCAACAGTTATCTAAAGAGGTAATTAACTGACATGTTAAGAGCCTAGCCTGACTATGCATGTATGTAATGTTTGTGGGATGAGAATGTTTTTCCATAACAATCTTAAATCATGTTTAGAGATATCAAAGATTCAAAACATCCTTATTCTCTTGAGGAATTGAAAGTGCTTACAGAAGATGCAGCTTGAGGTGAATGATGAGCAAAGGATGGACAGTGAATTTCTCACAAACATTACATGGGCCCCACCTAGGCGGGAAGTTCCTACAAAGGGCATCCGACAATATTTCTACCCTCCAATATGCGACTATTACATAGAAAATATATGCATATTTTTTATATTTTTTCACTTGAATTGGATCTCTCTTTCATGGGTCAGTGGTTGAAGCTTATAAAAATTATCCTACTATTTGAAATTTTTGTTTTTATTTTTCTTGGTTTTTCTATTTTTTGTGTTTACAGATTCATGAGATTGTATATACTTTGGAAGTATGTATTGGATTGGTGAGGAACCAAGGAATGGAATGGAAAAGGACTGAATATCTTTCATAGAAAATGACATTTTTTAGTTTCACCTTGGCTTTAAATTCATTTGAAAACTTCATTTGTTGAGCGTCCCATCTGAAAAGGATTGAATATCTTTCTAGCTGTGTGTTTATTTTTCTATACAGGTCATTGGTAAGATTCATGCCAGTTGGTTTTCTTGTGCCATAACTGATTCCTTTTGGTAGCTAAATAGTAACTTCTCCTATTGCTTCTCAGCATAGGTTAGTTTATAACTCAATGCAACTCTTGTAGAGTGGTGTTGGTTCCCAAAAATGAAGTTCTCTATCTGCTTTCTCTTCAAGTCAAATCAAGTGAAGTTTCTAAGGGCACATGGGTCCGCGTGAAGTATGAGAAATACAAAGGGGACCTTGCACAGGTATGAGGTATCTTTTCTTGAGATGAGAATTAGCTAGCTTTCTGCTGGTTTTAGAAGTTCTCTTTTATCTATACATCTTTCTGTAGGTTGTGGCTGTCGATGATGCACGGAAGAGGCCACCGTAAAGCTGATTCCAAGGATCGATCTTTGCAAGCCATGGCACAAAAATATGTATGTAATTTCTTTCTTCCAGAAAATTTATGTGGCAGTGATTTTGGAATTGTGAAGCAACAACTATTGGTTGCATGCTATTGTTTTCTAACCAACATTCTGTTGTGACTTTTGTTTAGCTCTGATCAATTTTTTTTATTTTTTTTTTCTGGTGTGAAAAAACATTCATATTTCCAACTACCATTATCAGTGTATATGCTTCCTATAGCCATTTGATTTGTTCACTAGTTTGCATTTACTTCCTGCTGTGTTTCTGCTTATGACATTATTGCTTGTTTTGTGGAATGATTTATATATTTCTAAAATGGATCAAAGAACTTGGTGTTTTCACCATTCATTTGTACAAGCTTTATCACTATTTATGGTAGGCTTGATTCTACATTTACAATTATGTATTTCTGTATGTGAAATTTTATTTATTTGTCTTTGGTATTAACGGAATTTGGAGTGGAATGATTACTTGGGATTGCTCTCTGACGACCCTCATCCTTGTAGTAATCACGTGGCGTACTGACCGGGAGAAAGAGGCAAGTGTATATTGCAACACATTTCTATATGCTTTGTTAGTCATCTTTCTTCTTAATGATTTATCAGCATAGCTAGACGTTAATGAAATTGACTTGAGGAAATGCATTCCCATGCAGCAGGTAGAATTATCCAAAGAAAGGCTTTTAATTTGGGGAGGTTCTTTTGATGTCCCTGCAATTGGAAGTGGTTAGGTTTCTTTCTCTTTGCAGCCATTTATATGTATATATGCATGTATGCATGTTTGTATCTATGTATATTAACTTAGCATAGCGCACAATGCACTGATGGATCCATCCAACTCTGCACAACCATTAAACAATTGAAAATTCATGGGATGATGAAGGCTGCCCAAAGTCCTTGTTTGAGCTCTGTACATTTGTTATTGTGGCCACACTTGCAATGTTGAGGAAGTTAGGGATCTGCTCCCAGCTTACATTTAGAAAGAAGAAATACATACGCATGTGTGTGTATGCATGTGTGTATGTAGATGAAAATCCTGTCATCCTCCTATGTTTAGAATGTGCATGCATGCGTGTGTGTGTGTGTGTGTGTGTGTGTGTCTTTGCATTTTCTTCTACATATGGGTGGGTGTGCATGCCTGCTTCTAACTTTAATTTTCTTTAATGAATGGCGAGAATCAAGGCGGCGAAAGAATAGGACCTCGAACCTCTATCGGAGGGCAATGACTGACTCTAATTCAGGTGAGCAAGGTCATGGGTCCAATCTTCCTGTCAAATGCCTAAGCTACATGTCATTTTATTCAATTCCTTATACATTTTGAAAAATAGTATTTTATAGATCAGATTTTTCCAAAGCTTTAACTAAATATACATATCATTTTTTGTCTTAAGAACTCCTTTTCTGAGGGTTGAAACTTCCGTATTGAGTCCTCTTACTTTTCATCTGTAAGTGGTGAAAATTTGTTCTTTCTTAAACAGTAATGAGGGGTATTATTCATTTGATTTAGATACAAATGCTGCAACAAAAACACAAGTATGAAATCACGTATACTGCAAAAATGCAGGGTTTTCAATTGAATTATATATAATAAAAAAAATATTATTGATCATCTAATCTGGAAATCTTGGGAACGTTATCCATGTATGGTGGATTCCTTCGTATCTGTAGTCTAGATGACTATGTAGGGATTTGCCTCATGATAATAAGGCAAGAAGAATTCTCATTGTTCCTGTTTCTATTATTTCTATATTTTCTTTCTTTCTTGATTTTTGTAGGCATGTTTTTGGTTTTCTAATAAAGTTGCTTTCTTTTATGCACAACTCAATAATAACTTTGTGCTCGAGCTGGACTTTTCGCCCTTCACTGATTCTCTTTTCCTCACCTTTCACTCACAAAATCCATTGGCAATGGTGTAGAGTTCCTAAATCAGACATTTCTTTGAAAACGTTTCATGACGAGAGAGAGCTTGTGTTGTTTTCTATGACATATATACAAGGAATAGATTATAAATTGGTAAAATGGGAGCCTTCATATCAAGATTGACACTCTCTTTATTCATTTGCTAGCCTTTTTATTATGTTTTCATGTTTTCATGGTTTTTTTTTTTTTTTTGGTCTTAACTCTCTCTTAGTATTGGAAAAAAAATGCATAGGAGTTGTTTGTTAAAACCTCAAAGAAATGTGATTTTGTGGAGAATGGTATGCTTTTAGTTTGGTTCTACTCTCTCTCTCTCTCTAACTTCTTGAAATGCGGAAAAAGCAATGGATGATGATCTGTCTTGGTTGAATGGTTTGAGCCATGAAACCAATGAATGATGTTCAGGAACCCATAAATAGTTGGTTATGGACACTGATTCTGTTTTTTACTCTATATTGGGTAGGAATACTTTCTTGCTAATGTTTTAGAGGCTTGTAAGCAAGATCTTGACTTTATGTGTCCCAACCATTGCAGTAATTTGGTGAATTTCTATATAGGAGATAAATTACAATTGTTATTTCTAGCTGACTCCAATTCTAACATGTTTCCAAGTTCAAATGATTGCATTTATTTCATAATCTTGGAATTAGTTTCTAATACAAGGTGACTGTCCAAACAAGACATGCATGATTAGGCTTAATTTTACATTTTTGCATTGGCACATGATTATATTAGAGACATGTTCTCAGTTGGTGCAGTTTGGCACAACAGATTTAAGGTTTTCAAAGGTAAAATGTTTCCAAAAATTGTTTGTTGGAGAAAAAAATTCTCAAATTTTTGGTGATTAGTTGTTGCCATCTGGAACAACGTCATATACTTCTGAAATTTGACCTTTGCTATTATGTTTTTTGACTGATTCAGGCAGTAGGATTGGGCTTCCAACTCATGGCAGCAAGCTTTAATCTTCCAGGCTCTGGAGCTTTATATCTATTTGTTGGTGGTATGCTCTTCGTGAGTAATATCACCCTAGCCTGGAGATTTGATGATCTTGAAGATGAACACGAACTAGAATAAGCTTTTAGAATAATCTTCCATGGCAAGAAGCTTTAATCTTCCAGGTTCATCTGATTGGGGTTTTTATTTGTTATTGATTTACTTTTGGTCATAGCTTGATGGAAATTTTCATAAATAGGTACCAGTAAGTTTCTTAGTTATTGTTCCATTTTCTATTTTTTAGTTCCTGGTAGGATTTTTTTCTAGTGATTGTTGTCTTGTGTTTTGCACTTGAATGTCTTTTTGTTCTTCAACTTTAAACTATCATCAATATTCCAGTGTTTTTTTTTTTTTTTTTTTTTTTTTGTAAGCATGGGGTCTTGATAGAATGAAGGAGGTTTTATGTTAATGATCTATATATTGTTTTTTTTTTTTCTATATGTAATCATCTTTTTTTTTTTTTTTTTCTCTTGATTTTCCATTTGTTATTGATGTAATGAAGACTAAATATGTTTACATGATTTAATTATTTCTTTTAGCTTTTAGCTTAGAAATACATATTGCAGCAGCAATGGGCGGTCGACTATTGTAGAAGAAGAAGTTTAAAAATAAAAAGAAGCAAAAAGGGATGGAGAAATCTAATTGGTAATCTCTCTCTCCCTGATCTAAATATTAGACTCGTGCTCAGGCTTAAGTTGGACCTTGTACGAGAATTCTAGGCTGGGCTTGGGTAAGCACTATTTCTCATGTGATGTATAAGCTAGGTTTGGGCTTGGAATAGAAAAAGTGGTTAAGCTCACCGTAACTTGGGATGTTAACCTAACAACTATTGACACTGGGATTTAGATGGTAGCACTTAGTAGTTGCATACGTGGCATATGCGTAAGTCCAATTAAACTTTTAAAATCATGTCTTTCGTATAAACACGTCAAAAAAAAAAAAAAGGAATTACTGATTATTTTTTTAAATTATGTCACCATTGGATTGGCCTACTTATATTTGGCAGTTCACAGTGAAAAAATATATAATGTTCAACAAAATTCAGTCCACAAATCGAGGTTAGGATTGTTCAACTGTGCTGATTTTTCTCGTACGCTTGCGTAAGAAATGTAAGTCCTCATGGAAACTGTGTTTTATCTTGAATGCCTTAAAAATGTGAACTCATGATATGAACATTAGTTTTGTTTAGGTTCCCAGATAAGCAAATTGAATCATGGATTCTCTCGCAAATGAAGGTGTTCTTAGATCTTTTCTTTGTGCAAGGACTAATCCATTGCCTTGATGGATTGTCCAACACTCTATGCCTTTGTTTTAATAAATTTTAGTTGTGATTTGCCAAGAGGAAATTGTAATTTCTCTTGCATGTTTGATTGTGCATTATATTGGGTAAATTATGGCAGATGTTTCTATTTCCAATCTCTAAAAAGTAAAAGAAAAAGGAAAAAAGAAATGGCAGATGTGTGCTTGTTTGCAATGCAATAATGTTTTGATGTTGGTCCACATTTCATTGTATGGAATCCCCACATAGCCCCCATTCGAACTTTAGAAGATTTGTCATCCTTGCACAAGTTCGGATCATTTTGATGTTTTAGGTAGATGTTTGCTTATTTGTAGTGCAATAATGTTTACTTTCATTGGTTTCTTTACACTTTCTTTACAGATTGATTTATTCTATTTAAATGCTAGAGCATTGAAATTGAATCTATTTCTGGTCAATGTTTATAGCAATGTCTGTTACATGTCATTGCAATTCTGCAACGTACATTGCGTTATGGCCAGGGTTCCTCAAAACACTACATTGCGTTGGTGGCAGAGTTATGGTCATTGACCAGTTTGCAGTGGTCCATGGATTGGACTTACATTTGCAAGACTCATTCTTTCCTTGTATATATATTTTAAATCTTGGGAGGGATTAGCTTTGAAGAATCCATTGTTTTCTTTTTTCACTTGTTTTGTTTATCGAAATGGTCCTCTCACATTTTTTAAAGCGGTGAAGGATTGGGTGTTATTGAGAGAAAAAAAAAAAGGTGATTCTCACGCAACGTCATCGAACTAGATCTGTTTGGTTCCCCATTTGCAGCAAATGGCATCAGCTAGTGTGGTGCCTGCGACTGGATTGAGAAAATATTACGAAGAATGTAGGTAATGCATCCAGACAATGGTCAATTGTTGCAAGTACCTTATCAGCAACGGAGAAGAATGGTCGCCTTAATCATTTTTTTCAGTTAGACGGGCATAAGTTTCTCAACCAATGGCTCCAAGTGCAGTGGTGGCACAAGCGACAGTTCTGTGGAAGAATTAATCGCTGCGGTGCTAGAGCACTTGAGAAGTCTCTAGATGAGAGCTTAACTACTTTAGGAATTGTGGAAACTGTCAAACATCTCCTTGCAATAGGAGCTTGAAAGTCCAGGAGAGGGCAAGAACTTTGTTTGATAGATGGATTTGTTTTTATTTTTTTATTTATATTGAAGACCATTTTCAATTTATTGTAATAAATAAAAAAAATTTTATTTGTCTAGTAATATAAATTTTGTTTCATATTCAGTTTTATTTGTATTGCATCATTTTTATGTTTCAAATATTAAAAAAATACAGGTTTCGATTGAATTATATATAATAAAAAAATTACTGGCAGGCTAGGGCCTCTCAAATCCATACGAAGGATTTTAGCGGCGCTTGTGCAGAAACCTTACGGCGCTTTTTCGTGGGAAAAACTGTCAGGAACGATTTTTTCGCGGCGCTCGGATTAATTTCAGCGGCGCTTATTCGTGTCGAAACAGCGACAGTTACCGGCGCTCAGACAAGCGCCACAAAAGTTAAGTAGCGCCGCTAAATCTTTTAGCGACATACTCATTACACGGCGCTTGACTAGAGCCGCTTATATATGCACTGGCACTTTTCTGACCATTGGCGCTTTCAAGCGCCGGTAATATCCCAATTGTTGTAGTGACTGAAAAAATAAAAAATCAGGGTCGATGATCTGGGCCCTTGGTCGAGAGCATTCATGACATGTATTCAATGCTTTTATGCACGCATATGGATTGTTTTACTCCGCTAAAGTACCGTTATCCTTCTCATGCAACATACGTACGGAAATCATGATATGAGCTTTCCCTTTCTCCCACGCAAGGATCAGTATCAGATTTTCTTTTCTTCGGTCGATGTGACTGGAGCTTTTTACTCGGTTGCAAGGGAAGCAATGAAGAGAGTTCTTTTTCTTGAGAGGTACCGCATGCAACTAGTTGGAGTGCGGTCTAACTAGCACGCATTTGCCACCTTATGACATCCAACCTGTCCAAGCGATTAGCCCTAAGATAAAGATTACCAAGAATAAAAGCGAGGGGGATCTATTCATCCAGTGGGCCACACATGTACTTTGTATAAGATCCTTGGCTATCCTTGGTTTTCTACAATGTGGTCAACATGATGAATGCATCGGTGTGTTCATTACGGTGGGAAGCCAGTGTTTAGGATAGATTGGATGTTATACACCCTGGACACCTTGCACTAGTTGTATAGTAACTTATCGCCCTAAGAGGAATAAGTGCCAAGTGCCCAGTTCACAATTTCATTCACCACATGGGCCAGATTTTATTAAAGAGCTTCTCTTTCTAACATTTTGACCTGCTTTTATGTGAACCAGCCTGGTTCATTTCTCAGTGCATTTAAAGAATGGAACCCACCTAATGGACAGCTTGGATCTCACGACTGGGGTGTCATGCTTTGTGTCATTCCATCTATATATAGCTTGCTTACCTTGGTCATCTAAACACACAGAATATTGTATTTTCATCCTTGCCGGCCCTTGTTTTGCATTTGCCTACTCTCTATCTTCTTTGCTCGGCACAAGAAGAAAATAAAAGAAGATAAAGGGAAAAAAAAAAAAAAAACAATCAATTTCCTGGTATGTTCTTCCCTTCCTTGCACTTCTGTTATTTCTCTTCATTTTATTCCCGCTCATCTTCCTCTTTTTTTTTTTTTTTTTTTCTTTTTTATTTTATTTTATTTTATTTTATTTATGTTAAGGAACAGTCTTACTTCTAATTAACATTCCCGGGACTAAAAACCTTGAGGTTGAGCTCATAAGCCTGTATAAGGAAGCCCATCTACCAGCCACTACATGTGCCCGAGTGGCGGCCGACAGGCACGATTTTATAGTTGTCTGCTAGTTGACTTCCCACTCTTTAGATGCATTAGTCCAAAAGATAAGGCTAGTCTAATTACCAGGTGTGCAAATCAGCGACTGCAAATATCAGCAAGGTTTTTCTAAGCCGTGTATATGTTTTTAATACGTCGGCCACATGATGTGTTGATCAGCCTGATTTCTGCAACATATATCAATCACTCGGAGGGGCCCAACCAAAGGACAGCCTGGATCTTGCACAAACATGGACCACTGGCATATGTGGCGTGTAGCTGCTTGGTTCTACCAACTTCTGATATATTAAGTATATTTCAGTATTCCATTAATATTATAAATTCAATTTTATATAATTAAAAGTGCCTAAAGTCATAGTTATATGAATCGCAGTTTGAGATGTTTGATTTCATAATTGTAGTTCTGTGTACAATTAAAAGTTCTTATGCATTAGGGTATACTTAATTCATTTTTTCAAATCCTTAGATTAAAAGATTGATGCTTTAGCTTGGCATAATTAGATCCTATTCACTACCAAAAAAATCAGGCAAAGGATACAGACTATTGCGGATTTTTGCTACGGATTTAAACCGTAGCTATATTTCTACGGTTTTAGTCTGTAGCTGATAGCTAGAGCTACTTATTCTTGTATGGGGACCTGTGGAGCCCAGTTTATCCAAGCCGTCCATCAATTTTGAAACACCTCATTACTGACATGAGCCTAAAAAATGAGGCAGATCGAAGGCACAAGTGGACCACATCGTAGGAAACAGTGTAGATTAAGTGCCTGTCGTTGATCTGTGGTGTGGTCTACTTGGGCTTCTGATCTGCCTCATTTTCGATATTATGCCCTAAAAGTAACTCGTAAAATGAATGGATGGCGTGGATAAACCACATACATCATGATGGGCCACACGGAGCGTCTGCTACCATCGTCCGTCTCCAACTTCATCTGGCGCACAAAAGAGATGCCCGCACCCAAAAAACAGCCCCCCACGCCCAAATCAAAGAAACCCTACCCTAACCTTCGAATGCCCTCTCTCTCAGGCCTCTTCCTCCCTCTCAATCTCTTTCTCACGCCTTTTCCCCCATCTCAATCTCTCAGCCTCTTCCTACCTCTCAATCTCTCTCCCGCCTCTCCCTTTCTCTCCAATCCCTGTAACAACCCTTGCTTCCTATTACGTCCATCTATCTTCGTTTTTTTTTCTTTGATTTTTTCTTTTTCTCTTCTCATTTCAGGTTTTCTGATGCGCTAATTGATTTCTTTTTCTCTTCTCATTTCAGGTTTTCTAATGCCTTATCAACGACCCTATTTTTGTACATAGAGAAGCAGAGGCAAGCATTATGCTTTTCCGATTTCAACAACCTCTGATCATATCCCATGGGATTTCTATGTATTTTTCTAGAAAGAGCCTTGAAATTTTCACAAGGTATCAGATTTCATCGATTCCGATTACTATCTCTCTTCATTTCTTCAATCTTAGATCCATTTTGTGATATTTCTCTTCAGATCTGCGTATGTGATTTGATTAGTTGTTGGTATTTCATTCATTTTTGTTTTTTTTTTTTTTTTGTTCCGTAAATTTTGTTGAGATGGTTAGCTTTGGATTCTCAATTGAATAAACTTCCCTGGATCTATTCATTTGATTGGGTTTTCCCTTCTGATTCTTCTGATATTTTTTTTTTCCAGATTTTTATTCTCCTTTTATGAATGTGTGTTTTGTTAGATTTGGAGAGATGGGTGTCTCTGGATTTATTTATTTATTTATTATTATTATTTTAGATTTTAGGGAATTGATGCTTTCCATTAACATGAGGGCCATTTCTTAACTTAGAAAGTTATAACATTTTGTTGTCATGTCGTTCATATATTGCATGTCTTTGTTTCTCTGAACATATGTATGTAATGCAACTGGTCATAAATCGACCTTCAGTTAAGTCTGCGGCAAAGTGATAGATGAAGATGGCTCACAAAAGACTTCGTGGTGTGTTCTCTACCAGTAGTATAGAACTCGAATTGCAATCCATTTGGTTCTAGGTTGTTGCGCCTTCATCTTCCCATGAATCAATACATTTGTTTCTTTTTCTATTTTAGGTTCTGCTTATTCAAAGTAAGTTCTTTCAACAGTCTCGTATCAATTTTAAAAAATCTTACTCCACGACATGTTTTCTTCTTCTTCTTTTGGTCCTTATAAAATTTGAAGATCTCAATAACTTTAATCAAGCTTTTAGGTGTCTAGTAGAAAATGAATTACCATCTTTAAATTGAGTTGACTCAGAAGTTCTCCAAGTAAACATTTTTAAATACCACCCATGTATTTAAGTTTTATGGTGCTTAATTCAAATAAGTTTTATGAAGTGCCATCACCTTCTCACATGTGCCAAACATGCAAAGTGATTGGCATTGTTGATCAACTGGGTCACTACATGATGGATTTTAGGCCAAAAGTCGGTGGTTGTACATCATTCATTATATAAGTTGCAGCTCCTTTCTCATTGATATGTTTCAGAGCTAAGAAATAACCTTATATAGATCATTAAGAAGTTGCTAAGATGAAATATGTAGTAGTTATGCCTATCCAAACTACAGAAATGGATTGATTTGTCCAAAGAGGTAACCATTTCCAAGTATTTACTCGTAAGTCAATCAATTTAAAGAGCTTTCTTTAGTTGCAGAGAATGCTATTTGGCTTCCTCGTGTAGATGAGTGAGTAAACAAGGCGGTTATGGCAGTGAATCGGGCTGCCACTGCTGCTAGAGTTGCTGCAATCAACTTTTGCTTGACTTCTATTTGGTGTGGGTTGCATGATGAGTGAAATCAGGTGTCCTTGATGAGTGGAACACGTTCCATTTTTAAGTGCTACCTACAGTCTATGGAGTGGGTCGCATGATGGTTCGGGTCTTTCTAGGCCTAGATCTTCAACACCCAGACCAAAAATACAATCAGGTGGAGTGATTTCTAAATATTACATGTAATTAGAAATATTAATGCTTACCGAACTTGTCATATATGGCAAAAGCTGTTGGTGTGAAGATATCCCACCTCTACCGAACTTGATGATTGTGTTTGAAGCTTTCTTCCAAGATTCTTCTTCTTCTTCTCTGTTGTAATTAGTATTTATAAGCAAGAGTAGGTTTGTGAAATTTTGCAGAGAAATGGTCAGAAACTATGTGCTAATGCCTTCTTTTCTACATACTTTTGTGTCTCAGGTTTTCTTGCCATATCTCATTGCAAGCCTGATATGCCAAATTTCGTCACTCAGCTTTCTCAGGTGAATCTTTTCCTCTTATGTTGTCTACATAACACGTATCACAGGCGTCACTAGAATCATGAAAAAACAATTCTGCAATTGCACCTATTAGGCTTTTGGACATGTTTGGTTGTGCCTTTGCCCGTTTTTCTTTCCTGGAAGCTATCTTTATTAACTGATAACTATGAAGAGGTTGCAATGGTAAATCATTTATACCAACTCTCTTACCTGATATTCTCCCAATTTCCATTTTCTTTTATGCTCATTTCTTACCACAGTAATGCCAATGTTTTACTCAAACTCTCTAAGTGCATCATAAGAATACAATTCCACGAATGTAAAGTGGGCCTAGCACAGGCTAAGGTTTGACCCATTTTCTATTTAATGCAGTGGGAAAACATAACATGCCTTTATGCAGTCTGTCATTTCCCAATTTTGATGCTACAAATCACAACTGAGGTAAGAACACGAAGGTCCTATTCTTATCTCACTTGTGAGTTGGACACAGCCACCTATCATGAGATATTGATGGGTTAATTGACATTGGAGTAATTATTCCAATGCAATTAGCAGCGCTACCAAAAAAAGGGGCAAAGGATACGATCACAGCGTTAGCTTTCACTGCACTCACGGATATAAACCTTAGTTTGTGCCTTACTACTGATTTAGTCTGTAGCAAAAATGTGTCACACCATTAAGGATTAATGATGGTAAAAGGGCTCTACAGGGCCTGAAAAACTATATTTGTTCTATCTAAGCCGTCCATCTATTTTAAATATTATTATAAGGCATGAAACCAAAAATCATCTAGATTAAAGGCTAAAGTGGACCACACGGTAGGAAACATGGATATTAAATCACATGTGCTTTCTATGGTGTGGTCCACTTGGGCCTTTAGTATATTTTATTTTTGAGATTATAACTAAAATATTTTAGTAAAATTAATGGACGGAATGGATCGAGTAAATACATCATGATGGGCCCCACGAAGCCCCTGAAAGGACCGTCCATGGCCCTGCGCCAAAAATTGCGCGCGCGCCCAAATCTCCCCCCCCCCCATATTCTCTCTCTCTCTCTCTCTCTCTCTCTCTCTCTCTCTCTCTCTCTAGCGTTGGAAAGTCATCTACTTCCCCACCACAGCAAACCCATCAAAAACGACCGAAACTCCTTCCCTATCTCTCCAAACCCTTAACCCTAAAAATCCAATTTCTTTCCCCCGCGGCCCGCCGAGGAAGAATCCTTCATTGGCTCCGGCGGCGTCTTTTTCACGACCACTTCCTCCACCTCCTCCAAATTCAGCTACGCCTCTGTTCTCAAAGGCTGATCCTCTCTCTCTCTCATTGCATTCCTTATTTCATTCTCTCATCTTCCTCCATCTTTCTCTTTCTCTCTGTTTCCACCGTCAGCGCCCTCGCCATCTCCCTCTCCCTCTCTCGCGGTCCCTCGCCGTTTCCCTCTCCCTCTCTTGAGCTCCGGTGCCTTCACACCTCCTTCAACACCACCGGATCTTCAACAGCGCTGCCTCCACTGGTTCTCCCTCGCCGTCACTCCCCCTAACATTGAGGCTTCTTCCTCTTCAAAGGTTCTCTTTCCCTTACATTTCTGGGGTTTTGTTGAATTCCTTGTTTCTGCGACTTGAATTTGAGATTAAATGTTTTTTTTTTTTAATTATTATGTAAAAGCTTGCATGTTTGGATGTGTCAGATCCATAGGAACATATCTTATTCCAAGTGATGCAATTGATAGGCAGTCAGATCTTGGTAGGACAGGGTTAGATCACCATATCAAGGGCCTAATTTGTAGAATCCCCCATCAGGAGTAGGGAACATAAGATCAACTGTCTGGATCACCATACCAGGGGCCTAATTTGTAGAAATGGGTTGACTGAAGCATAGGCATAGAAATCAGGCCCAAACCTTTCCAATAGTGGGCCATGCCAAAATCCTGATGGGTCAACTATCCCTACCGGTTTTACCGGTCAAACCGTAACTCGTGTCCATGCCCATTAAGGTTTTAAGACTAGGTCGAGTGTCTTTGTGTGCATTCTTTTATTTGGGGCTGACCTTAACTCATGCTCCTAACCAGCATTTGCTCAGTCAGTGAATGTGGATGGTACATCTGGTGGGCCACACTGTTGATGAGCTGTGGCAGAAAAAAAAAAGAGCATGCCTAGCCATCACACACACCGACACTGAAAATAGAAAATGTAGGATTCATCATTTTCATATTTCCCTTGTTTCGAGGGCCACTCTTGATAGTCCCACTAAATGAACCATCTAGATTCAGGGACCCTACTCCAATGTAGAATTTGAAATGGTGACTAACTGGGAAGATCTTATTGTTGTTTCATGTAGAGCCATGCTAATCAACCATACACGTGGAAAAAGTGGGCCATGTACACACTGATTGGGCCACCCAACAAAAGCAACGGTTGGTAATGATATTTTGGGCAATAAGGAATCCACCATTGATCTGTTGGCATATAAATTAGATATATATCTTGTCATGAAGTGGGCCCATTTCACATTTGTTGGTCATTGTCAATGAGCAGGGGGAACATTTGGATGCTTGACGAAATTGCGAGGTCATTGTGGCACGAAAGGGCCCTCCCACAATGGTCGGGCCTACCGTTCAACTCCAAACAAGGTATGACTATGTGGCATCATTTGTTTTATTAATTTGTACTCTCCCAAAGTAGATGAAATTACTTTCATTTTTTAGACCTTTAGTCATTTTGTTTTAATGAAGTATTTTCACCTTATCTTGTGTGGCAGCTATTGATTGTTGTGCATTCAATGAATGCTTTCTTTCTGGACAGTATTTTCAATTGGATCACCCTATACCATCAATTGGATCAAGTGAGATTCTTTTGAGTGCCAAGGAGAACATGAAGAGGCCCAAAGGTAGTTAATTAGATTGGACGTCATTCACAAATCGAAATGGGCCCACATGTAGAATTGTAGGTCAAACTCAAGCTAAAAAGCTTTATATATAGTGGATCAGCCTACTTGCCTACTTTTAATGAATGGTGCAAAACACACATGTTAGATTAGCACTTTTGTTTATTGTTTTTTCTATCTATCCTCAATGTTCTTTTTATTATTTTTTTCTCTCACTTTCCAGCCTGTTTCCAATGATGTGTATGATTTTTAATGTTTTTTATTTTTATTTTATTTTTATTTTTTAATTGAAGGTCATTAATGAAGCTCTCATATGTGGGAACATAGTCAAGTTCGTGCATCGAAAGGCCCTCAAGGATGTCAGATTTAAAGGTACACCATCCACCTATGGTGGACCTTTTTTTGTATATATGTTTATAGAATCATGCATGTAAGAGCACATTTATTATAATGTTCCCACAATCTGTATTAAGAAACTCAATTTTTGTGGTCCAGATTAATTTTGAATTATATAAAGAGAAGATAAGAGGAGAATTAGAGGCTTGAATGGAACCTCGAACAACAACTGGTAAGTTGGTTCCCTCTACTAAAGTGAAGGAACTATTATAACCTGATATTAGAAAGAGTTCAACTTAGGGAATGTTTGGATTGTTAATGACATCAAGAAGCTTTCATTGGTGAATCTTGCATATATCTTCTTAGCTGGAAATAAGAAAACTCAACTGCTAGGATTGCTATCATTCAATGTGTTTATCTTCAATATCTTGCTTCAATTTTGTAGAAGAAAAAAATGCTTGTAATTTCTCTTGCAACTGGGAAATATGTAATTAATCTTTTTTTTTTCTTTTTCTTTTTGTGATTGGCTGGTCTTGACAGATAGGGAAGACAAAGGTCTTCTTGAGAGCTGGCCAGATGGCTGAGTTGGATGCACGCAGAGCATAAGTTTTGGGTCATGCGGCCAGAGCTATTCAAAGACAAATCCGTACTCATATTGCTCGCAAGGAGTTCATGTTACGCAAGGCTGCCATTTATTTGCAATCCAGTTGGAGAGGTACGTCATTACAGTTAAAGCAATATTGCATTTGGATTCTTGTAGACATGGACATTCTGAAAATTATATGGTGAATCTTTCGGTCGTTAAGTGGTTTGATCCAGGGGATGACAAAATTGAATTCAATTCAGATACTAGGCTTTGAATTTTCAAGTTTGACTTAACTCGTAAAAAACTCCACTCTAGCATTTGTCCCACCTTAGCATGCCATTTAGATTTCAATTTTGTATGTTTCAAAATCTTGTCTTTTTTTTTTTTTTATTTAAAAAGAAAATGAAATAAAAGTCTCTCATGGTGCTTGTGAAGAAGAACCTACAAGTAATCTGTCGAATTTTCAGAAACCTTTTGGGCATGGTCCAAGCCTTGGATGCTGAACTTCTAGAAGAAAGGCATTGTGCGACATTTGAATGACATGGGTGATTCAGAAACTCTCAGCCATGAGCCATAGGTGTGCTTTTTCCTAACTTTTCAAACTGACAATTTGCTTCCCAAATTTTACCATATCTGGGTTTTGTTGGTTTGAATTGCAATTTGGTTTGGACCCATGTGTGCAGGAGTCCTCTTTGCCGGTAGAAAATGATGAAAATAACTCGGTTGGTAAGAACTTGGATTGAATTGCAATTTGGTTTGGACCCATGTGTGCATGAGTCCTCAAAGAATGTTGCTGGAAGCTTTTTGCATTCTGATTTTTCTTTTTTGTTAGTTTGATATTCTTTAATATTGATATTTAAACTCTAAGAACTGCCACATTTGCTGTTTGCTACAGAGGACTTGGATGATACTGTGGCAGGGTATGGTGGATCATAATCATTCATGCATCCACCATGCACATGGTTTGCATTTTGCTTTTTGTGGATATGTTTCAACTCCGACTGTCCAAATTATGGTAGTGTTGTAATGGAGTGTATGTTGGATTGATTATAATTCTTCCATCATTGGGAATCAGCTGGCTAGCTAGAATAGAAATCGCCAACTGACATAATGCAATGGGCATGTCCATTGATTGGACATTATGATTGTCCAGTCAGTGTGTTTTTGTAGCAATGACGCACCCCAAGTGGGTCCACACATTGACTGCCTAGAGTGAGAGTACGTGTCTGTGTCTTCTAGGTGGATTCATGCACAATATGGTCCATCATACTCGCCCCAGGTATCATACAATTCTTCTTTTCTAACACATGCATGCATGGAATCACCATTATTTATGAATAGCTACAGATATTCTTCTGATTGCATTATAATACAGAGTGCTCTGCCCTTCTGAAACAATCATGGATAATTCATGAAATTTTTTAGGAAAAAGGATTTTCATGAGTGGTACATTCTTCAGAACATACATTTGACAAAGGAGAAGAACAGTGTTTGTGCGAGTTTGTTCTTTTCTGGCAACATGGTCCAATTATGTGGGACAAAGACGTTAACAAGTATTGAAAACATTTGCCTAATACAACCTGGAAGTGCACAAAAGGATCCAAATCATTTCTTTTTGGAAATATCAAGAAAGAAACTTGAATTGAGTTCAGATCGTTCTTTCATCGCCGAACATGAAATTTTAGCAAATGCATTTGCTGCATGTTTTAATGAAACCCGTGGATCTGGTCAATTGTGAGCCCAACACGCCTTATAAACCTCAGACATTCAATTCTAAGGTAGGTTTCTCTAGAATTTCTACACAATCATGGACTTATTCTTCTCGCATTTTGTCGGAATAACCTAGATATATCTGGAAATAAGATGGGATTACTTGGTTTTGCACCATTTCTTAACTGGGATGACTTACTAATCGAGTGATCCTCGCTATCCAATTGGTGGCCTCAAATGAAGAGTTACAAGAGAATGGTCACTTGTCCAAATTGTAAGCCTGATACCAAATTGTCAAGATACACAAGTGTACATGATTTGGATGGTTGGTATTGACTTGCACATGCACCACATGTATGTTGGATGAGTCACCACCATTTAGAAAATGGTCGGAGATAACGCATAGTTGTCTAGTCCTCTAGAATTAAATGGCACATCATATGGTTGTCTTTGTCTAGCTGCACTTGAGGATCCATGGGCCGAGTTTCTTCACACAATCAACCGATAATTGCCCCATGCAATCTCTTATGTCTTTGTAGGAAAAGAAGAATCCTAGGCAGGGCCATGTAATGCAAACATTTAAAGGTTATCTTCTATTTGCCAAATTTTCCTCAAGTACAAGAAGGTGAGATCTCGTCCTAATGTGCCTTTTTTTTTCTCATCAAAGTTTAAAATTTCACAATGCGGGTATAGCAATGTTCGAAAAAGATATGACAGATATGGACTTGGGAGGTGGTGAATATTTTTTTTACAAAGAGTCTCAAGGACACCAGAAATTACCATTATATCTTGATTGAGAACATGGAAACAGATTACACCTTGATTTTTTGCACCTAGGTCATTATGTGGATTTCATATATCAACAAACATCTGTTTCATCACATGCCTATGTAACTTTAAATTTTTATCAAAATCATATACACGAGGGAACTATCTTTTGGATGGTCAAGAGAAGCTTGAGAAGTTATCTAGGTTTTTACACAATCCCGCTCATCTCATCTCATCATGTCCTCAAGAGGAAGGTATTATCTTGTTCACGCCTAAGGTTTCCTTTGCATTAATAATGAGTTACTATATGATTGGATTGAAGGAAATAGCAAATTTATATGATTGGGTTGAAGGAAACAACAAATTTTTTTTTTTTTTTTTTTTTTTGTAATCGTACAAGTGGGACTCACCTTGTGGGGGACTAAGTTGTTGCTTTATTAATAAAATAGGTTTGACGAGTTTTGAATTACTTGATCATCCCACTAGATACTCCTCAATATCACATCACCGTAATATCGTCCATTTCTAATTGAACAATATAACTGAAAGTGATGGCCACCAATATCCAGGCTGCATGTACTACATTGTAGTTATTTGTGTGGGGCCTTGGTTTAATCATTATAGTTTCAACACTAATAATTGCTCTGAGGGAGCATTTTTTCCTTTTGGGCAATGCTCATGTGTCTTCTTGTTTGTAGTTTTTGGTGCTATCTCAACGCCTCTTTAATGAAGCTTGTTGTCATGTTTAAAAAAAAAAAAAAGGATGGAAAAGGTTTAAGAATTGCTCTTGGAAGGCCATGTTCCTAAACAAATTTAGTTTTAGCTCTACAAAGCATTGCCTAAAATAAAATCCATTGTGGGCTTCTATCCTTCAATCCTTCAGCTCATGGGAGTGAATTTGGTGGTTCTATGCTTGTCATGAGTAGTGGAGTTATGTTGGGCAGTATCCTATCAAATTCCATGGTTTTAAGTATTCATGAAATTTTTTTTTTTTTTTTGGATTTTCTCGGTTGTTTCAGAGAGATCCTATCACAGACATCAAAAGAAGGTCCATCACAAAGTGCGTACGTGCACAACAACTCAGAGCATTACCACAAAAATTGGGAGTGGATTAGGTGTGCCCCGGCCTCACCCAAGATGGTGTGGCCCTGACCATGGGGCCCACCTTGATATATGTATTCAGTATCCATGCCCTCCTCTATTTTACCATATCATTTTAGAGCATGATCCCAAATGAAGCAGATCCAATTCTCGTGTGGATCAGATCAGAGGAAATAGTGGTGATTGACCATCAATGGGCAACAAAATCTTTGCATCAAGTTGATATTTGTTTTTTTTTACTTCGTCCAGGTTTGTGTGACCTTATCAACAGGCACACCTGTAATGGCCGTTACGGCACACCATGTCCAGAAATCTCTCAAATCAGTTGCCTACTAAATCCAATTCTTGAATAATAATTATTATTTTATATTTTTTAAAAAAAGTGAAGCTAGATATGCAAATTCAGCTGCCCTTTTTCTCACGATATTGAAAGGGGAAAAAGAAAAAGCAGTCAGTCCTGATTTATTTATTTTTCGCTTGATGGAATGATCTTAAATATGAGCTTTGCTAAGAAATATGTCCCATGGGCCCCACTTTTACAAACTGAAAACCTGAACAGTAGTGCACAAACTTTTGGCCCAAGAATTTTATAATGCACCAATGACCATTGCATAGCTATCACTCTGTTCAACATCTATCTTCTCATGCATTCCTGAATCCTGTTTTGTTAATATCTTGCACCAGCATTAACAAAGAAGTTAACTTATCATTAGAGAAAAGTAGTTGCAACAATTCTGGGATGATAAATTAAGGGAAGAGCAACTCCATTCTAGTCAGTGGAGAAAGTGAGGATGGTAAAATTGAAACGACAAAGATGCTCATGAGATATATTGCATGTTTGGGTGGACGGTCTGGAATACAAGGAAGGACGGTTGAACAACAAGTTCTAGAAGTAAGATAATTAATCTTGCTTGTCTTGAAAATTGTCAATATGCCATTTTTTTATGCTTAAAGGGACATGATTTTGGAATTGTTGACTCAACCTTGCAGGATATTGAGAAGTACAAATTGGGGAACCCTAAATCATTCCATTACCTCAACCAAATGAGCAAGAACAATTCGGCACCTTCCCTGTCATCAACTGATGATATGTTGGGTCCACCTATGGGTATAAATTATTTCTTATATTTGGTTGCTCAATCAGATTTCTGATAGTTATGTTTTTCAGGAGATAGACTCATCTGTCATTAAGGATGAAAAGTCTAGATTCCATCTTAAAATGACAGCTAAACTTCTCTTATTTTCCTTCTTCCTTAGGCTGAAATAGGCCTAAACCAGGCCTCAACCTTAGGTCAAAACCAGCCTTCTTCAGCCACACAAGGGAGTCAAACAGCCTCAACCTTAGGTCAAACCAGTGAAACCAAAGCCACACAAGGGAGTCAAATACATCCTTCACCAAATTTCCCCAACTGAGTCGAAATACCTCCCAAATACTTTTAACCAGCTGAAACAGGTGTCTTTTCTTTATCGTCATGTGGGTTTTGGTTCCTGTGTTGTGTAGGTTTATTCACTTGAAGATGGTCCAGCTCATGCTGTTTGGAGAAACATAGGATTTTCTGCCACTATTCTAGCAATCAGTAACAAATCAAAGATCGCTATAGATTGGTTAAAGTAAGCCAGTTATACTCTTTTAGTATATCTTGTACGACTAGACATTAATTTTTGGGGAATTTTTTTAGAAGAAGCAAGAATAGCTAAGAGCCTTCTCTTTTGGCCAAGGCAGGTTGTGCATTTCTAGTTTGAATGGTTTCTGAATATCTGCTCATCTCAACTTGGAAAAAAATCTATGAGAAACATTTGGTTACCAAAATCAATAATTTTGTTTCCAATATATAACTTACTTTATGTGCGTTTTGCAGCTATGATGGTGTTCTTGTGAATTCTCTCAAGGCTAGGGATGTCATGTTGTGGTAAATATATATTTTCACTGCCACTTTACTTATTTGAGAATGCTTTTCACTACAATTTGTTTCCTTTCTCCTTTGTCTTTTCTTTTTCTTTCTTTTCTTTCTTTTCTTTTTGGTTAAAAATGCTTGCTGAAATGTGTCTTTGGTGCTCTTGGTTATGACTCGACAAGTGTTATCATATGCACAATCGGATCGTGCTACAACAGCTACTGCTTAAACATTGCCAGAACATTTCTCATTGATGCAAATGCAACGCAGAGTAAGGCTTATGAGGTTCTCCTCAAGGCCCATAAATGCTAGGAACGATTGGGTGTTGAAGCCTGGAATGGTTTTTAATGTATCTCTTGGGTTCCAGAACTTGCAATCAGAAACCAACAATCCAAAGACTAAGATGTTCTCGCTGTTGCTTGCAGACATCATTATTGTCAATGAAAAGTCACAGGTTATGACTTCAATCACTCCAAGTTAGTTAAGGATGTTGCATACTCATTCAATGAGGAAGAGGGGGAGGAAGAAGAGCGTCCAAAGGTCAAAGCTGAATCCAATGGAGCTGAGACATTCTTGTCGAAAGCGACTCATACATTTAGGTTTCTGTGGCTTCTCATACATTTAGCTTTTTGTGGCTTGAAAATTTTATACTTAAGGGGCCTTATCGATTGTCAGCTTAATGCTACTGCTGTTGAGACTCACTTTTTGTTTGCAGGGATTTCACAAATCTGTCGTTGCTATCTCTGATCAGACAAGCAGATCCTCTCTGGTAAGAGCCTACCCTTTACTTCCAACTCCAACGTATCTGTTTAGTGACTTGTCTCTTCAGTGACTTAGTCTTTGGTTTTAGCATAATGGGTTTGTGGTTTTGCACATCCAAGGCTAGCTTCCTTAGATCCTTAGATCAGATGAATTCGGTGGATCCTGGGGACAGGCCGTGTTTATGTATTTGCTTGAAATTAATGGAGCAGACCCGGATGTGCGTCGGAGCTATCCGGATGAGCGGGAGTCCCTGGAAGGTGGGAACCGCTGTTATGACCATGATGAAGCTGTTCATTTCCTATGGACAGCATTGGAAGGGCCTGGCCATTTGGACAGGTCGTGTTTATGTATTTGCTCGAAATTAATGGAGCAGACCCGGATGTGCGTCGGAGCTATCCGGATGAGCGGGGGTCCCTGGAAGGTGGGAACCGCTGACCATGATGAAGCTGTCCATTTCCTATGGACAACATTGGAAGGGCCTGGCCATTTGGACAGGCCGTGTTTATATCTGTATTTGCAGGGACCTCACCCTTAACCTATAACCTAAACCTATTCTCACATCCCAAAACCTATAACTACAACCTAAACCTTAACCTAAACCTATAACCTATAACCTAAACCTATAACCTAAACTCAATTCCCTAAACTTTAACCTACAACCTAAGTTATTCTCAAATCCCTAAACCTAAACCTACACCTAATCCTAATATTAACTCCCTAACCTAAACCTAAACCTAGACTTGAAAACCCAAACCTAAACCCGATACCGAACCCGAACCCGATTTCCTAAACCTAAACCTTAACCTATTCTCAATTCCCGAAACCTATAGCTTATAACTCGAACCTAAACCTATAACCTAAAACCAAAACTAAAACCAAAACCTATAACCTAAACCCAAACCCATTCCCAAATCCCAAAACCTATAACCTAAACCGAAACCTTAACCTAAACCTATAACCTATAACCTAAACCAAAACCTATAATCTAAACCAAAACCAAAACCTATAACCTAAACCCGAACCCATTCTCAAATCCTATAACCTAAACCTATAACCTATAACCTAAACCAAAACCAAAACCTATAACCTAAACCCAAACCCATTCCCAAATCCCAAAACCTATAACCTAAACCTATAACCTATAACCTAAACTAAAACCTATAACCTAAACCAAAACCAAAACCTATAATCTAAACCCGAACCCATTCTCAAATCCTATAACCTAAACCTATAACCTATATCCTAAACCAAAACCTATAACCTAAACCGAAACCAAAACCTATAGCCTAAACCTAAATCAAAACCTATAACCTAAACCTAAACCTTAACCTAAACCTATAACCTATAACCTAAACCAAAACCAACACCTATAGTCTAAACCCGAACCCATTCTCAAATCCCAAGACCTATAACCTAAACCAAAACCAAAACCTATAGCCTAAACCTAAATCAAAACCTATAACCTAAACCTAAACCTTAACCTAAACCTATAACCTATAACCTAAATCAAAACCTAAAACTAAACCTATAACCTATAACCTAAACCAAAACCTATAACCTAAACCAAAACCAAAACCTATAGCCTTGGCTCCTAAACTCGAACCCATTCTCAAATCCCAAGACCTATAACCTAAACCAAAATCAAAACCTATAGCCTAAACCTAAATCAAAACCTATAACCTAAACCTAAACCTTAACCTAAACCTATAACCTATAACCTAAATCAAAACCTAAACCTAAACCTATAACCTATAACCTAAATCAAAACCTATAGCCTAAACTAAAACCAAAACCTATAGCCTAAACCCGAACCCATTCTTCAAATCCAAAACCTATAACCTAAACCTAAACCTTAACCTAAACTTGAAAACCCAAACTTAAACCTAAACTTGAAAACCCAACCTAATCTCAACTCCCTAACCTAAACCTAAACCTAAACTTAAAAACCCAATCTAAAACTCAATCCCGAACACGAACTCGATTTCTAAAACCTAAACCATAACCCATTCTCAAATCCTATAACCTATATCCTAAACCAAAACCTATAACCTAAACCAAAACCAAAACCTATAGCCTAAACTTAAATCAAAACCTATAACCTATAACCTAAATCAAAACCTAAACCAAAACCTATAACCTATAACCTAAACCAAAACCTATAACCTAAACCTAAACCAAAACCTATAGCCTAAACCCGAACCCATTTTCAAATCCAAAACCTATAACCTAAACCTAAACCTTAACTTAAACTTGAAAACCCAAACTTAAACCTAAACTTGAAAACCCAACCTAATCTCAACTCCCTAACCTAAACCTAAACCTAAACTTGAAAACCCAATCTAAAACCCAATCCCGAACTCCGAACCCGATTTCCAAAACCTAAACCATAACCCATTCTCAAATCCTATAACCTAAACCTATAACCTATATCCTAAACCAAAACCTATAACCTAAACCAAAACCAAAACCTATAGCCTAAACCTAAATCAAAACCTATAACCTAAACCTAAACCTATAACCTATAACCTAAATCAAAACCTAAACCTAAACCTATAACCTATAACCTAAATCAAAACCTAAACCTAAACCTATAACCTATAACCTAAACCAAAACCTATAACCTAAACTAAAACCAAAACCTATAGCCTAAACCCGAACCTAAACCTAAACCTTAACCTAAATGTATTCTCAAATCCCTAAACCTAAACCTACACCTAATCCTAATCTCAACTCTCTAACCTAAACCTAAACCTAAACTTGAAAACCCAAACCCAAACCTAAACCCGATCTTGAACTCGAACCCGATTTCCTAAACCTAAACCTTAACTTATTCTCAATTCCCTAAACCTTAACCTAAATGTATTCTCAAATCCCTAAACTTAAACCTACACCTAATCCTAACCTCAACTCCCTAACCTAAACCTAAACCTAAACTTGAAAACCCAAACCTAAACCCGATCCCGAACCCGAACCCGATTTCCTAAACCTATTCTCAATTCCCTAAACGTTAACCTAAATGTATTCTCAAATCCCTAAACCTAAACCTACACCTAATCCTAATCTCAACTCCCTAACCTAAACCTAAACCTAAACTTGAAAACCCAAACCTAAACCCGATCCCGAACCCGAATCCGATTTCTTAAACCTAAACCTTAACCTATTCTCAATTCCCTAAACCTTAACCTAAATGTATTCTCAAATCCCTAAACCTAAACCTACACCTAATCCTAATCTCAACTCCCTAACCTAAACCTAAACCTAAACTTGAAAACCCAAACCTAAACCCGATCCCGAACCCGAACCCGATTTCCTAAACCTAAACCTTAAACTATTCTCAATTCCCTAAATCTATAACCTAAACCTAAAACTTAAACCTAAACCTAAACCAAAACCTATAACCTTAACCTAAACCAAAACCTATAACCTAAACCTTAAGCTAAATGTATTCTCAAATCCCTAAACCTAAACCTACACCTAATCCTAATCTCAACTCCCTAACCTAAACCTAAACCTAAACTTGAACACCCAAACCTAAACCCGATCCCGAACCCGAATCCGATTTCCTAAACCTAAACCTTAACCTATTCTCAATTCCCTAAACCTTAACCTAAATGTATTCTCAAATCCCTAAACTTAAACCTACACCTAATCCTAATCTCAACTCTCTAACCTAAACCTAAACCTAAACTTGAAAACTCAAACCTAAACCCGATCTTGAACCCGAATCCGATTTCCTAAACCTAAACCTTAACCTATTCTCAATTCCCTAAACCTTAACCTAAATGTGTTCTCAAATCCCTAAACCTAAACCTACACCTAATCTTAATCTCAACTCCCTAACATAAACCTAAACCTAAACTTGAAAACCCAAACCTAAATCCGATCCCGAACCCGAACCCGATTTCCTAAACCTAAACCTTAATCTATTCTCAATTCCCTAAACCTTAACCTAAATGTATTCTCAAATTCATAAACCTAAACCTACACCTAATCCTAATCTCAACTCCCTAACCTAAACCTAAACCTAAACTTGAAAACCCAAACCTAAACCCGATCTTGAACCCGAACCCGATTTCCTAAACCTATAAACTAAACCTTAACCTATAACTTATAACCTAAACTTATAACCGATAACCTAACCTATGGATTTTGCTATAGTTTAGAAGATTTGTAGGCACATTTTTTATTTCCTTATATATAATTGTTTTTTTCCAGCTCTTTTTTTTTTTTTTTTTTTTGGTCTTTCTTCCTTTTGAGATGTGTACAAAGGCATGCTTGTTTGATTGTGTCTACAATTGTTGTTTTATACAGGTTCATAAGCTAAAGAAGTCAGTGGATGATGAAATTCATTTCTCAAGGGAAGGGTTTTAAAACTTGAAAGTGATCTTGTGTCGAAGTCTACAGAAGTTACATATGCAGTTTCAAGGAAAGAAGAAGCTTTATCTTCTGTGTTTGCTGAACTTGACCGTCTAAAGAAAGAAAATTTTGTAAAAGCGCAAGCATTATTTAATACATGAGGGCACGCCTTAGTTGTAATTCTTTTGATAGGTTGAGCAAAGTGAAGTATTGTTTATTTAGAAATGTGAATGTAAGATGCATTGTAGATTTGATTGCTATTGTAATAAATGCATCATTTTTTTTCTCTGATTGCATTAAGCTTAGATGAGTTATCAATCATAGCAGGTTCTTGCAATGGAAACAGGGAAAATAGCTACGAAATATAATTCGTAGCAAAGCTACATCATTGCACCGTAGCAATTACTATCTATTGCTACGGATTATATCCGTAGCTATTGGTATCTATAGCTACGGATTATATCCGTAGCTCTCCATATGTAGTGTTGTAAATACTGTAGATATTGTATCTATTGCTACGGATATAATTCGTAGCTATTGGTATCTATTGCTACGGATATAATCCGTAGCTATTATTGTATATTGCTACGGATATTATCCGTAGCCAATGGTCTCTATTGCTACGGAAAAGATCCGTAGCTAATTGTATCTATTGCTACGGATATTGCCCGTAGCTAGACCTTTAGCTACCCCACCAATTGCGACGGACGTGATACGGACTAGATCCATAGCAAAAGCCCTTTTGCTACGGATCTAGTCCGTAGCCTTTGCCCATTTTTCTTGTAGTGATTCATATACTGAATAGTCAAAATTTGATAATGAATAATGATTAATAGTCCGCATCTTTGCAGCATGTTAGAGTAGATTAAGATAATCATATTATATTGGAATTTTTTTTTGTAAGGATGATTCTCTTAAGATCTTTATTAAAATATCTCTTTCGCTGTTGTCAATATAATAAATAAGTCACAAATTCCAAAGTATTCTCTTGTGATGTAACATGGTTTCAATGACATTGGTGTTTACTGTTCATCTCTTCATATATCCCTCCCCTTTCACATCTTGATGTAGGAAATGGATCAAGCACGTTACTAACATATATGGACCAAAAGAAGCGCAAGAAAAAATCAACAAAATTCAGCATAGTTCAATCGATCAATAGATCTGGTTGACAGGCCAAAATTCCATCAGAAATTTTAGATTGGTTGCTGGACAAATTTTGCCAGTTTAGACAGGTCGTAGCCTTGTTAGACAGGTAGACAAATCGTGTTAATAGGTCGAAATTCATGGATTTTTTAGTTTTAGTCTCTGGACATTTTTTAGTCCATTCAAACAATTGACTTGACTAGCTGACGACAAGTCGACGAATGGCAAAAATTTGTACATTTTCAGAATTTGTTTCCTTGTTTGATTAAGGATCTTTTTTTTTGAAAATTACTTTTTAGAATTTTTTAAGGTTATTTAAGCATGTTAAAGTCATTTATTTTAAGAATCGATCAATCAATCAACTAAAATTGCTTAAAACTTTATTATTTCTCATAGATTCGAGAATTCCTTATGGATTCAAGGTGTTTATCGATCGAGGAAGATAGTGATCGACCTCATCACGTCCTTCCCAGCATTAATTAGTATCAGAAAGGGGATTTTCTTTGAGTCAATGGCTTCTAACGACGGGTCAAGCAACAATCCTGTGGACGATGATCCAGGGAATTATCATTTAATAGCGGTAGCTTTTGAAGCGGTGCAACGAGAGAATTGGCAACTCATTGTTCAAACCCCAAATGTAGGGTCGCGATGTAGTAATAAACTCGGTAAGACTGCGGTCAAATCCATAGGGGACTGAAATTTGTACGTTTCTGAAATTAACTAGAAAAAAATGTGAAACTAATTCTGAAGTATTTGAGAGAGTAATTGTGAATAGAGTAATTAAAACTAAGAATTTAAAAGTGGGAACTAGGATGTCAAAGATCCACTTCTAGTGATCAGGGAGCCCTATTGCTTGATTCAAGTAACACAATTAGAATTAGAGTTATATCCTATTCAATTAAAAAATATATCAATAAAACCAAATCTGAACTTTCATTGACTTAATTCTCAATGAAGGAGAACTATGATAATTGGTCGGGATTCTATCACCAAGCCATGCCCAGGAGACAATGACAAATAATAGAATTTACCAATCTCATAATCTCAAAGCATGAGAATTGTGAAGATTAGGAAGGATTCCATCGCCCTACCATGCCCAAGGGATGATGGTGAACAACAGGACTTACTAGTTTCACAATCTCAAATCAGGAAAAGAAGATACTCATAGCTATTGGAGATTTACTATAATTAGAGTCATAATAAACATTAAAAAATGAAAGTATTCCTTAAATATCAAATTAAAATCCATAGAGTTCAACATAAACATGAATCAAAGCAATAGAAATATCCTATCATTCTACAAGCTTCCCCTCTTAGTCCTAGCTAAGAGGTTTAGCTAACTATAGACATAATTGGACCAAAGTCTCTTAAGAAAAATATAAAAACAACTAAGGAACAAGAAGAAAAACTCTTTGCGACGGCTTCTCCACCATTTTGCACCACTCCTTAAACCCTAGAAGATGCCTAAGAACATCCTAGGGAATCCTATTTATAGTTGTGGAACTCCAACTTTCGCACCTAGTTGGAAAACTCTAGAAACAGCTTCAAATTTACACAGTTTGCTAAAATAGATTTCACTCTGCACAGTTTTCCAAAATAGACTTCACTCTACGCAATTTCACAAATGACCCAGAGTTTCAGAATATATTTTTTCAGGATGATTTCAGGATTCCTTTTATTCACTTCAAATCTTTGATTCTCTTCATTCCTCACTTGGTTTTCTTGGATCTTTGACATGTGAATTCTTCAAACTTGGTCTCTTAAGATCTATCCCTTGCCTTGGTAATTCTTGAGCATCAAATCCATGCTTTTAGTACCCTTTTCAATCCAAGCTCTTAAATTCACCTTATAACACAAACATGAGTAAAATAAAATATTAAGCATTATCATGTTCATAAAAGTAAGATATGAATGGGGGATAATATGCAATATTTGACCCTTAACAGTCATGCAAGGGTTGCAAGGTGCTCTCAACCGCATGATGGAATCTTTAGGGCAACTCAGTATTCGTGGCAATGATCCGCCTCCAGTAGGCACTGGAATTCGCAATCATGGTGATCGTAGGGTGATAAAGTGGGTGAATCGCAGAACCAAACCTGAGGAGGTGGGATCCAATGATGAGGAGATAAATGAAATGATCCTCTAACATCCCAGACGAGGTGTCGATCGGGTATATCAGACGGAATGAGAATTCAGGATGAAAGTCGATCTTCCTAACTTTAACAGCCAACTCCACATTGAAGACTTTCTCGAACATTTTTTCGACTACATGGACATCTCTGAAGAGAAGAATGTTAAACTTATGACTTACAAGTTGAAGGGCGGAGCTTCAAATTGGTAGAAACAACTTCGTCTTGTGTGGACGACATAAATGAAGGCACTAATCTGTAGGTGGCTACAGGTGAAGAAGTTGATTGCTAAGCGATTCTTCCCCAGTGATCATGATCAGGTATTGTCCCATCAATACCAAAATTGTCGGTAGGAAAGCCTATCGGTGAGAGGTTATTCAAAGAAATCATATTATTTGTCAACGAGAAGTGAGGATAGCGGATGGGTGAAGGGTTATATAGAGGAAACACATTATTTATCGTCAAGAGGTAACATGGTCGTGACGAGGTCGCGACGGGCCGCGGGGTTCGTTAGTGGCGTATGTGTGGCACCTGCGAAAGTGGATAACTAAACAAAGACTTTTAAAGTGGATGAGTGCCTATTGTAAACAAATGAGATTTCATCAAACACTCTGAAGAGACGAGAGTGATAGTGCCATTATTATAAAAGAAGGTGGATGTGGAGTCCGTAGACATTCCAGAAGATGTAAAGCTAGTGTTGCAAGAGTTCAAGCCAATTGTGCTCTTGAACTTTCTGACAAATTTTCCCATATGCAAGAGATTGGTCTTTCTTAGGTTTAGTTTATCTTCATCAACATGAAGAATCAATCTACCGACTAGGCCAAATTTGAGTTTATATATGCCCGAGTTCATAAAATTGCAGTTGACTTATTTTTATTACCTACAATACTTGGAATGAGCGTTGCAACGAAGAATATGGAAATTTAGGTAGTAACTATTCATGCTGATGTCCAAGAGAAATCAGAGAAGTATACTGCAGAGTACAAGATAGAGGCCAATAAATGTCGACACTCGAGGTTGAATACGTATCGTGAACCAAGTTCATTGAAGAACTTTAGAAAGTTGAACACGTATCGTGAACCAGGACCATTGAAGAACTCAAGCACGATTTTTTTGAAGTGGAGAGATCTAATGTAGGACATGGATCATGCACATTCCTAACATACATGGACAAAGGCAGCCTAATGAGAAATCGATAAAATTTAGCATAATTCGACCAGTCGATAGATCTGGTCGATAGGTCGAAATTTAGACGAATATTCTAGATTGGTTGGTAGCCAAATTATGTCAGTTTAGATAGGTCAACAGAACTTTTCGACATGTCAAAGCCTTGTTTGACATGTCGAGAATTTGTATTCACATATCGAAATTCATAGAATTTTTAGTTTTAGTTTTGGACATTTTAAAACTTGTTTGATTGATCGACTCAACTGGTCAATGAGAGGTCGACGGATGACAAAAATTTGCTTATTTTCATAATTTATTTCCTTATTTGATTAGGACACTTTAAAAAAAAAAAAAACATTTTAGGGTTATGTTTGAGTTACTTAAGCATATTAAACTCGTTTATTTTGAGAATCGATCAATCAATCAATTAAAATTCCTTAGAAACTTTATTATTTCTGGTGGATTCGAGAGTTTTCTCTTATAGATACAATAGTGCCTTGTGGATTCAAGGTGCTTATCGATCAAGGAAGGCGGTGATCAATGTCATCATATCCTTCCCTACGTCACATCTTTATCACCACTATTTCATATACAAATTTGTTATTAGATCCCGAGATTGCATCTCTTCCTTCATCGACTACCACTGCGATCCATCAAACTCATCTCCATCTCCCCAGTTGCACTCATCAGACCAAATGACTAAGTTTATGAAAAGTTGTATATTCAGATTTCCATATATATATATTGAATGAATTGTATGCTTTAAAAATTGCACCTTATTTTTTTTTTCTCATTTAGATCACATCTAGATACATTCTTGAAGGTAGCCATTCACGAGAATAAAATCAACTGTCTATATTATTCCATTATATTAAAAGAATTCAACAAATTTTCAAATTCCCTCTTAATGGGAGCTTATTACATTATCGAGTTTGCAGCGGAAGTATAAAACTAAGTCATGAAACTATCTTCTTATTCATTCAGTAAAATCCTCCATAGGAGATGGTCCTCCAGGTCTTCAATTTGTATATCACCTGCATCATCTGTACAGTTGGAGAGGGTCAACGCTCTACTCATAGTGATGGTTATCCTTTTAAGATTAACAATAATTCAAGAGATTCATAAAAGCAAGGTAAATGTTCTAATACATCCCGTACTCCACTACTACGAGGGGTATCAATATGCGCAATCAATCTATATGAGTGTATGCTCAGTAAAGTTTGTGTGGCTCATCAAACGCAATGACCATCACAATGTGGAATATAATTCATATAAAACCCGACTCGACCCACATCCCATAACTACAGATATTCTCCAGCGTGTCCAACATTAACGTGGATTTATGCGAACATCTCAAGGTGACACAACAACGCGATTGGGAGATTTACGTAACACGATGTGTTCATGGAGCGACTATTTGCGACATCTAATCCCGAAAAGTGATGTAATACGTATGGTGATTTACTTACATCGATTGTGCACCACACCAACCAACTCACGGAATTACGTGCCGACCAAGAGGGCCGCTACATGTAAAGCATTACGTCCACGATAAATTATTTAAATCACTAATTGTGATAGCTCTAACGCGTTACTTACATTGATAGAGAATGTAAACTGAATCACGAGGTTCTGGAGTATTAAGACAAATGCCCAAGCCTTTAAAGGTAGATATCACAAGGCCAACAAAGTAAAGAGAATAATAACAATGGTCAACTCAACAAAGAGAAAAGTGGCAATGGCCAACTTAGCAAAGAGGAGAGTAACAATGGCTAACTTAACAAAGAGGAGAGTGGCAAGGGCCAACTCAATAAAGAGAAGAGTGACAAGGGCCAGCGCAATAAAGAGAAGAGTGGTAAGGGCCAACTCAACAAATTTGGTAAAGGCAAGGGCAAGGCTTGTACCCATCGCCCACATAAATTCGTAAAGATCACTTGTAATCAATATTATACAATAATCCCAAAGGGCAATTAATTGATGATGATAAATTAAACAATTATAGAGAGAAAATCATGAGAACAAGTAAAAGATAATATAATTCATATCAACTTGAGTTAAAGTAAGCTTAAAGGATAAAACCCTCACGTAAATTCAGAAAGGCCATGAATGATTAACATCACACTTTAACCATTATTCCCAAATGATAAATATTTAGTATTGGTAAATTAAACAAATATAGGGAAGTTCACAGTGTCATAAAAACATGTAAATGTTAAGATAATATCATCTCTAAATCAAGTAAGCTTAAAGGAGACAACTCTCACATCTAAAGTTGAATCGTTCTCATCCGATGCTAGGTGTTTATACACACTCCTTCAACTTAAACCTTATCCTCATTCAACGTCTGTCGTCAACTTGTCAATCCCGTAACTCCGCCAATGCCTCTCTCTTTTCTTTCGTCTTCTTTCTTTCTTCTTCTTTATTTTTCCTGAAAAATTGGGTAGGGAATCTGGATATACTGGGCTAACAGCCAGCCTGAACCAAACCGAGTTAACTCGGTTAAGTGTCCGCACTCTCTCTCTCTCTCTGTTTTCTTTTCTTTTCTTTTCTTTTCTTCCTCTTTCTTTTTCTTTTCTTTTTCTTTCCCTTTCTCTTTCTCTATCGTTTCTTCTCTTTCTTTCTTCTTTTCTTACTAGTATGTCCAGCAGGGGACTGGAATTAGGCACAACCTGGTTTGACTCAATGAGTCACACTGTTCAACCTTCGCCTCCATCTCTCTCTCTCTCTCTCTCTCTCTCTCTCTCTCTCTCTTTTCTTTCTTTCTTGTTTCTTTCTTTCTCCTCTCCCACTGTTAAACTAACGGTTTTTTTAATAGGTGTGAGAGCTTCTAGGCTCTCTCCGAATCTTCTTACGCAGATCAGTTTACACAGTAGGGAAAATTGGAGACATTCTCTTGTGTAGTCTCTGTTTGTGTAATAAGGAGAAACAACATGTGATCGGGCAAACGACCCTTGATTTACTGTTGGATTGATCCTTAGTCCTTCTGGATTGAGACGATCCTTTTTGAATGGTTGATTTGGCTATCCGACGGCCCTTGGCCCATCGGATTCTTGGTTTGATCACATTGTCTTCTCGCGGAGGAGATCTTGGGAGGTTTTGCAGACGCAATTCCCTGAAGTGCGGCTTGTGCAAGGGAAAACGGTGAAGTGTCATGTTCTCCTCTTCTTTACATTCCTTTCGGATGATGTGGGTTGCATCGAAATTCCCTTTCCTTGGTTTTGGACGGTCCAGATTGGCAAAGTTACGGTTGTAGAAAGGATGGAAGGAAACCTGTTTTAGTCGCCAGTTTGTGCGGCATTTTGTTCGGATGGGCTATTGTGCACCTGCTCGTGTGCATGGATCCCCACGGTTTTGTATTCTTGCCTGTAATGGTGTGTTTAATTCGATGAACGGTTCAAATCATTCAAAAGGTTTGAAGTGGTGATCCAATCTGGATCGACTGTAAGTTGTTCGCATGCAGCCCAACGGTTTGTGTTTAAAGCCGTGCACTCAAAGAAAAAGAACCCAAAATTCAACATTGATTATAGACCAATCAGCCTTTGCAATTATATAATGAAGATCTTTTCCAAAATCATGGCAACTAGGCTGGCCTACATCCTTCCGAATCTGATCTCCAAGGAGCAAGGAGCATTTGTGAAAGGCAGATCGATAGCTGAAAAATATTTCTATTGCAAGGGAGATGGTCATGAGATCGACTGAAAGGTGTTCGGGGGAAACTTAATAATAAAACTTGACATGGAGAAGGCCTATGACCGTTTGGAATGGAACTTCATTGCCCAGGTCCTCGATCAGTTTGGGTTTGATCGTCTTTGGATCACCCAAATTCAACGTTGCTGGAAAGATGTTTGGTTTTTTGTGCTCATCAATGGTAGAAGCTTCGGTTTCTTTCAATTAAGCCGAGGTCTTCGACAGGGTGATTCGCTTTCGCCGTCCATCTTCATCATAACAGCAGAAGTTTTCAACAGAGGCATTTAGAAGTTGTTCGCTTCAGGGTGCTGTCAGCTATTTAAACTCCCCCAACCTTGTCACAGAATTTCCCATCTTTTTTTTGCTGATGATGCCATATTATTTCTTAATGGCATGCAATCTAACGTGCGTGTCCTCCTTACATTCATTCAGAAATATGAACACGCATCAGGTCAGAAGGTTAATGGTTCAAAATCTTCATTCATCACCATGAAGAATACAACCATCAGCAAGGTCCACAGGCTGAGCAACCTCACGGGCTACAGACACGCTCATTTGGCTACTGTTTACCTTAGAGTTCCTCTGACTAAGGGCAGAATAAGCAATTCTCTGCTCTAGCAACACATCCAGAAGATCACCGGAAAGATTAAAGGTTGGAAGGTAAAGCTCCTCAACCCAGCAGCGAAGTTAGTGCTGATCAATCATGTCCTTACCAGTATTCTAATCCACATCTTGTCTGCCATCAACATCCCTAAATAAGCATGCAAAGAAGTGAAACGTGCCCTTGCAAACTTTTTCTGGGGCAGCTCGGAAGGTCGCAACAGAAGACATTAGGTCAGGTGGTCGAGATTGTGTGTTTCCCTCCGGGAGGGCGGCCTTGGAATCAGAAGCTTCAAGGAAACAATGCAAGCCTCCAGAGTTAAAATGGGCTGGCATATGCTGCAGGGGTCATCTTTGTGGGCCAAGTTTATGTCGGCGAAATATTTTCAGAAAATCATCAAAAACAAAGGGACGATGGGAACGACAACATCAGCTGACTGGAAGGATATCTTCAGAGTTTTACCATTTGTTCTACAACATTCCAGATGGCTCCTGGGAGAGGGCAATGTCAGTTTTTGGAATCAAAACTGGTCAGGAGGAGGTATTCTTGCAGGCGCTGCTGTTGGGCAAATCCCGCACAACATGCTAAATGCCAGGGTGAAAGATTTCATCCCCCAGATTGGGTGCTGGAAACTGGCGGATATCCATCATATCATTCCTCCAGCAACTATGAAGACTATTGCTAATAGTCATGTTTTGCTATCAGATAGAGCAGATAGGTTCATATGGGAGTTAGCTGCTTTCGGTAAATTCTCAATGAAGTCTGCCTGGAACGGGATGAGACCTCACCACCCTTCTTAGCATTTGGGCTAAGTGGCTTTGGAACAACTTCATACCTCTGAAAGTGGCGATCTTCGGCTGGAAAACACTGCACAAGGTAGTCCCGGTGGACGCAGCTGTCTAACGATTTGGTGTTGCTTTGGCATCTAGATGCGAATGCTGTGGGCCCACACTCAGAATCCATCTTCCTTCTCTGATCCCTGCGTCGACCTTTACTCCCCTGGGAACTGGAACCATGCCCAATGGCCCTCCTATCTCCCCCGTCAGCTAGATGGGTCATCTGCTCAGCAAGAGCACTCAGCCTAGCATTTCGAGCCAAACGGATGGTGGAAATCCTGTGATCTTACACTTTGGACCAATTTTGGGCCCCTTGAGCTTCAGTTTCTCGATTTTCTCCGATCTATGGCGTGTAAATCCGCCGATCTTGGTCTCCAGGGGTCCATCCCTTACCTTGGCATCATCAGAACGTTAATTTTATGCGTTTAACACCTTTTTGTAATCCAAGTTCTCAAATATACCATGTATCACGAACACAGTTAAACCCAAACATTAAACAATATTATGCATGTAAATCCAGGAAATAAATGGGGTCTGATATGCAATATTTGACCCTCAACACCTAGCATTGTTTCTGGTCTGTCCCCCGCATCGGAAGAGAGCCTAGATCACTTATTCTGTTTTGGCAGCATAGCGAACAAGGTTTGGACCTACTTCAATAATCTTTTTGATATCCCCTCAATCCCAAATCAAACCATTCATCAGAAGATCCATCAGTGGACTTCTAAGGCCAGCCGGAATTCCCGTATTTCATTTCTAACGGGGATTTTCCCTTTCTTCATCATTTGGGAGCTATGGCTTAGCAGAAACGCGTCCAGATTCGAGAACCTCAAAATGGCCGACAGCCGCATCATTTCTGCAGTCTCTCGCTGGCTTAGAGAAGTTGGCTCTGTCATCCCGGAACCGGATAGAAATTCCTTCGCCGAATGAGTCATACTCCAAACCTTGAAGATTGACACGTCCCTATCACAACTTCTAGGTAAACCCCTTATTGTTAGATGGTCAAAACCTCCAAAAGACTGGTTGAAATTGAATATCGATGGCTCTTCGAGAGGTAATCTAGGTGAGAGTGGAGGAGGGGGGGTTTGTAGGGATCACTTAGGCAGGATGATATTCGCTTTCCACAAATACTATGGGACTGCCTCCAACACTATAGAGGAAGCTCAAGCCGCTCTTGATGGAATAGACATTTGCTCCTCCCTTGGCCTATCCAACATCATTGTTGAGTCAGATTCAAAACTCATTGTGGATTCGGTCAAGGACCCGCTAGTTCCAAACCCCTGGAAAATCTGGTATAGGTTGGGAGCCATACAGCAAAGACGGTGATCCATGAACATCAGCTTCAACCATGTATTCAAGGAGGGGATTTCGGTCGCTGACGCTTTGGCTAGGGCGGCTAGCGAGGGACGCCCATACCAAATATTTCGTCGACGGTCAGACCTCCCGAAGATTACTAGAGGTGCGATGGTTTTAGACAGTGCTAGTTTAGGAGCAATCAGATTCCCCTGACCTTGACCCTGTTTTCTTGTAAATTTTTTTTGGTTTTGTCTAGCATAGCAGGTGCGTATATGATAGGTGTGGCCCTTAATTTTTTGTTGGGGCCCACCTGAATAGCTGTAAATTCTCTGGATTGAATGAAAACCCTGTGGCAAGAGTCCACTTAAAAAAAAAAAAAAAAACTATGCACTCATGAAAGCTTGGAATTGTGTGAGAGGATCTAGGGTTTGGTTGGCCTTGACCTAGCTTCAAGATGGACGGTTTGGATTGGCCATCCGATCATAGGTGGTGGGCCACAACACGTCCCAGCGGACGATGTCCTCTCGTTTTGCGACAGCAGGAGAAACTCTCCCTTCTTTTAAAAAAAAAAAAAATCTATCGGGTCATGGACCCGACTTTTAGTTCAGTGCACCGTCAGTGCACATGTACCGTGCACACTCGGCTTGATTGTGGGGCCCACAATAATGTTTTTGAGAAATCTACTCCATCCATTCATTTAGAATAGTGATGTTGGGCCATCCCACCAAAGATAAGGTGGATCCAATCGTTCATGTGGGTCTTAATGTTCTGTTATGGTATTCAAATTGTATATTTTGTTGATTCGATGGTCAGATTGCATTCATCCTTATCATCCATGGTCATAAAGATCCTAAGGTCAGCCTAGATGAGATTTAATAGTTGGGGCCGTAGTCTAATGGGCTAGGGGTGATGATCAAGTGGTGGATTGGTAAATCGAGTGTTTTGGACTTGAAGGATAGTCAATTTATTGCTTTGGGTCCTAATGAATGGTAGACCTTATGATCTGATGGTCCAACTTGAAGATATTATGAATGGAGATTATTTCCAACGGTCAGATTCGTGTTGGAGAATGGATGTAAGGTTAAGATAGCTAGATTGGTGTCGTACACATGTATGTATTAATTCAAACCTCATGGTAACACTCGAGAACTTTCAATACTTGGGTAATGAAAAGTTCGGGGTGTTACACCCTACTTCTGAGCTGACTGCGTTAGCTCACAAAGTCGCTGTAGTGAGGTCGGAATATCTGGTGCATGGGGAGTCGAGTCTACTCATTATTAATGCGGAGTGAGGCGGCAGATGCTGGGATTGATAAAGATTTGCAATGATGGTATGGCGTGCTCGAGGCAGCATGCACTGGCAAGCACTCATTCGACTTCCAACTTATGGGGCTTGAACGTGTGGTGTCGTCTGGGAAGTCGGGTCATCCGTCGAGTGGGAGATCTCCACATGGCCTCGCATGTGCTTAGGAGTCTCTTCGGCTGCTGCATTAAATGCGGTCAATAAGTGCCTGCGGCTGGACTATCAATATAAAGAGGAATGCCCTAGTCATGAAGAACAATTTGTTCCTGCTGCTACTCTCTTGCTCGACGGAGTGTGTGATTTCCAGTAAGTCAAAATCCTATTCCTCTGGCCAATCTTCTGGCTTCGTTGATCTTCCTCACTTCTCTTCTTCCCCCCTTTTTGTTTATTTTCGAATCGTACTTTTGATAAAACATGCCTTATCCGACGAACGAGAGGGATAAACCCACGGTGTTCCAGGGTAATATAGTGCAGGAGGAATGGGATTGGCTGGAGGATCCACCATCTCTGCTCATGATAATGAGTGATAAGGACTTTGTCCTCCTAAGAGCGAGAATGGCTGCTCAGTCCTCTGTTGAGCGGCCTATGGCTGCTGAGGGGGCGACTACCCCTGCAGTGAGAGAAGCAACTCAATCTCCCACGAAGTCCAACAAGATCGGCCCACTTAGGTCGAGATTAAAGGAGTCCGATCTTGTGTGAATCAGGTTGGAGTCCCACATCCTGACCTTAATGGTTCTCTAAGCTCCCACACTTGGTGAAGTTTCGGGTGAGCCTAGGGAGGGTGAGGTGGCCATATATCTGGTCACCTTACAGTGCTGCTTGAGACTCCCCCTCCACCAAATTATTAGGGAGGTTATGTCATGCCTGAGGTTAGTGCCTGGCCAAATAATCTCGAATACCCAGAGGGCCTTAGTGGGGTTTTTCATCTTGTGGTTCTAGCTTGGACAACCCAATTTGATCGTAGATGAATTTCTCCACCTGTCTAGTAGTTAAGTTATTTCTTTTGCCACCACCATTGCCACAGACCCGCCATCAGCCTCGGAGGTGGTCGAGGTCACCCCAGTAGGAGAAGTTGACCCTTTCGCTGAATCCCAGCTCTCTAAGGCTCGGGCATGACACTCGCCTCGAGGTCCAAGCCCCGCCGCCTGTCTGGTGTGATTCTTTTGTTGCTCGTCAGACGAGCGACGCCCAAGGTGATCCTTTATCTGAAATCATGACAGGTCTTCTACGTGGATAGGTCGACATGTGCCTGATGCTAAGATCAGGGAGGCAATTGAAACGCATTCGGTCACCACCCTGGGCCATGTGGCTGCATTTTTTTATAAGGTGGAGCTCTTTTCTCTTCTTGTAGTTTCTTTTGTAATTTAATTTTGTCTTACATAAATTTCTTTTCAGTTCGGGCCTGTCATCCTGTCTGCTCGTCACAACATGATACGTGTTGCGAAGGAATGCGAGGATGTGGAGGCGAGTCTTGAAAATAAAACTGTCTAGGATGAGTAGCTCCATTCTGCCTTGGAGAAGTACGGGAAGAGCTTGCAGCTCTGAAGATCCAGATGGAAGAGTAGGCGGAGGAGGCCTGAAAGAGAGAGGCTCAGTGAAGGTTGAGCTAGAGGTTGCTCGAACACTTCTGAAGGAGGCCTAGGGGAAGGCTGCCAAATGGAAAGCTGAACTGGCCGAGGTGAAGGTCAGTTTGATGGCAAAACTGGCAGATGTCAAGGCCTCCATCTCGACAGCTTGGGCGGCAGCGGTGGAGGAATTGAATCTTCTCAAGAATGGGCAGAGGAGAAGAATCTCCTCTACAATCTCTAGTATGATAAATGCCTTAAAGATGTCAAGGAGAAATATCCCGAGCTCGACCTAAGTTCTCACGGGGACAACCCTGCTGATAATCCAGAGCTAACGGAAGCCAAGGTGCCAATCCCGGTGGAAGTTAAAGTGCCGACCTCGGGCGATATGAAGCGACCCCCTCATTAGCCTCTTTTATCTTTTCTTTTTTCATACTTGTGTAATTGTGAATCTCTTTTATTAATGAAAAGAATCTTTTTACATTGTGCTTGTTCTGTCCTCTATGCCTTTTAAGTTCAATACATCGAGTGTAGCGTTTTTATTAGCAGGTTGGTCGTGCTGACCTGATGGTCGAAATGTTTGGGAAAGAGTTCTTACCTTTTTCATTAAGGAAGCCTTGTCCTTGCAGAACGTAGATAGATTCAGCTGCTTTTAGCCCATTTAGAACAGGCCGAGAGTCTTACAAGAGGACTTCTTTCCCTTCCACTAAGGGCATCCTCAGAGTAGAATGTGTAGTAATTAAAAATGAAAATTCTAGTAAGCAGTTTTGCAAGAATGAGGGCCTGCGTCACAACAACCACGCATAGCCTTATTCCCTCCATCAAATGGCACCCACGTAAGAAATGTGAACCATTCAAGTAAATTGAGTAGATCACACTTGTGTAAAATTAAAGGAAAAAAAACGAGTAAAAGAAAAAAAGCTGGTTCAATCAAAGAAGTCGAATTCATAATACTTGTGTGGTATTTTCTTTTTTCCAGCCTCGATATTTCGATAAGCTGCATGTGTAGCTCTCTTGCGAGGGTGGATGTCTGTGTTGAAAGCACGAGAAATACACCAAAACAATGGGGATTGAATGAACTACTGTAAAAACATTCCTATGGCTAACCGTGAGGCTTACTTGCCATATAACATGTTTATAAAGTCAGACATACCTGAATGAAGGTAAAATGCAGATATCATTTTGATTAGATCCTTACGTGGAACTAAGAGGTTTTCAACCATAACATAAATTTCTACTGTTTTGCGTAGTGTGGTCCAATTGAAGCTTGGATCTGTCCCTTTTTTTTTTGGCTCCTATTTTAGAATGACCTGCAAAAAATTGATGGACAGTGTGATTTAAGAAATACGTCATTGTGAGGCAAAAACTTATGTTGCTTGTGGTGTGGTGCAACAAATTCAGGGAGAGAAGAAAACCTGAATTGTTGGTATCTGAAACTTCTGTGGGCCCCATCATGATGTATGTACTAGATCCACACTGTCCATCCATTTTTAATACCATTTTAGGGAATGAAACAAAAAATGAGCCAGATCAAAGGCTCAAGTGGGCCACACAGTAGGAAATAATGGGAATTGAATACCTATAGTTTAAAAATTCTTAGGGCCACAGAAGGCTCTGATCAAGCTGATATTTGTGTTATCCATTTATCCATGTCATAAGAAATTATGAAAGGTTTGATGGCAAATAAACTTCAAGGTGGGCCCTAGGAAGGTATCAGCAGTAGCCGTTCAATTCTGTGGTTCACTTGATCTTTGGATGTACCTTAGTTTTTTAGCAAATGCTCTAGAATGATCTGAAAAAATTGACGGACGGTGTGGATCTAACACATAAATTGTGGTAGGGCTCAGAGAAGTTTCACACGTTAAAAGTTCGGTTGTAGTACCAATTTCCAGATAATAGAAAAACAGTGGGTTTTGTGAACCAATGAGAAGAGACGGTACTGAATTTTCTGGTGCTTTCAACAGTAACTACTAATACTCGCTGCGGCATGCGGCCCATGGCCCACGTTCTGTTAAAAGTCCGTCGAGCCCACACGCATCTCTAGTGGGGCAACAAAACAGCTTGGAAAGTAGGTTAGACATCTATTCCAAGATCCAGTGGGATAAAAACATACAAAAAAAATACATGTTGCTTCAAAATTTAATCAACGGCCTAATTCTGAGTCGGCACCTCATATCTAATGGTCCACGTTGATCAATGGTGGACCCACCTTTGAGTCCAATAATGGAACTTGCTAGATTAGATTATACGAAGAATCCTTGTCGGAATACGGATATGTGAATATACCTTGTGGGCGTGCTGCACGATGCTTGGGCTGCGTGTTTTCTTCTTGGATTAGTAGATCTGTGGCCCACGGTTCACCAATCCATAACCATTGATATATCATGTGCCCCTCGGTGGATGGCATATAAAAATGAAAAAGAAAAATAATTCCTTGCTGGTCCTTAGCTTTGAGAATATCATGATAATTGTGCAACCAAACGCATTCAAAAGCATGCCTGGCTTTTATTTATTTTTAATAATTATTATTATATTTATATATTGTTGTGCCTGTTTGGTCTGTGAGATTAAATGGTATGAAATTGTATTATATGGGATTAACACCTTTATTGCACAATGATTGCACGTCTGGAAATGCCTTAGTATCCTTGGGATAAAATTCTTGCCAGGGAAAAAACACTAGATTAAGTAAAATGACCATGAAATTATAATCAATGTACTAAATTCACAATAGACCTTGGTCACTTGTATCATACATAACTAAAATGAGTTACGTGTAAAGGGCTTATATGGATGGACAACATGGATAAAACACATGCATGAAATGGTACAAATGCAATTCCATCTCACATAATTCTAACCTTTCCTTTCCTCCACAAACGTTGGATGGAATTGCAGCGGAACACATGCAACTCCATCCCACCTAATCCCATTTAAGTCCACGTACCAAACAGGTCCCGAGTGATTTACATATGTAATGCAGTTGTAAGTGTGAGATTAGAAAACTCGTTGTCGTGTTTTTCAGGGAGGAGAGCACGCATGGACAGTCAAAGAGCAAACGAAGTTATATTGGAGGGCGGGCCGAAGAAGTTTTCAGCTGACATTAGACGTGCTGGGGAAAAGCTATTCGAATGCATAACGGATCCAGAAATAAGAAGTGTTGGTGTCATTGGTTTTAATGGTTTGAGGACACCGAGGATCGTGGAATATGCAATTCAAAAATTGAAGGGATCACATCTCTTCGACGTGCAAATACTGGTACAGCTACCGCGAAGAGATTTCAGTCATCGAAGAGTGCTGAGGGAGATCGCGCATCAGTTGGGGTTGACGCCCATTCTTAATCCTAATTATGATGACGTTGATGAAGGTAGTATTGATGATGATGATGAAAAGAAGAAGTTTATTCTAGCTGTGGGTGACATCTATAGATCGTTGATGGGGCGAAGGTGTTTGATAATTTTAGGTGATGCGTCCGGAAAATCCGATTTTGGGGTCGTGGAATTTTACACAAGTAAAGAATATTCCAAGGTGGTTATGGTGGGCAATGACACGAAGGGCTGGCGATGCGACGAGAGCATCAACTTAGACGAGTTGTCCAATAATATCTTACGGGAAGAGGCTGCTGACATGGCCCATTGTACGGGAGTCAAGGGCTGGTTAACACCTGAAGCCGTCCTCGACTGCTGCCTCCACCTCTGGTTTTTCTTGGGTGGGGGACATGATATGACAATTAATGAAGAATGGCTGACAAGGAATTGGATAGCAGAGGGATTTATTATTAATGAGGGGACAGTGGGAGATGAAGAAGAAGAGGATTCTACGCATGTGGAGAAGATCCGCACTCTATTGAGAGAACTCGAGCTTCGTTCCCTAGTGGAATTCAATAAAAGTAGGAATGAATGGGCAGTGCCAGATTGGATTTTAGAAAATGATCATGCTCTGGAAGGAGCTTCGACTCATGGCAGATACTGGATTCAAGAATCCCTGCCGGGAGTCAACAGTGAGTGGGAAGACATTCTTAGGATGAGATTATGGGGCATTGATATATCTACACACCTCCCTCGGGTTCCTCCCAAATGCCCCAAACTCTCCACTCTACAGCTCGGGCTGATCGATAATCCTTACTCTAGTGTTGAATTCATTATACCAGACCCCTTCTTCGAGCAAATGCAGGGCCTTCGAGTCCTCCATCTTTACAACTTACATATCAAATCTCTGCCCCCTTCCATCGCCTTCTTACACAATCTCAGACTTCTAAGAATATATGGTTGCGACCACTTAGAGTCTCTCCCCTCTTCCTTCCAAGCTCTGCACAAGCTCGAGTTCCTCGAAGTTTCTAAATCTTCTTCTTTCATGTCAATGCCGGATGACTGCTTCCTCCTGATGACCAATCTTCGATTTCTTGACCTGAGTGATGATTCTAATATAGAATCTTTACCGTCTTCGCTCTCCGAGTTGGTCAATCTTAGGCATCTCAAGCTATCAAACTGTTGTTCCCTAAAGATGAAGTTGCTGCCACATGTGAAAAAGCTCTCCGCACTTAAGGAGCTTAATCTCTGCAACTGTAATTCCCTGGAAGATATTGAAGATGTTTCTTCTTCTCTTGGAAATATCTTGCCAAAGCTCCGAAAGCTTGATCTTTCTGGAATTGTGGCCATTCGGCGGGTCTCCTTGATTGGCTGCCAGAGATTAGAGTCTGTAAGCTTGAATGGGGTTACAAGCCTTCAAGTGCTTAGTCTTTCGGGTACAATCAAAAGATTCCCTGAAAATATGACCGACACTGATAATCTAAAGTGCCTGAACATGCTAGGCATGAATCACCTTCATGAAATTGAATGGGATGCTCTAATAAGTACCGAGCTAGAACATCTCAACATCAATCAGTGTGGCACCTTCAATTCTTCGGCTGACAACAATGAATGGACGGGAAATACTGGGGGGGCTTACATAAGGGTAAGTAATCACCGTCTCTTACAATCCTTAAAAGCTGGCTCAGAATTGTGGGGAGAAAAATACTTCTCTCGGTTCTATATATGCATCTCTCCTTGCAAAGAAAATGAACCACGAAGGCGATTTGTATATGCAAACATCGGTTCCAAAATCCAAACATGTAATTTACCTCATCCAAGCCATTTCGATAGGCATTTGGAAATCCGAGGAGGTGATACTTCCCCAAAGGATATTGATGGGGTTCTCAGTCGGACGGAATTGTTCATTTTGTGTGACAATGCCTTTGTCGAAAGATTACTGCATTTGGGTGATGTTGATGAAATGACAGAAATGAAAGAATGCCGGGTCAAGGAGTGCAAAAGGATGGTGAGATTCTTTGAGGGAAAGAAGGCACATTCCGAAGCTTTAAGTCAGCTGGAGAAGATATGGATGTCCAAACTTGCAAGACTGAGGAGTGTGTGTGAGGGCAGATACGGGAGCCGAAGTTTCACAATCCTGAAGCACATATATCTGGAGTTATGTCCGAGACTCATTGTCGTCTTCTCCTCAGGCGTATGCTTACCAAGCCTGGAAACACTACAGATCAAATTCTGCAGTAGATTGGAGGCCGTGTTTCGAGGGGTAGCTACAGAAAAAGGCTCGCTCCAACGACTACACACCATATGTCTGTGGGAGCTACCTAAGCTGGAGAGCATTTGCAGTGGCGTGTGCTTGCCAGCATTGACGAATCTCAGAGTGGGTGGATGTCGGAAGGTGAATAAACTTCCTCTTCGACTCCCACCTGATAATGCTTTTGCTGCTTCTACTCCTATCGGTGGGGTTTTTTAGAGGTGGAAGGCGAGTTGGTGTGGTGGGACAGTCTCAAGTTGGAAGGAGAAAGCATCAAGCGCCGTGTCCATTTCAAAGAACGGCGCCCTTTCAGGAAGTGCTGATGATTCTTCTTTTCAGTTTCGAGGTGTGATGAACGGTATGGATTCTATTTCATTTTTTTCTTTTTCTTTTTAAAATTTTTTTAATGTGTGCATGTGTGAGTTAGCTGATAATAAAGCTGTTGGTGTGGAATGGGATCGGACTTGCTTGTAACCTGGGGGTTTTGTGAGAAACGATGATGTTTGTGTTATATCCACTCTATTCATCAATCTCTCCGGCTCATTTTAGGACAGGAGCCCAAAGATGATGGACATCCAAAATTCAATTAGGACACTCCACGGTAAACAGTCTTGATGGAGATGCCTATCGTTGGAACCTTCCTAAGGCCCACCGAGATGTTTATATGCCATCCAACCCATTCGAAAGGTAATTCCCACCTGTATCATGAAGGGAAAACAGAAATATCAGCTTGATCTAAAACTTCTATCACCTCAACGGAGATTTCAATGGTGACCATTCAATCCCCATTGCTTCACGACATGTGGCCTACTTGAGTTTTGAATCTACCTCATATTTTTTATCATGTCCTAAATGAGCAAGCGAAACAGATAGACGGAGTGGATATAACATAAGTATCATAGCGACCCGTAGAACCCCTAGCTAGTGGCAAGCGGCATACCTGGATTTGATTGCTGGTAGTTATATATTTATGTAACGTCGTGCAAGGATTAATTTTTCACATTGTACTGTCCTGCTGATGAACTGGCATCAGGACATGTCTCTCCATTTCTCTATGAAATACTAGTGTTTTTAGTTTGCTATTACAGAAGTACTGGTCTAATTAGTGCATAATTCCCTGCTTTTTTATGACCGTACAAATTAAACTAGGGGCCTGTTTGGGAGCGTGGATTTAAAACCCACTGGATTCGGAACCAGGATTAGAAACCCCCTGGATTTGCAATCCTCCTATTGTGTTTGGCACTGTTACGTGAATCAACTTTAATTCAAAAGTACCCATCCATGGTATATTTACAGGGTTTGAATTTAATTACTAAATCAACTTTAATATCTCTAATTAGTGAGATATGTAATTTTTGACACAATGGTTGTGATACGCCGGCTGAAATATATGCTTTGCCTGAAAACGATGAAATTCCAAGTCTCGGATGAACCACAAGCAAAAGATCATGTCTGAGTGACTAACCAATGATTTTTAATTGTTGATTTACATGGACAATGTTTGGACGGTGCTGGAGAATGTTTGGACGGTGCTGATTTACATGGACAATATTTGGACGATACTAATCATCATTGGTGGGCCATGTGCCCAATAGAATGATAGTGTATAGTGACACATTTGTTACATCGTCTTTGGCGTCTTCTTCTTTGTCGTCTTTGCGTGCGAAAGCGTCTTCTTCTTGCCGTCGTGCTACCGTTGTCCTCTTGTCTTTGCCGTCTTTATACGAGCGTCTTAGCGTGTTAGCGCCATGTCTTTAGGCGTCTTTGGCATGCTACCCGGCCCATCATAACAAGTAAAAACCTGAGTAACACTCCCTATCCGGGCCATACTATTCGCTGGCGAGTTCCCTTCCTGCACAACATGCACAAATCTGATGCGACTCCTACGCTGCAAGTGAAGAATTCTGTAAATCCACATCTTCCATTTCCAACCTGGCTCTGCATCGCCATTGAGCAAATCAACCACCAACCTTGAATCCGATTCTAAAATAATCTGGCCATAACCCCTTTGAATCCCGAGAGAAAGGTCGTCATACACAGCACGCAATTCTGCTACCGTATTAGTCCCGACTCCATAACTTGCAGAAAAAGCGAAAAGGAAATTGCCTGTCTCCCCCCTGCATACACCACCACCTCCTGCATTACCCGGATTGCCTCTGGATGAGCCATCTACATTTATTTTAACCCAACCTGGCGATGGTTGCTCCCATCTAATCAGAACTGCATTGCCGATAGATCTAGATACATTAGTGGAGGCAGCGCAAATTGACGAGTTGTCTCTCCACCTTGCTCCATGCGCACTACCGACTTTGAACAAGTTGGAGAGAAGGCCGTCCCACCACCTAATCTTGGCCAGAATTCGGTCCAGCAAAACTGGCACCCCATCATGAACCGCACCATTTCTAGATTTCCAGATTTCCCCAATCACTAAGCAAGGAATAATCATATGACATACCGATTTGTTTCGCTTTGAGGATACCGCCACCCACCATTGGGAAAGTCGGGCTTCAACCGAAAGAGCTACCATTACATCAATGCCTACCCATCTTCCCACTGTTTTCCACACAGCTTGCGCTACATTGCTGTTGATAAACAGATGAATCGGAGTCTCAATGGCATGGACTGTGAACTAAAACTGGTACAACAAACACACCTAGAGGCGATATGGACACCTCTGGATTGCACCGCACTATCAACCGGCACCGCGTTTTGAAGCACCTTCCGGTGTAGGTCATTCATCGCAAGGGGTTGATCTTTGATGTTGACCATCCATTACGTGGAGCCCTCCTTGATATGGTCATTCCTCACATGGGGCCCACCATCAATGATTGTCCATCATGTGGGGCACACCTTTAATTTCAATCGCCCATCATGCGAAACCCACTTCTGATGTGGACCGATCATCTTGTGGGCTTCACCTTCAAACTATGGCATCCAATCGTACTCATTATAAGGGACTGACCTTTGATGTATACCATCCATTATGCAGGGCCCACCTTAATGTGGGCCATCCCATCATGTGGGGCCCACCCTCAATGTCCACTTCCCATCATTTGGAGCCCACGTTTGATGTGCACCTTCCATCGTATGGGCTCTACCTTTGAACTGGGTCGCCCCACTTTGATTTGGGCCATTAATTTAACATTAGGGGCCAACCTTTGATATGGACCATCTATGGTGTTAGCTCACATTAATATGTGTCATCCATTATATGGGCCCATCTTTGGTGTGAACCATCCATTACGTGGTCTCACATTTGACATGGACAATCCATCATGTGGGGCCTCCTTTTAATATGGCCATCCATCACATGGAAAAATAAGATAAGATAAGAGAGAGAGGGAAGAGGAAAAGTTAAAAGTTAAAAAGCTGAAAAAATTAAAAATAAAGGACAGGTAACATTTACCACGTATGTTACTTTTATAATAGCACTTATCTAATTAACAAATTAGCTTATTAACTTTTATATGTTAAAAACGTTACTTATTAGGTGGTATGTACCCTACATGTTCACTAAATTGAGGTTAGGATCATGGATTAACAATTTTTTTAAAAGCCCTGACCACCACTAAAAAAGTTGAGCCACGATCTGGAGGTCTTGGCATAGTAACCATTTATACAACATTTCTACTAGAGCTTTGTGCATCCGCATGAATGGTTACTTTCATTGCTTTAAAATTTCTCTTCTCATCCAACGTCTTAGGTTCCTTCATTTCAGCTAACGCAAAGTATTGTGTCTGACATCTCTTCCCTGGCCAGCGTAGCCTCTGAGGAAAGGGAAAGCAATGGAAGGGCATTTTTTCTTTTTTCTTTTTTAATTTTTTAATTTTTTATTACTTTAACTTTTTTTGAATTTTTTTTTTCTTTGGGAACATTGTGGGGAAAGTGCGGAAGCACACAAATATGAATCAAACAAAGTACTCCAATGCACAACAAAGTTCAAATACAAACAAATTGAATTTTACGTATAAAAACTCGTGTGTGAAAAAATCATTGTGCAAAGCAATAATAATGCACCATGAAAGAAGAAAATTACAATAGATAGAGGTTACTGATTTAAACCAGCCTCAAATCTTCCTCAGAAGCCCAAGCTATGCCTTCGAAATCTCAGGAACAAATTAAAAAGCCCTCTCTATTTCTCAAATCCCAATTACACCCCATTATATAAGCTTCCATGAGAATCACAATCGAAATAGGAAATAGATCCCTCACTTACGCAATTCTGCGTGCACGCTCGATGGTACCTTCGATGGCACTTCGATGGAATCGACAATCTATCGATGGCATCAAAAACCTTCGATGTCATCGAGTAAAATACTAAAATGTTTCAATGATAAAACATGGATTTTCTGAGTTTTTCCGATGGCATCGAGCACCTGTTCGATGGCATCAAATTATGCTCGATGGCATCGTGCATTCTATCGATGGCATCGACAAACACTATTACTTATAGATTTGACATATATAAACAACAAACATTACTTTTACCATAACGCTTATCAAACTAACTTTTAAAAAAGTAACTTATTAACTAATATAAGTTAAAAAAGTGATATATATATATATATATATATATATATATATATATATATATATATATATATATATATATATATATATATATATATATATTAGGTGTTGGGTAGGGTTCAGTTTGCATTACTGGCTCACCCGTTCCACGCCGCAGAGATGAGTCATGTGACCTGAACGAAGGCCTGGGTTGCCTGGTTCTTAAAGTGGAGAGCACCACGTCAGGCTGGTTTTACAGAGCAGCTATCACCTCCCGCACTTGACAGTGGAAGGAAAACGAGTCGGTGCTAACTCGAGCCCAACTTGCCCACAAGGCTGGACTCAGTCGGACCACCATCTTTAAAAAAAAAAGAAAAAAAGAAAAAAAAAAGTTTTATATATATATATATATATATATATATATATATATATATATATATATATATATATATATATATATATATATTAGGTGTTATCCAAACAAGCCCTGAATGTTTAGTAACTTGAGGTTAGGGTCGTGGATTAATTTATTTTGGAACGGCCTTGACCAACTTTAAATAGTTGGGCCACAATCTAGCTGTCTTAGCCTAGGAGCATTCATGCTACTGGTAAGCTTTTTGTGCACTGGCATGAATGGTTGCATTTTCTTCTCATGCTACATGTTAGGTTCTTTCTCTTCATCTCAAGCAAAGCACCGCATAATTACCATTCCTTTCATGTCAGAATTGTGTCCTCCCCTGTGAAAGCGAAAGCAACGTGGTGGCTCTTTTTCTTTTGTTCTTTTCTTTTCTTTATGAGCCCCCCCCCCCCCCCCCGGCTCTTTCCTTTGTTCTTTTTTTTTTTTTTTTCTTGTATTTTTTCGTTAATTATTTTCAAGAACATAAGCTACTATTACAGTGGTGCTTATCAAACTAACTTAAGCTAACAAAAAAAACTTAACTTATTAACTGGTATCCAAGCTGGCCCAGGATGATTACAGTTAGGATCGTAGATTAAATTATTTTAGAGTGTTGGTCACTATCTGGATATCTTGGCCTGGGAACATTCATGCAACTTGTACTTGAGCTTTGTGCATCCGCATAAATGGTTTTATTAGCTCCTGTAAATATTTTCTTCTCATGCAACATGTTATGTTCTTTCTCTTCAGCTCACGTAAAGCACGTAAAGTACAGGTTAGCTCTCTGTTTTTTTTTTTTTTTATCGATCCTTACTCCTGCTCCGGTGATAGACTCTTAGGAGTCTCAACACCCGGTCAAGGGTTCCAATATACATCCCACTAGGGAAATCGGATTGTGTACTGAGTTATGTGTTAAAAGAGATGGACGGAGTGGATACAATGCATGAATGATACTGGGGCCCACGGAGTTTACTCAGTACGCTTACATTACTGAGTTACTCAGCTTCCTGAGTGTGTGGGGTGTGTGTATTTTTTATTTTTATTTTTACCATCAATCTAGCTGGACGGGTAATTTACAGTCTGACCAGCGCATAATTGTATTGCCTCCATTTGTAGGACATGTAACTCATCCAATACGTTGATCCTACGGTGTTGATTAGATAGAGTAAAATCAGACCAACCACTCATGCGGTCGGTTTCGGATCGGATCCATTGCTGTCCATATCTTTCTTCTCTGCAGACACATTCAGATTGTTTCCACCTGGTTTCGGCATTATATATTCTTGATGGTGGAATTCACCTATCAGGTGGGTTCATACAATCGGCACGTGTGCAGTTATGCATTTGTTGGACCGCAAGTCATTGTCCATCTAGCGGATTAACTGAGACCCTGGCTTCACCCATGAGATCACGGTGGGGCCACATTTATGTATGTATTATGTATCCCCTCTGTCCATCAGTTTTTTCAGATCATTTTAGGGTATTCTAATTTTATTTTATTTTAAAGCATATCCAATTAACAGGTGGCATTATATATATATATATATATATATATATATATATATATATATATATATATATATAAAAGAATTTTTTAAAAAAATGAAAAGCATATCCAACTATCAGGTGGACCATACCATCACAAACAGTGGTGCCTGACTATTATGCGAGACCCTCCTTTGGTGTAGGTTATGCTTTGCGAAGGTTGACTTTTGATGTTGACCATTCATTACGTGGAGCCTACCTTGATATGGTCATCTCTCACATGGTGGCATTAGGGCCATCGGAGGTCTCGACCTCTACGAACCTGGCCTATACATCGGTCGCTCGGCTCCCTACCCCCACTACGCCAAAACAGCGAAAAAAGGACGGTTGAAAACCGTCTCAAAAGCCCAAAAAGGATGGTCCAATAGTCGTCAAATTTTGACGTGTCGTATTTTTTAAAGGATGGCCAAAAACCGTTTCTAAATAAGGACGGTCATGGACCGTCTCTAAAAAAGGACGGCCATAAACCGTCTCTAATGGTCGCCCACAGTTACCCTTTCTAAACCTGAAAAGGACAGTTTATGACCGTCCATAAAAAGGACGGCCCATGACCGTCAATAACAAGGATGGTTATAGACCGTCTCTTATAACCCAGAAAAGGACGGTCATGGACCGTCTCTTATGATCCGGGAAAGGACGGTTATGGACCGTCTCTTATGATCCTGGAAAGGACGGTCGTGAGCCGTCCTTTAAAAGGATGGTCTTCAACCATCTCATATTTGTATATACACCTGTTTATATGATATTCTTCCTAATATACACCTGTTAGAACTTCATATTCTTCCTGATATACACCTGTTATATAATATATTTCATCATATTCACATTCACATCCATCTAAACCCAAACTATGTAAATTTATCCGAACAAAAACTACATTCATCCAAACATAAACTACATCTATCCAAACACAAACAATATACACCTGTTACAATATCATGTTCTTCCTAATATACACCTGTTACAACATCGTACTCTTCCTGATATACACCTGTTATATAATATATTTCATCACATTCACATCCATCTAAACCCAAACTACATAAATCCATCCAAACATAAACTACATTCATCCAAACATAAACAATCTTATCCACATTACATTCATCCAAACATAAACAATCTTATCCACATTACATTCATCCATGCATAAATACGCTCACACCAACCCTGCAAAAGATCATACAAAAACAGAGGAGAAAAAGACTTATCGGATCATCCCTTTGTTCATAGAACCTCTCTGAGGATCCTGCACAACTTGAAAAAGATCTCTTATCAGCTCCTGCCGATGCGGCTGTGCCGAGAACAACTTTAAAAGAGGCAAAAGAAAAAACACATCAGACATTCAAAGTTCAACCACTTCAAAGAATCACAAACCTTGACATAAAGTTTTAAGGCAACATTTTCAAGATACTGTTTATTAACTCTGGATGCCTGTCTCGGTTGGCAACACTGCGACACTATGCCCAACTCCGTTTCACAAACACGTTTAATCTTTCCTGCAAAATCAGAAAACAAAATGCTTTAGTTGATTCATTCCATCTCTCTAGGATTTAGGGTCTTGTTTGTACTCACCATATGAACAACTCATGTCAGGTAAAATGATAATAAGCAATTGGAGATGTTTCTTCTTATCTCCACTTTGTAGGTTTTCAGTGGCTTGTTTGTGTACATCCATCAGAGCCATCTCAATCCTATTAGGGCGATCGGTTTTAGGTTTAGTTTTTAGGCTTAGGTTTAGGTTATAGGTTTAGGTTATAAGTGCAGGTTATAGGTTTAGGTTTAGGTTAGGTTATAAATTAAGGTTTAGGGAATTGAGAATAGGTTAAGGTTTAGGTTTAGAAAATCGGGTTCGGGTTCGGGATCAGGTTTAGGTTTAGGTTTTGAGGTTTAGGTTAGGGAGTTAAGATTAGGATTAGGTGTAGCTTTAGGTTTAGGGATTTGAGAATACATTTAGATTATTGGTTTAGGTTTAGGTTATAGGTTATCGGTTTAGGTTTAGGTTAAGGTTTAGGTTTAGGTTTAGGTTTAGATTTATGTTTAGGTTATAAGCTATAGGTTTAGGGAATTGAGAATAGGTTAAGGTTTAGGTTTAGGAAATCGGGTTCGGGCTGGGATCGGGTTTAGGTTTGGGTTTTCAAGTTTAGGTTTAGGTTTAGGTTAAGGAGTTGAGATTAGGATTAAGTGAAGGTTTAGGTTTAGGGATTTGAGAATACATTTACTTTTAGGTTTAGGTTTAGGTTATAGGTTAACGTTAGGTTATATGTTATAAGTTTAGGTTATAGGTTTAGGTTAAGGTTTTAGGCCATAGGTTTTGGTTTAGGTTAAGGTTACAGGTTTAGGTTTAGGTTAAGGATTTGGTTTAGGTTTAGGTTAAGGTTTATGGTTAGGTTATAAGCTATAGGTTTAGGGAATGAGAATAGGTAAAGGTTTAGGTTTAGGAAATCGGGTTCGGGTTCGGGATCGGGTTTAGGTTTGGGTTTTTAAGTTTAGGTTTAGGTTTAAGTTAGGGAGTTGGGATAGGATTAGGTGTAGGTTTAGGTTTAGGAATTTGAGAATACATTTAGGTTTCGGGTTTAAGTTTAGGTTAAGGTTTAGGTTTAGGTTATAAGTTATAGGTTTAGGGAATTGAGAATAGGTTAAGGTTTGGGTTTAGGAAATCGGGTTTGGGTTCGGGATTAGGTTTCGGTTTGCATTTTCAAGTTTAGGTTTATGTTTAGGTTAGGAGTTGAGATTAAGATTAGATGTAGGTTTAGGTTTGGGGATTTGAGAATACATTTAGGTTTTAGGTTTAGGTTTAGGTTTAGGTTTGGGTTTAGGTTTAGGAATTGAGAATAGGTTAAGGTTTAGGTTTAAGAAATCGGGTTCGGGTTCTGGATCGGGTTTATGTTTGGGTTTTAAGTTTAGGTTTAGGTTAAGGTTAGGGAGTTGAGATTAGGATTAGGTGTAGGTTTAGGTTTAGGGATTTGAGAATACATTTAGGTTTTAGGTTTAAGTTTAGGTTAAGGTTTAGGAATTGAGAATAGGTTAACATTTAGGTTTAGAAATCGGGTTCGGGTTCGGGATCGGGTTTCGGTTTGCATTTTCAAGTTTAGGTTTATGTTTAGGTTAGGGAGATGAGATTAGGATTAGATGTAGGTTTAGGTTTGGGGATTTGAGAATACATTTAGGTTTTAGGTTTAGGTTTAGGTTTAGGTATAGGTTTAGGTTATAGGTTTAGGTTTAAGTTTAGGTTTAAGAAATCGGGTTCGGGTTCGAGATCGGGTTTATGTTTGGGTTTTCAAGTTAGGGTTCAGGTTTAGGTTAGGGAGTTGAGATTATGATTAGGTGTAGGTTTAGGTTTAGGATTTGAGAATACATTTACTTTTAGGTTTCAGGTTATAGGTTAAGGTTTAGGTTAAGGTTAGGTTATAAGTTATAAGTTTAGGTTATAGGTTATAGGTTAAGGTTTTAGGTCATAGGTTTTGGTTTAGGTTAAGGTTATAGGTGTAGGTTTAGGTTTAGGTTAAGGTTTTGGTTGAGGTTTAGGTTAAGGTTTAGCTTTAAGGAAATGAGAATAGGTAAAGGTTTAGGTTTAGGAAATCGAGTTCGGGTTCGGGATCAGGTTTAGGTTTGGGTTTTCAAGTTAGGGTTTAGGTTTAGGTTAGGGAGTTGAAATTAGGATTAGGTGTAGGTGTAGGTTTAGGGATTTGAGAATAGGTTAAGGTTAAGGTTTAGGTTTAGGTTTAGGGAATTGAGAATAGGTAAAGGTTTAGGTTTAGGAAATTGGGTTCGGGATCGGGTTTATGTTTGGGTTTTAGGTCATAGGTTTTGGTTTAGGTTAAGGTTATAGGTTTAGGTTTGGGTTTAGGTTAAGGTTTTGGTTAAGGTTTAGGTTATAAGCTATAGGTTTAGGGAATTGAGAATAGGTAAGGGTTTAGGTTTAGGAAATCGGGTTTGGGTTCGGGATCGGGTTTATGTTTGGGTTTTTAAGTTTAGGTTTAAGTTTAGGTCAGGGAGTTGAGATTAGGATTAGGTGTAGGTTTAGGTTTGGGGATTTGAGAATACATTTAGGTTTTAGGTTTCAGGTTATAGGTTAAGGTTCAGGTTAAAGTTTAGGTTAAGGTTATAAGTTTAGGTTATAGGTTATAGGTTAAGGTTTTAGGTCATAGGTTTTGGTTTAGGTTAAGGTTATGGGTGTAGGTTTAGGTTTAGGTTTAGGTTAAGGTTTTGGTTGAGGTTTAGGTTTAGGAAATGAGAATAGGTAAAGGTTTAGTTTAGGAAATCGGGTTCGGGTTCGGGATCGGGTTTAGGTTTGGGTTTTTGGTCATAGGTTTTGGTTTAGGTTTAGGTTAGGGAGTTGAGATTAGGATTAGGTGTAGGTGTTGCTTTAGGATTTGAGAATAGGCTAAGGTTAAGGTTTAGGTTTAGGTTTAGGGAATTGAGAATAGGTTAAGGTTTAGGTTTAGGAAATCGGGTTCGGGTTCGTGGATCGGGTTTATGTTTGGGTTTTAGGTCATAGGTTTTGGTTTAGGTTAAGGTTATAGTTTAGGTTTGGGTTTAGGTTAAGGTTTAGGTTATAAGCTATAGGTTTAGGGAATGAGAATAGGTAAAGGTTTAGGTTTAGAAATCGGGTTCGGGTTCGGATCGGGTTTATGTTTGGGTTTTAGGTCATAGGTTTTGGTTTAGGTTAAGGTTATAGGTTTAGGTTTGGGTTTAGGTTAAGGTTTTGGTTAAGGTTTAGGTTATAAGCTATAGGTTTAGGGAATTGAGAATAGGTAAAGGTTTAGGTTTAGGAAATCGGGTTTGGGTTCAGATCGGGTTTATGTTTGGGTTTTTAAGTTTAGGTTTAAGTTTAGGTTAGGAGTTGAGATTAGGATTAGGTGTGGTTTAGGTTTGGGGATTTGAGAAATACATTTAGGTTATAGGTTTCGGTTATAGAAGTTAAGGTTTTGGTTAAGGTTTAGGTTAAGGTTATAAGTTTAGGTTATAGGTTATAGGTTAAGGTTTTAGGTCATAGGTTTGGGTTTAGGTTAAGGTTATGGGTGTAGGTTTAGGTTTAGGTTTAGGTTAAGGTTTTGGTTTGAGGTTTAGGTTTAGGGAAATGAGAATAGGTAAAGGTTTAGGTTTAGAAATCGAGTTCGAGTTCGGATCGGGTTTAGGTTTGGGTTTTAGGTCATAGGTTTTGTCCGGGTATAGGTTAGGGAGTTGAGATTAGGATTAAGTGTAGGTGTAGGTTTAGGGATTTGAGAATAAGCTAAGGTTAAGGTTTAGGTTTAGGTTTAGGGGAATTGAGAATAGGTTAAGGTTTAGGTTTAGGAAATCGGGTTCGGGTTCTGGATCGGGTTTATGTTTGGGTTTTAGGTCATAGGTTTTGGTTTAGGTTAAGGTTATAGGTTTAGGTTTGGGTTTAGGTTAAGGTTTAGGTTATAAGCTATAGGTTTAGGGAATGAGAATAGGTAAAGGTTTAGGTTTAGGAAATCGGGTTCGGGGTTCCTGGATCGGGTTTAGGTTTGGGTTTTAGGTCATAGGTTTTGGTTTAGGTTAAGGTTATAGGTTTAGGTTTGGGTTTAGGTTAAGGTTTTGGTTAAGGTTTAGGTTATAAGTATAGGTTTAGGGAATTGAGAATAGGTAATGGTTTAGGTTTAGGAAATCGGCTCGGGTTCTGGATCGGGTTTAGGTTTGGGTTTTAGGTCATAGGTTTTGGTTTCGGTTAAGGTTTAGGTTAGGGAGTTGAGATTAGGATTAGGTGTAGGTGTAGGTTTAGGGATTTGAGAGTAGGTTAAGGTTAAGGTTTAGGTTTAGGTTTAGATTTAGGAATTGAGAATAGGTAAAGGTTTAGGTTTTGGAAATCGGGTTCGGGTTTATGTTTGGGTTTTAGGTCATAGGTTTTAGTTTAGGTTAAGGTTATAGGTTTAAGTTTGGGTTTAGGTTAAGGTTTTGGTTAAGGTTTAGGTTATAAGCTATAGGTTTAGGGAATTGAGAATAGGTAAAGGTTAAGGTTTAGGAAATCGGGTTCGGGTTCGTGATTGGGTTTATGTTTGGGTTTTAGGTCATAGGTTTTGGTTTAGGTTTAGGTTATAGGTTTAGGTTTGGGTTTAGGTTATAAGCTATAGGTTTAGGGAATTGAGAATAGGTAAAGGTTTAGGTTTAGGAAATCGGGTTTGGGTTCGGGATAGGGTTTATGTTTGGGTTTTTAAGTTTAGGTTTAAGTTGAGGTTAGAGAGAGTTGAGATTAGGATTAGGTGTAGGTTTAGGTTTGGGGATTTGAGAATACATTTAGGTTTCAGGTTATAGGTTAAGGTTTAGGTTAAGGTTATAAGTTTAGGTTATAGGTTATAGGTTAAGGTTTTAGGTCATAGGTTTTGGTTTAGGTTAAGGTTATGGGTGTAGGTTTAGGTTTAGGTTTAGGTTAAGGTTTTGGTTGAGGTTTAGGTTTAGGGAAATGAGAATAGGTAAAGGTTTAGGTTTAGGAAATCGGGTTCGGGTTCGGGATCGGGTTTAGGTTTGGGTTTTCAAGTTAGGGTTTAGGTTTAGGTTAGGGAGTTGAGATTAGGATTAGGTGTAGGTGTAGGTTTATGGATTTGAGAATAGGCTAAGGTTAAGGTTTATGTTTAGGTTTAGGGAATTGAGAATAGGTAAAGGTTTAGGTTTAGGAAATCGGATCGGGTTTATGTTTGGGTTTTAGGTCATAGGTTTTGGTTTAGGTTAAGGTTATAGGTTTAGGTTTGGGTTTAGGTTAAGGTTTAGGTTATAAGCTATAGGTTTAGGGAATTGAGAATAGGTAAACGTTTAGGTTTAGGAAATTGGGGTCGGGTTCGGATCGGGTTTATGTTTGGGTTTTAGGTCATAGGTTTTGGTTTAGGTTAAGGTTATAGGTTTAGGTTTGGGTTTAGGTTAAGGTTTTGGTTAAGGTTTAGGTTATAAGCTATAGGTTTAGGGAATTGAGAATAGGTAAAGGTTTAGGTTTAGGAAATCGGGTTCCTGGTTCAGATCGGGTTTAGGTTTGGGTTTTAGGTCATAGGTTTTGGTTTAGGTTAAGGTTATAGATTTAGATTTGGGTTTAGGTTAAGGTTTTGGTTAAGGTTTAGGTTATAAGCTATAGGTTTAGGGAATTGAGAATAGGTAAACGTTTAGGTTAAGGAAATCGGGTTCGGGTTCGGGATCGGGTTTAGGTTTGGGTTTTAGGTCATAGGTTTTGGTTTAGGTTAAGGTTATAGGTTTAGGTTTGGGTTTAGGTTAAGGTTTTGGTTAAGGTTTAGGTTATAAGTCGTAGGTTTAGGTGAATTGAGAATAGGTAAAGGTTTAGGTTTAGGAAATCGGGTTCGGGTTTGGGATCGGGTTTAGGTTTGGGTTTTAGGTCATAGGTTTTGGTTTAGGTTAAGGTTTAGGTTAGGGAGTTGAGATTAGGATTAGGTGTAGGTGTAGGTTTAGGGATTTGAGAATAGGTTTAGGTTTAGGTTTAGGTTTAGGTTTAGGGAATTGAGAATAGGTAAAGGTTTTGGTTTAGAAATTGGGATCGGGTTTATGTTTGGGTTTTAGGTCATAGGTTTTGGTTTAGGTTAAGGTTATAGGTTTAGGTTTGGGTTTAGGTTAAGGTTTTGGTTAAGGTTTAGGTTATAAGCTATAGGTTTAGGGAATTGAGAAATAGGTAAAGGTTTAGGTTTAGGAAATTGGGTTCGTGTTCGGATCGGGTTTATGTTTGGGTTTTAGGTCATAGGTTTTGGTTTAGGTTAAGGTTATATGTTTAGGTTTGGGTTTAGGTTAAGGTTTTGGTTAAGGTTTAGGTTATAAGCTTCGTTTAAGGGAATTGAGAATAGGTAAAGGTTTAGGTTTAGGAAATCGGGTTCGGGTTCGGGATCGGGTTTATGTTTGGGTTTTCAAGTTTAGGTTTATGTTTAGGTTAGGGAGTTGAGGTTAGGATTAGATGTAGGTTTAGGTTTGGGGATTTGAGAATACATTTAGGTTTTAGGTTTAGGTTTAGGTTATAGGTTTAGGTTTAGGTTTAGGTTTAGGGAATTGAGAATAGGTTAAGGTTTAGGTTTAGAAATCGGATTTTGGTTTGGGATCGGGTTTATGTTTGGGTTTTAGGTCATAGGTTTTGGTTTAAGTTAAGGTTATAGGTTTAGGTTTGGGTTTAGGTTAAGGTAAAGGTTAAGGTTTAGGTTATAAGCTATAGGTTTAGGGAATTGAGAATAGGTAAAGGTCTAGGTTTAGGAAATCGGGTTCGGGTTCGGGATCGGGTTTATGTTTGGGGTTTTTGTTTGGGTTTTTAAGTTTAGGTTTAAGTTTAGGTTTGGGAGTTGAGATTAGGATTAGGTGTAGGTGTAGGTTTAGGGATTTGAGAATATGTTAGGTTGTAGGTTAGAGTTTAGGGAATTGAGTTTAGGTTATAGGTTTAGGTTATAGGTTATAGGTTTAGGTTAAGGTTTAGGTTGTAGTTATAGGTTTTGGGATTTGAGAATAGGTTTAGGTTATAGGTTAAGGGTGTGGTCCCTGCAAATACAGATATAAACACGGCCTGTCCAAATGGCGAGGCCCTTCTAATACTGTCCATAGGAAATGAACAGCTTCATCATGGTCAGCAGTTCCCACCTTCCAGGGACCCCCGCTCATTCGGATAGCTCCGACGCACATCCGGGCTTGCTCCATTATTTTCGAGCAAATACATAAACACCGCCTGTCCAAATGGCCAAGCCCTTCCAATGCTGTCCATAGGAAATAGACAGCTTCCTCATTGTCAGTGGTTCCCACCTTCCAGGGACCCCCGCTCATCCGGATAGCTTCGACGCACATCCGGGCTTACTCCATTATTTTTGAGCAAATACATTAACACGGCCTGTCCAAATGATCAGGCCCTTCCAATGCTGTCCATAGGATATGGACAGCTTCATCACGGTCAGCGGTTCCCACCTTCCAGGGACCCCCGCTCATCCGGATAGCTCCGACGCACATCCGGGTCTGCTCCATTAATTTCGAGCAAATACATTTAAAAATAACATAAATATATCTAAAAGCATCTGGATACTTGGGGAAGGCCTCCCTTATTTGTATTGTTGGTTACTCATCCTTTTGTCTGTAAGCCACAATTGACCAACAATTTCTATCGCTACCTGTACTCTGAAACCAACACAAATATAATCGGACTCAGTATTAAAACCAACACAAATATAACTGAGAAATAATATATGGAATAAGAAAAAATGAATTTACCTGTACACATCATTAAATGTTTCCCTATAAGGAGGTGATATTATTTCTTTGATAGCCACAACCTGTATGACAGAGAAAAATGCAACTGATACAGTGTTAGAATTCAAAGGAGAAAAAAGATTTGTGGCTGCACCGATATTTTAGTACATTATGAACGGCTGCCTACGTACCCAAAAAGTCAGATTGGGATCAAGCCACTACGTAGTTCTTTTTAATTAACCAAGTTACTAAAGGTCATCAATTTCATATTTAACAAAGTATCATTAAACAAGTCGTCTCAAATCGTTTTTAGTTGGTGCATTTAAAAAAGAACTAATACACAATCAATGTATATTCTTGTTACATCTCGTCTTTACTATAAGAGACAATGTTATTGTCATACTTGATTACATTTGAAATTGAAATCCTTTAGTAACTTGGTTAATAAAAAACAAATGACAACAAGCCATAATTAATCAAAAGGATGCTGAAGATTAAATAAATAAAAAAGGCAACTTGATCAAAAACGGATTTCAGTGAATAATCAAGTTTTCGTCATACAAAATGTTCTAGAGTTCAAAAAGTTGAACGAAACTACTGAATATTCAAATTCTCATCAGGAATTTGGGCTAAACAACAATTTCACCCAATTAAATATCTTCAAATGTCCTGTCATCATTAAACAATTCTGCTGTGCGAACATTGATATCATCTATTACAACTCTGATGCATTCTGGAGGGATGCCTGTAGTATCTGACACCATCCGCCCACTAAGCAATTGTCCGACCACCACGGATATCTCTCAATTGGTAAATTTGTTCCATCGATGGAGTTGTTGCAGAGTCTTCTCGAATACTTGAGGGTTCACCAGATCGACGGTGGGCCTATAAATAAAATAATGGTTCCATGTAAATCATAAAGCTACTTTTATCTTTAAAAATAATAACTATATCATTTGATCGTGACAAATGCAGTACATGAGATGTAGCTGTATCAGGAGAGCGATGAAGTTGTTGGCTTTGATGACCAATTTGTTGCCTAAGTTCAGCAAATTGTTGCTCAACAATCGTACGAAATTCTTGCATTTGAGTCATTGATGCTTCAAATTTAGCCTCAATGGACATACGTGCATTCCTCTCCGACCGAGCTTCTATGATGTAGGGGGTGACAACTTTCATAGTAGTCTTAGAAATACCCAAACCCATACCCCTAACCCGGCTTCTGCTATCACGACCACAAACCTAAACAATAATTTTTAAGTTTAGTAATGTGTGTATATTATTATTTAAAAAAAAAACACCAACGACAATGTATGTAAAGTGAGTAGAATTGATGGAAAACCTGTAAAACTAGGTCATGGTCTAAATCTTTGTGCTTACTGGAAGGATCACTGCCAGCTATCGATAATATTCTTTCCTATTAGAAGATAATTGTTACAATAAATCCTTCATTGTACTTAAATAAAAAATGATTAAATTTTGAAAAATTATTATAACTGCTATTTCAAGATGTGTTTGTGTTGGATAAGACCCATCAGGTCTGCTATGAGTGGCAACAAACAAGTCGGTCCTGGTGATGATAGTATTTGGATTTTCTTTTCGCTGTAATTATATAAGCAAATTAGTTAACAAGAATTTATATTCATCAATTAAATTGTCAAAAAATATAGTACAAATTACCATTTTCTCTAATGTCCTAGTAGCACCTTGTCTTCCAGTCGTGTGAGGGCATTTCACCTGTGCTCTGGAAGTCTTTCCCTTCTTACGAAGATTGATTAATAATTCTGTGGATTGTAGATTAATGAAAATGTCCCAATCCTCTTGCTTCACACCAATGAGACAATTTCTTCTTCTTTCTACATCATTATCAAATTTATCATATTCCTTTCACAGATTGTATTTCCATACCTTCAAAGCTTTGCTTACTTTCGAAAATGCATATTCTTTTAACTCATCATCGATGTCGTACGTGGCCTATTTCATTAAATTAATAATCAAACAATCTTATTGAGTAAGAATTAGAAATAAAATCAAGAACAAACATGCTCACCAAAACCATAGACCAGATATTATCTTTAATTGCACCAGGCACTTTGCGCCAATCAGCAAATGAAATTGGACAGTGTGTCCTGCCAAGTTGCCCTAAAAATGTGTTAAAAGGCACTGATGTTTCTCCGACTGGTTGTTTATATTCATTTAATTCAACTCTCTTCCTTGTATTGCTTCCTTGGGCTGAAGCTGATGAACCACTAAAATCCGACATAATTCCTGCAATTTTATAAAACAAAACAATATCTCATTATTATGTAATTGGCATTCTATTAATATTTTGATAGCTAAAAATTGTAACAATCATTACTAAATAGAATTCAACTCACTTTCAAACTGATTTGAATCTTATTAGTTTCTTTTCCGTTTCCTATGACGTGAGGTACTCGGCTCACTCTCTACCCATGATTTTTCCTGTACATCTTCTTCTTCATTTAAATCATCGACTAATGAAAGTGCTGAAGAACCTACATTCCTTCTGGCCTCAAACTCAAGTGGATCTTCAAATGCATATGCATCTTTCGTCAATCTCTTAGGAGTGTCCAATACAACATGCCAGTCATCTCTAGTTGGATCCTTACAGTAGAAGACCTGAGCTGCCTGAGATGCAAGAATAAACGGCTCATCGTCTTCCTTTAAGTTCCGTCTAAACCTTCCTAGATTGACAAATATCAAATTTGTTTCAGGATCTATAAAACATCCATTCAATTTATCTTCAATATGCACCCAATCACAGTAGAAGAGTGCTACTCTGAAGTCGAAGTAGTTCAATTCAAGAATTTGTCTAATGATGCCATAATAAGTGACTTCTTCTTCTATAGGATTCCTATCCCTAGCGCTTGCCCTGAAGCTAGTTAGCGCTTTCATTGAGACTCCACTGTTCTATGTTGTTTTGTTCATTTCAGAATTCGCAGTGCTAAAAACATATCCATTTATTGAATAAGTATTATATGATATGCAATTGAAGTCAGGACCTTCGGGAATTCTCTTAAATTGAGACATTTCTTGATTATGTAGTTGATGTCTTAACCAAGGAATGTACTCCATTGGTTTTCCTGCTGACAGATTACCCTTTCGAATTTGTCCCGTACGTGTTTGGCCCTGGATGTATGTTTGGTACTTCCTATAAATTCCAAATCATAGCAATTATTTTTATATATATAACAATGTTTATTACCATAAGCTATTTAAAAATATAAAAAAGAATAATATACTTCATTAACTTACTCCTTCCATTGATGATTTTCAACGTGATGTTGCAAAACCCATCTGCATGCTTGTTGGTATTGCACTGTAGTAAGATCATAAACTTTTCCTTTCTTATCATTCTAGGAATGACCAGCATTTTCATCATCATTGAATATTTTTAGTCCCTGCTTATGACCTCCTATTGTATTATTAGGATAGTATTTCATGCAGTACATCATAGATTCCTCTATAATGTAGCGTTCCACAATACAGCCCTCTGGGTAAGCTTGATTCATCACATACTTCTTATATGTTCTCATCATCCTGTTAAATATTAAAATCAGGTATTGATGAAAATATATAAGCTATTTTGAAAAAGTTAATAAATTAAAATAGTTAAAGTTACCTCTCAAAAGGATACATCCATCGATATCTGACAGGTCCGCAAACTTGTGCCTCCTCCGCCAAGTGTACAACAAGGTGTGTCATAGAAACGAAAAACGATGGTAGAAAATACTTTTCGAAAACACAATGTTTCCACTATTTTATTTTTCATTTCTTGAAGCTCCATACGATGAATTTCTTTAGAACATATGACGTTAAAAAATCTTGACAAGTGTATAATGGCGACGCGCAATGACTTTTCTTTCTTGAATGAATGCATCAATAATACGGGTAGTAACTGCTGCATTAGAATGTGATAATCATGTGACTTAAGGCCCTTGAGGTGATAGTCATCCATACTGATATGATGTTTCCAGTTTACACTATACCCTCTCGGAACTTTCAAATCACTCAAGGTTCGACAAATCAATTCTCTTTCAGATTTGGATAATGTGAAAGGAGCCTTAGGCAATAACAACTTACCATTTTTTTCCTCTAGCCAATATTTCGATCTTATCTTCATAGCCATAAGATCCTGACGGGCTTGTAAACCATCCTTAGACTTGTCCTTCATGTCCATGATTGTTGCAATAAGGTTCTCAGTAACATTTTTCTCGACATGCATCACATCCAAATTATGACGAATGGGCATATGCTCCCAATACGGCAATGTAAAGAAGATTGATCTCTTCGACCAAGCAGTAAGGTTAGACTCCTCATCCGTGGTCTTCTTCCTCTTATTTCCTATATGCTTTCCGAACTTGGTTTGTATATTATTCATTTTAACCAATACCTGTTCTCCAGACAAACGCTTTGGAGCCTGCCGATTTTCATCATTCCCATTGAATCGAGATCTTTGGCTCCTAAAGATATGAGCTCTTGGGAGGAATCTTCTGTGCCCCATATAAGAAAACTTCTTTCCATGTTTTAGCCAAACAGAGTCAGTCTCCTCACTACAAACAGGACATGCATACTTTCCTCCTGTCCTACACCCAGAAAGATGTCCATAAGCTGGAAAATCATGTATTGCCCATAATAAAATCGCCTTCATTGTAAACCTGTTCTTCCCGAACGAGTCATATGTTATCGACCCTTTCCACAATTCATTTAATTCTTCAATTAATGGTTGTAAATATACGTCGATGTCATGCCCTGGACCATTTTTTCCGGGAATTAAAAGTGTTAACATAATAAATTCCTTCCGCATGCATAAATGAGGTGGAAGATTGTATGGAACAATCATAACAGGCTAACAACTATATGAGATGCTCATATGGCCAAAGGGATTGAATCCGTCTGTTGCAAGTCCCAACCGAATGTACGTGGATCCGCAACAAAATCACTAAATTTTCTATCTACAAACTTCCACATAAAAGAATCCACAGGATGACGCATGTACGAGTCATTTTTAGCCCCCTTTGAATGCCACAACATATTCTCTGCAATCCATGATACGCTATAAAGTCTTTGTAACCTTGGTGTTAATGGGAAGTATCTTAGCACCTTCCATGGTACATGTGAGATTCTTGATCTTACAACACTATTCACTTTCCATCTGCTTGCTTTATGTTGAGGGTCGAATATTGCATATCAAACCTCAGTTATTGCATGATTTTACCTATATGACAATGCTTAATAGAGTATTTTAATTGTATTTTTGGTGCAGGATGAAATCAGGAGCATTGATTGAAAAAGGATATTAAAAGCGTGGACTTGACGCTCCGAAGTAACCAAAGTAAAGGACGGACCCCAGAGGACCAATATTGAAGAATTTACATGCCAGGGACTCGAGGAAATCAAGCCGTTCACGTTTAAAAAGGCCCGAAAATGGTTCAGAATATAAAATCACATGGTTCCCGCCATCCGATTGACTCGAAACTTCATACATGTGATGGGGGCTATAAATTAACCGTACATCTCAAATTTCATCCCTCGAATCGCTATGAAAATGCCCCAACGGTCAGATCAGCCCCTTAATTCATTAAGTGGGGCCCACCTGGCATCTGGATATATCTCAATTTTGGTCCCAACTGTTAAACAGATAAGAGAAAGGAGATGGATGAAACAAATTTTTGATACACATCACAGTGGACCCCAGCTTGTGTGGCAAGTGCATAGAGCACATGTGCACTAACCGTGCACTATAACTGCAAAGTCGGTCAAACCTCAGTTGACCGACAGAATTTGAAGAAAAAAAACGGAAACATCCATTTTTGTTACAACGTCCACAAACAGGGACTTTCGGTCTCTGTTATGGGCCCCACCCATTGTTCATATATCCAATCCAGACCGTCCATAAGATCCCAAGGAAGCCTCTTACCATCGCCTAGGTGGCGTTATTTCAAATGATAACATATATCGGTTTTTAACCGTCCAAACGGCAGATGGATGGCAAGGCAGAAAACCGCGTGCACCACATCGAATCTACCCCAAAACCAGTCAATCCCCACTGATTTTTCAAGCTGAATCTAATGTACGGAGGGGATGTTTTAATAGATGTCAAGATGGGACCCACCGAACGTCACAGCTGCAGTTGCCGTTTTTGTTGGCTGCATAACGAACGGATTGCATCCGTTTTGCGGAAGTTTGTGGACCCCACCCATCACCCGTACGGATGATCTAAGTCGTCCACTGTGTAGAGGGCTTCGAAAGCTTCAAAACCATGCTGATACTTTACACCCATGCGTGCACACGTGTGCGGTCCAGAGGCCACAAACGGACTGCCCTGCATTGTTCAAAACTGATCTTTTTGCGATTTCTTCTCTGGGTCGGGTCAATGGACATTCAAAACCACCCATTTTTTACTGAAATTTCGTCCCGAATCCAATGGACAGGGTGGATTTCCCATAAAACACTTCTATGGGGCCCACCGATCACGACAACGAAAGGATGCGAAAGGTTTCGCACATATTAGGAAATCCGGTTTTCCAGGCGGTTGTGGGCCACCATCTTTGATCATATGGTAGATCTGAACCGTCCATCATGTAGAGGACCCAATAAAGTCCCAAGGGACGGTGTTGTTTTAGAATTTGAGTGAGGAAAGTGTCGTGTTTCGAGGCCCCGAACTTGGCTGTAAAATACTTTCGCTGCCCGTGTGACAGCTTTCCAAATCTGATTTTCTCCACTCCAGCAGCTATAAAAAGGGTTTTGGACGTGGGGAGCAGGCAACTTTTTTTGGAGATTCGGTGGAACGTGCATACGTGAGAGAGAGAGAATATTGAGAGTTTTGTTTTGTTTTCTTTTTCTTTTATTTTTTATATATTTGTTTAAGGGATTGGGCCCATTCATGTGGGGCTAAACCTCTTAGCTAGGGCTAAGAGGTGAAGCTTGTGGCGTGATGGGAGATCTCGACGGTTAGATTCATCTGAAGAACTAAAGTTTGATTCTAGTTTTGAATATATGGAATATTTGTAGTTTTTAATGGTTTATTGTGACTTAAATTACAATGGATTTGCGATGGCTTCAGGTATGTTCATTGCATTAAAGGAATTGTGAATTTAAGAGGCCCTGTTGTTCACCATCATCCCTTGGACATGGTTGGATGACGGAATCCTTCCTAACATTCATACATCTTCTGATTGGTTGCGGATTGGTTTAAGTTCTGTTGTTTACCTTATCTCATGGGCATGGATTTGTGATGGAATCATATCTAATTCTTATACCTTTCATCTCTTTTAAAAACTAGATCAAAGGAAGTTTAGATTGTGCTTTAGTGATATACTTTCCAACTGGATGAAGATGGGACTGGAAGTCCAGTTGAGTTCATGAATCAAGTGTAGGTCTCCCTGATCTCTACAAGTGGATCCATGGCACCCTAGTTTCCTACTTTTAAATTTCACCAGTTTAGATTAATATTTTTACCATTATTTCTTTATATTCACTTGATTTAGATTGTATCTTATTCTAGTTCTAGTTCTGGTTACTTTCAGATTACGTACAGGTTTCAGTCCCTGTGGATTCGACCTCGGTCTTACCGAGTTATTACTACATCACAACCCTATACTTGGGGAGTGAACAAGTTTTTGGCGCCGTTGCCGGGGATTGACAGCTACATTTTCTTAGATTAACTAGTTTTAGGATTAGTTTAAGGTTAGGATTTTCTAATTTTATGTTAGAAATTTTATTTTTCTTCTATTTTTAGAAACTAATTTGTCTTCCTGTTTTGTAGGATCCTGACATAAACTTCTAATTTGGTAATCCCTTTCTAATTTCTCTACTTTTTCTATTTTTAGAATCAGGATTTTCGTTTTAGAAATTTTCTTATTCGAGGTTTCCTTTTTAGAAACTAACTTTCTATTTTTAGAAATTTTCTATTTCTAGGCCTTTATTTATTTTAGAATTTTTTTTCCTTTTTAGAAACTAACATTACTTTCCATTTTAGGATTAGGATTTCTAATTTAGAACTTTCTAACTTTAGGCTTAGAACTTTCCTAATTATTTTTTAGAATTTATTTTATTTTATTTTTAGGAACTAATTTATTTTTAGAACTTTCCTCTTTTGTTTTTAGAAACTAGGTTAGTTATTTCCCTTTTTAGAGACTCTTTCTAATTTTAGAAACTAACTCATCTTTCCTTTATTTTATTTTTAGAAACTTTCCTTTTTAGGAATTAGTTTATTTTTAGAAATTTTTTAATTTTTAGGTTTAAATTTTCTATTTTAGAAACTTTCAAATTTTAGGGAACTTTACTTTTTAGAAACTAATTTAACTTCTAGGTTTAGGGAACTTTCCTTTTTAGAAACTAACTTTCTATTTCAATTGTAGGAACTTTCTAACTTTAGACTTTCTATTTTAGAAGCTAATCTCTTTTGTTTTCTTTTGCAGGATTTTAACATAGGAACTTCTCAATTGGTACTTTCCTTCTAACTTCTCCTCCTCTTACTTTCCATACTGCTATAGGATCTTTTCTCTTGTTTTTCTTAGGATTAGATTCAGTGTTCGGGTTTCACCATGTACATGCACGAATGGGAACGTCAATATGCTAAGATAGCTTTTGAGCATGCGAAATAGTGTGAAGAGATGTATGATGATTACGATCAACATCAACCTATGTCTCAGAATTTTCCTGAACCAATCATTGAGAACCGACCTGAGCATAACACTCCATCGGTTAAGAAGTCTTTACGCGATCATATAAGGGAGAACAATTCCACCCCACGAATAGTACGCAAGTGTTGGGGTTATCATAACTATGGGAGTGAGAATCATTATCACCCATCTGAGAAAAAGAACATAATGCGTGATTATATTATGAGTGATAATAAGTATTACCAACCATCAGATTCTCCCACCTATGATCCGTATGACTATAACCAGTGGAAATATCAATGTCGGGAAGCTGAACCAGCTAGATATCATAGTGATAATTCTCTTGGGTCCTCTACTTTTGAAACCCAATCAGAAACAATCCAAGAGGATTCACTTCAGAAGCTCATGAAAGCACAAGAGCAATTCAATCAACTTGTCATCCAATCATGCGAATTGCTCAAATCCTCAATTCCAATCATTCAGTCACATCTTATGGAGAAGGAAGAGGCTAAGTTATCCCAGTCTCATCTCAATCTAGAAGCACAATGTGAAGAAGGTTATTATAATTCGCTTGTGGCAGAAACTAAAATTATGAATGAGGAATTGGATTCCATTAATGAGTAGATGGTTCGATTTCCCGATGAGTCGATCTCGATGACTGTCCAAAGGAATGATCAAGAGACGTGGGTGTCTTTCAAATATAATGATAGTGACACACTTCACTCACATGACACACATGATTACATTGATGAGGTAAAGATTAGTTTATTTGAACCTCAACCCAATCTAGGAATAAAATGTTAGGAATGTGATCCCGTCCCAAGTGCACACTGCACGGAACTGGACGATGATGAGTACTGGGATTCAATCTCAAGTGTGGCTCCTACCAATGATCAAGAGGTTCAGGAAGTTGTCAACCATAAAGATCAACTCCACCTGTCTGACATGACTGATTTGAATGTGGAGAATGAACCATTTTTGACTAACCCTTCCAACCCTTGTGATACATGTTTGGACCACTGCCCTGAACTGAATGATGATATGATTCGGGCGATGGACGATTTGCTTGATATAACTCTGGAATTTAAAACTACCCAGTTAAGGCTACAATCTGAGCTACACACTTTAGACGATTCAATGCTTCCACTGAGAAGCTTCAATGACCAGAGTCTTCACATCAATTCTTCACCTATTAATTGTCCATCTGTCTGTGAAGGGCAAGAGCAAGCGAGCATGCGTCCATCTACTTCAAAAGACGATGGAATCCTTGGGCTCATCATCACAGATTTCGATACAGGAGACGAGTCACTCCCAGCTGACTTTCCCACATCTTTGAACTCATGCTTGGCACACCTTGTGGATCCCAACGACCTCATGACACAAGAAAAGGTGGATTCCTTACATGACACCACCTTGGTGGTTGTCACGGACCAAGCGCACCCTTACTCTGAAGTCACTTCTTCCCCAGATCCTAATTGTTTACCATTAAAGGAAGATGAGCTAAAAATGAAACCGAAGTCTAGAACTTTGGAATGTGTTGAAACTACATCACTTCTGGTGAAGTTTTCTAAACTTTATCTATTTGTAGTCTCTGATTCACTATGGGATACTAACGTTGAAACTTCTTCTGTCATAGGTGAATCGTATATACTTTGGATACCTCAAGCAATTCAATGGAAAAATTCCTATGAGGTACATAAGTCTCTTTGGAAAGTCATACTCCAGGGCGCCCAAGCCTATTGCAAAAAGGGCTTTTGGATGATCCTGTTGAGGAACTTACTAAGAAACTTATCACGATATTGGCCAAAAGAGGAACCTTGCGGCATGATCAAGTAGTTTTTCCTTGCTTTCATAAGACTAGGGTAGTTTGTTTTATGTTGTTTTAGGATAGACGGTAAACTTAGCGCTCCTAGGAGGCAACCCAGCTTTTCATTTCATTTTCCTAGTCAGTTAATTTAATGTTTGTGGGTAACATTACTGCAAACCCTCACGAGACTACAACTCGTCCACTAGGGGCAACCTAGGGGTTTAAAGGCTTGTTGTATACGCTAAATGCAATCGAAAGCACCTGCGAAAGTGGTATAGGTAGGATTTTGTTTTGTTATTTTTGTTGGTTTCACTCTTGTACTGACCTGCTCTCTCCCAGCAATCTCTTGAAAAATCTCTCTCGATTCGTTATTCAGGTACTATCTTCCCATCACTTTTTCTTTACTGTCATTGTCCCATGTGCATTTCATGTTTATATCTTTTACATTGAGGACAATGTAGATTTTAGGTTGGGGGTGGGAGATTAGGTAACCTAATCAGTGTTTTCTTGGTCTTGAGCAAAAATTGTGAAAATTTTTAAAATTTTCTTGACTTTCTTGTGAATTCGAAGTAATTTTCATGGTCGTCTTTAATGCAGAATTATAAGATATGTAATGTTGGATTTATGACTCTTGGATTTAGCTATCTGATAGATTCCACGATTGAGTTCGAATTATCAATCCATGATTAGAAGTTTTAAACATTGTTTGAATCATGATTTCACATGTCACATCTCGCTTACACATTGAAGTTTCAGTCGATATTGAAGGATTAATTTGGTAATCACTAAGCATGAAAGGAACCAACCTGAGAAAATTGAATGGATTGGGCAAACGGTCTTCACCATAGGTTTGCTCCCTATAGGTATAGATTTAATTCCCCATGGATGATATGTGAAAAGGGATGGGTGTACAGTCTTCACCATAGGTTTGCTCCCTATAGGTGAGGATGTGATTCCCCTTTTTAGCGTTACTTCTAATGAAAAAAATCAAAAGCTAAAAGAATGAAAGGATGATCTGTGAGGAAAGTTTTAAGTTAGGTTTTGGTTGTCATGATTTCTCTTGTTGGTTATCAATGTTATCATGAAATTGACGATTGAATCACTTAATGATGATAAGCCGAGATCACACTATACACCCATGGAACTCAATATTTAGATTTTTTGTTCTAATTGATGGATTAATACTTTGAACTTGATTATGAAGTTTACAGTGTGCTTGAGTCTAGGAGAGAATAATGCCCAACATTCATAAATCTTAGATTTCTTGTATCTGAATCGTTTTTCAAAATTTCACTCGGTTTCACTCGGGTTGTGTTGAGGGTCGAATATTGCATATCAGACCTCAGTTATTGCATGATTTTAACTATAGGATAATGCTTAATGGAGTATTTTAATTGTATTTTTGGTGCAGGATGAAATCAGGAGCATTGATTGAAAAAGGATATTAAAAGCGGGGACTTGATGCTCTGAAGTAACCAAAGTAAAGGACGGACCCCAGAGGACCAATATTGAAGAATTTACATGCCAGGGACTCAAGGAAATCAAGCCGTTCACATTTAAAAAGGCCCGAAAATGGTTCAGAATACAAGATCACATAGTTCCCGCCATCCGATTGACTCGAAACTTCATACATGTGATGGGGGCTATAAATTAACCGTACATCTCAAATTTCATCCCTCGAATCGCTATGGAAATGCCCCAACGGTCAGATCAACCCCTTAATTCATTAAGTGGGGCCCACCTGGCATCTGGATATATCTCAATTTTGGTCCCAACTGTTAAACAGATAAGAGAAAGGAGATGGACGAAACAGATTTTTGATACACATCACAGTGGACCCCAGCTTATTTGGCAAGTGCATAGAGCACATGTGCACTAACCGTGCACTGTAACTGCAAAGCCGGTCAAACCTCAGTTGACCGACAGAATTTGAAGAAAAAAAACGGAAACATCCGTTTTTGTTACAGCGTCCGCAAATAGGGACTTTCGGTCCCTGTTATGGGCCCCACCCATTGTTCATATATCCAATCCGGACCGTCCATAAGATCCCAAGGAAGCCTCTTACCATCGCCTAGGTGGTGTTATTTCAAATGATAACATATATCGGTTTTTAATCGTCCAAACGGCAGATGGATGGCAAGGCAGAAAACCGCGTGCACCACACTGAATCTACCCCAAAACCAGTCAATCCCACTGATTTTTCGAGCTAAATCTAATGTACGGAGGGGATGTTTTAATAGATGTCAAGATGGGACCCACCGAACGTCACAGCGGCAGTTGCTGTTTTTGTTGGCTGCGTAATGAACGGACTGCGTCCATTTTACAAAAGTTTGTGGACCCCACCCATCACCCGTACGGCTGATCCAAGCCGTCCACTGTGTAGAGGGCTTCGAAAGCTTCAAAACCATGTTGATACTTTACACCTATGCGTGCACACGTGTGCGGTACAGAGGCCACAAACGGACTGCCCTGCATTGTTCAAAACTGATCTTTTTGCGATTTCTTCTCTGGGCCGCGTCAATGGACATTCAAAACCATCCATTTTTTACTGAAATTTCGTCCTGAATCCAATGGACGGGGTGGATTTCCCATAAAACACTTATATGGGGCCCACCGATCACGACAGCGAAAGGATGTGAAAAGTTTCGCACATATTAGAAAATCCTGTTTTCCAGGCGGTTGTGGGCCACCATCTTTGATCATATGGTAGATCTGAACCGTCCATCATGTAGAGGACCCAATAAAGTCCTAAGGGATGGTGTTGTTTTAGAATTTGAGCGAGGAAAGTGTCGTGTTTCGAGGCCCCGAACTTAGCTGCAAAAAGACTTTCGCTGCCCGTGCGACAGCTTTCCAAATCTGATTTTCTCCACTCCAGCAGCTATAAAAAGGGTTTTGGACGTGGGGAGCAGGCATCTTTTTTTGGAGATTCAGTGGAACGTGGATACGTGAGAGAGAGAGAAGATTGAGAGTTTTGTTTTGTTTTTTTTTTCTTTTATTTTTTTTATATTTGTTTAAGGGATTGGGCCGATTCATGTGGGGCTAAACCTCTTAGCTAGGGCTAAGAGGTGAAGCTTGTGGCGTGATGGGAGATCTCGACGGTTAGATTTATCTAAAGAACTAAAGTTTGATTCTAGTTTTGAATATATGAAATATTTGTAGTTTTTAATGGTTTATTGTGACTTAAATTACAATTGATCTGCGATGGCTTCAGGTATGTTCATTGCATTAAAGGAATTGTGAATTTAAGAGGCCCTGTTGTTCACCATCATCCCTTGGACATGGTTGGATGACGGAATCCTTCCTAACATTCATACATCTTCTGATTGGTTGCGGATTGGTTTAAGTTCTGTTGTATACCTTGTCTCATGGGCATGGATTTGTAATGGAATCATATCTAATTCTTATACCTTTCATCTCTTTTGAAAACTAGATCAAAGGAAGTTTAGATTGTGCTTTAGTGATATACTTTCCAACTGGATGAAGATGGGACTCGAAGTCCAGTTGAGTTCATGAATCAAGTGTTGATCTCCCTGATCTCTACAAGTGGATCCTTGGCACCCTAGTTTCCTACTTTTAAATTTCACCACTTTAGATTAATATTTTCACCATTATTTCTTCATATTCACTTGATATAGATTGCATCTTATTCTAGTTCTAGTTCTGGTTACTTTCAGATTACGTACAGGTTTCAGTCCCTGTGGATTGGACCTCGGTCTTACCGAGTTATTACTACATCACAACCCTATACTTGGGGAGTGAACACTTTACATGTAGGACAACTTTCCTTATAAGTATGCTCCTTCCAGTACAGAATACAATCATTACGGCATGCATGTATCACCTCATAGTTCATACCCAACGAACTGATCAATCTCTTTGCATTATAGGTACTATCCGGCAAAGAGTTCTCGCTTGGCAAAATCTTCTTGAGCAGTTGCAACAAAGTCGTAAAGCTATCATATGACCATTGATATTTAGCCTTCATGCTCATCAACTCAACTGTCACTAACAACTTTGTATACTCACGTTTACACGATGGATATAGGGGTTGTACCGCATCCTCCCTTAATTTATTGTACTGAGTATCATTATCTGTGTCATCTTGAGGCTGACTACCATGTTCCTCATTGACCTCATTCATACATGCATCTAAGTCATCAGGTTGAACACGACCAAAAGCATCATTAACCAAATCAACCATTCTGGGCAACAACTCTTCATTACAATCAGTGGTAGATGTACTAGGAGCCTTAGCATTGACACCCATATTGGGAAGTTGTTCTCCATGAAAAAACCAAGCTGTGTATGTCTGATTTATACCATTCATAATCAAATGCTCAGAAACTGTACTTAATATTTTCTTCCCACGCACATTACGACATCTAGCACAAGGATAACTATACCAATCAGTACCTCCCGAATTCCTTTTTGCAAGTATAATAAACGATTCAACGCCTTTAATGTATTCATCACTCAATATATCTTTTGTCATCCAATTCTTGCTCGGGGGCGTCAAATCCATATCTGATATCACGTGCATGCAGCATATAAAAAGTGAGATACAATAAAAAAGAGGCTTTTCATAAACTGTCAAAACATGCCACACGTGGTCACCAATCACAAAAAAATAAAGATCTATATATATCCGCAAATATATGCACATGATTAGGCGTAGGTTTTAGGTTATAGGTTTTAAGTTATAGGTTATAGGTTATAGGCTACATCAAGTTATGAGTTTTCAAGTATTGACTCGCATATGTAGACTGAAATATGAAAAGCGGTCTTACCATTCTTGCACTAAATGAAAATATGAAGTTTCAATCCACAAAAAGAAAGAAGTAATAATTCAGAAGTTATTTAGGAAACAAGAGTAGGAAAATGCAATAAACAATACTTGCTATAATGAAGTTTTTTGGTGCCTACATTGCAAACATAACATCAATCTAAAACATAAGTATTTCATTAGTAGTCTTTAATATGGATGGTCTAGACCGTTACATAGTCCAATCAACAATTTTACCCATCTATTTCCTATGGCCCATCTTGGATTACTTATGTTTATAAAGAATCACTTTGGTCATACAATCTTAACCATACCATCCATGGCTTGGGAAAGGATGGATGTAGAAAGTTTGGTCAAATCAAAGATGGATTGGATCATCTAGTCAGTCTGATTTTGTTAAGTAGCCTATATAATTTATTTTTGACTCTAACGAACAGTTCAGATCTAACGATCGAGATGTTCAATTGAACAACTAGTAGCACTACAAATTATCTCTAAGAGCACTGGAGCATTTCTACTTAATTAATGTAGATTTTACATTTCGCTGCCTTTTTCAAACGGGTTTTCAAAAAGCTACCTAATTAATCCATATGATTAATTAAAAATCCACTCCTTTGCATTTTTTTTTTAAAGGGCAGTGGGTGTGCAAGCAAATGGGTCATCCGCTTGGGTGAGCCTCACTAGCTACCATGTTTATGTAAAATCCACCCTGACCATCAGGAAAGTCACCTCATTCTAGGCCAAGGTCCCAAAAATCACTCCCATCCATGATTCAAGAGAAACGGGTGATTGAAAATAATGTACTAGACAATGATAGCCCTCCAAACTGTTTTCCTTGGTAGGGTTAACCTGAATCATGATGAGTCTGAGTTTTAAGACATACCTAAATTTTGGTTTGCTATCGATTGGAGTGGATTTCACATAATTATCACAATAGGCCTTGTAAAAATCAAGTGTAGACTTCTTTCCTCAATTGCCTTCTTTGCCTCCGAGATGTTTTCTAAAATGGTTTCTAAACAAATGGACTCTAAAACTTTAAAAGTTCCATTACCTCCAAGAAGTTCCACAACAATCATCTTTCCAGACTTTTTTTAGCCCGAGTCCATCCTAAACCCAGTTTTCACTACTTCACAAACTTCAGCCCCTAGTGGCATTCTTGTAATAAAAAAATTATGAAATAAAGTTAACGGTCATGATTAATTGTTCATATCCCTCCAGATGGATGATCAATGGATTGCTACCCAAAACATGCGGCCACCATTGATCATTTATACCCAAGGATGATCAATATGTTGCCACCCCAAAACTAAGGCCACAATATATCATTTATATCCCTCCAAGGATGATCAAAGTGTTGCCACACCATACCTATAAGTAGCCCTTATCCTAAACTCGAAACTTTTCAATCTCATCTCATAGTCCTAATACTATATATAAACATCTAATTCTAGTAAAACTAGTCCCTCTTTAGGCACAATCTCTCCTAAAATAGTCCCATTGAAACCAAATTTATTGCCCACCTATAAACCCAACCTACAATCGACCCCAAATTCAATTTAATTGTTCCCAACATTTCTACAATCTGTCTCCTTTCAAAGACTAAACACAACACCCCTAATCTGACCACAGTTAAAATAAATCCACCCCATACCTGTCCCAATCCTCATTTTATAGTGGACATTACAGATCAAAGAATCCTCATTTTATCCAAAGCTCAGCTGGACCACACACAAGAAAGAGTGTGGATTATGACATCCACCATTGAGACTGTCATAGGGCCCACAACGATGTTTATTTGTCACCCAACTTGTTCATAAGCTCACACAGACATAGGGAAAACACAAATATCAGCTTGATTCGAAACTTCTGCTGCCCTAAGAAGTTTTCAACGGTGGGTCTTCAATTCCTACTGTTTCCTGTGGTGGGCCCACTTGAGCATTGGATATGCTTCCATTTGGGCTCATGCCATGAAATGAGTTGAAAAATAGATGGCCTACATGGATAAGACACACACATCACAGTGGCCCCATAGAGTTTACTCACATGCTGAGTTACAGAGTATGCAATCTACCTTATCCAGCAGAGACATTTCATCAAACACATGTTGTGCACACCTTAAACATTCACAACAACTGATGAATGGCAAGACTATACTATGTCTGCATCCATTGTATAGAGAAGAGTACATCGTCTGGAAAGAGATGAAGGACAGGGCTGCTGGCCGCACCAGATCCGGAGATGATGCAAGTGAGGAAGAGAGAGAGAGAGAGAGAGATCGGGGTAGGAAGAAGCTGAGAGTCGCGCGGGTGTCTGGGACCGGACGACGAGAGGGAGAGAGAGAGAGAGAGAGAGAGAGAGAGAGAGAGAGAGATAAACTCAAGGCACACGGTGTGTTGGGACTGCCTGGACGACGATGACAGAGAAAGAGGGAGAGAGAGAGAGGGCAGAGGCGTGCTGAAATGAGGGAGACATTGGGCGCGGCTCTATTTTGAGCACGCGCCCAAAATTTGGGCGGACCGGCCGTGGTGATGGTCGGTGCTCTGTGGGCCCCACCATGATGTACATGTTTCATCCATTCCATTCATCCATTTTTATAGATCATTTTAGTGATTGATACAAAAAACTATGGGGATATAAATCCTAGGTGGGCCACACCACAGGATAAAAATAATAAATGGATATTCACAATTAAAATCTTCTTAAGGCCCACCGTACTGTTTATTTGACATCCAATCTGTTGATTTGGTCATAAAACCTAGATGAAGGGAAAAGATAAATATCAGCTTGATCCAAAACTTTTATGGCCCCCAAAACGTTTTTAATGGTCAAAATTCATTTAACACTATTTCCTGTAATGTGGTTCACTTGAGATTGAGATATAATTCTTTTTTTCTTTTTATCATATCATAAAATGATATATAAAAATAGATGGACGGCATGGATGATACACATTCATCATGGTGAGCCCCACAGAGCACTGACCACTAGCCAATGGCTGGTGTCAGGGGGAGTGGTCAATCCTTTCCCCATCATAGCATACACATGTGATTTAATCTCCATTTAGCCTTTAATCTAGATGATTTTTGGTTTTATGCCCTATAATAATATTTTAAAATATATAGACGGCTTAGATAAGGCACGTATATTTTTTTAGACCCTATAAAGTCCCTTATACCCTAAGCGTACGTATTGAGTAAATCCTATGGGGCCACCATAATTTATTCATTTTATCCACTCCATCCATCCATTTTAACATATAATTTTATTACATAAGCTCAAAATTGATGCCTATAAAAATCTCAAGTGGACCACATCATAAGAAACAGTATAAATTGAACGTCTACCACAGAGAAATTTTGGGAGGCCACTAAAGTTTTGGATCAAGTTGATATTTTAGTTTTCCCTTCATCCATGTATTTGTGATCTATTGAACGGGTTGGATGACAAATAAAAATCACTGTAAGCCATAGGAAGATTTCAACGGTGGAAATCATTATTCCCACTGTCTCCTGTGGTATGGTCCACTTGAGCTTTGGATATGCTTTAATTGTGGACTCAACCACTAAAATGATTTGGAAAAATGGATTGACGGTGTGGATAAACCATGACTTTGGGCCACGAGCTTAAAAATAAAGTTAATCCATGACTTGGGTGGGCCACACCACATACTATAGTTGAGAGGGTTACCCTCCGATTAAAACATTCATAATCATTTATTGGGCCCACCTAGATGTGGTTCATAGATCCAGCCCATTCATTATGTGTGTCCCACTTGGATGAGGAGTCAGGCCAAGTTTCATACACATCCAAAACTCATGTGGGCCCCACCAATTAAATGCTTTTATATGTTTTTGGGATGTCTTCACATAGTTTTAGATGTTATGGCCCACCTGAGTTTCGTATACGACTGATTTTTGGACTTTAAGGGGACATCAAATGCATGGTGTTGATGTTCTACATACATCATGGTGGGGCGCACACAGATTAACCTCATGGGAAGTTCCCATGAGGTGACCTTAGGGCCCGTTTGGCCGGTGGATTGGAAGGGATTGAATGGTATTAGGGTGGATGGCATGGATTTCTAGGTAATGATGGTGTTGTCAGTGGATTGTCTTGAGATCCATGGGATTGCTATATCACTGGACTGCTATATCCAGTCTGTTTGGCACGCCTGACCAATCCCAGGATTAAACCTTCCCATCCCTTCCAATCCCTCGAACCAAACATGTCCCAGGCAAATTTGAACAGATAAGGGTGGATTGGATGGGATTTAAAGGTAATGATGGTGTTGTCGGTGGATTGTCTTAAGATCTATGGGATTAGGATAAGATCACCGACTCTGTTTGGCACGCCCGATCAATCCTGGGATTTAACTTCCAATCCCTTCCAATACCATCCAGTACTCCCTTCCAATCCTACCGGCCAAATGGGCCATTATAATACCATTTCACTATTTAGGTAACTCCTTCCGGGCCCGTTTGGCCGGGTGGATTGGAAGGGATTGAATGGTATTAGGGTGGATGGCATGGATTTCAAGGTAATGAATAATGATGGTGTTGTCAGTGGATTGTCTTGGATTGCTATATCACGGGATTGCTATGTCGAGTCTGTTTGGCACGCCTGGCCAATCCCGGGATTAAACCTTCCCATCCTTTCCAATCCCTCTAACCAAACACGTCATAGGAAATTTTGAACGGATTAGGGTGGATTGGACGGGATTTAAGGGCCTGTTTGGCTGGGCAGATCCCATGGTATTAGGATGGATGGGATCAATTTTAAGGTAATGATGGTGGTGTCAATGGATTGTCTTAAGATCCATGGGATTGCTTATATCCCTGGACAAAGTTCACTTTGGTCTGATTTGGCATGCCCTGCATATCCTGGGATTTTACCTTCCAATCCATCCAACCAAGGGCTAGGATTAATTTTAAGCTAATGATGGTGATGTCAGTGGATTGTCTTAAGATTCATGGGATTGCTCTTATCCCAGGATAAGTTCACTGGGTCTGTTTGACACGTCATGCCTATCCCAGGATATTGCCGATCCCATCCCTCCTAATACCGTGGGATCTGCCTGGCCAAATAGGCCCTAAAGGTAATGATGGTGTTGTCAGTGGATTGTCTTAAGATCCATGGGATTAATATTGCTATATCCCGCGATTAGGTCACCCAGCCTGTTTGGCACTCCCGGCCAATCCCAGGATTTAACTTCCAATCCCTTCCAATACTATCCAATCCCTTCCAATCCGCCCGGCCAAACAGGCCCTCATGGGTGTTACTCCAACCGTGTAGGGCCCACCTTGATATATTTTATGTATATCGACACTGTCCATATATTTTTTCATCATATTTTAGGATGTGATTTTAAATCATGAGAACTCAATAATCTCAGGTGGGTGATCATACCAATCAAAACAATGATGAATAACTATTAAAAACCTTTTAAAGGCCACAAAAGTTTTGGATCAATTTGATCTTTGTAGTTTACCTTCATCTAGATCTTCTTTACATTATCAACAAGTTGGATTGCAAATAGACATTACTAAAACCTTACGATGGGCTCTTTATAATTTTTAATGGCGAGGTACTATATTATTATTCTTTCTAGAGGTGTGGTCCACTTAAGATTTAAATCTATACAATTTTTTATACCCAGCCAAAAAATGGGTTGGAGAAACATAGGGGCAACAAGGATATACAACAGATCATCAAAATTTCACTTTTGTTATCTAACTTTTCAATTTTTATTGTCAAAATACAAAATTTAGTTTTCTTTATATATATATATATATATATATATATATATATATATATATATATATATATATATATATATATATATATACAATTTGTCAAATTTTTCACAATTTCGTATAATTTCTTAAATTTTCTTTTTCAAAATATCATTTTTTTTTATCTCACTTTTGTTATATAACTTTTGAATTTTTGTTGTCAAAATACAAAATCTAGTTCTCTTTTTCAAAATATATATATATATATATATATATATATATATATATATATATATATATATATATATATTTTTTTTTTTTTTTTACATTTTATCAATTTTTTCACAACTTTGTTTAATTTTTAAAATTTTCTTTTTCAAAGTATCATTTTTTTATCGAAATCTTGTTATAAAACTTTTTAATTTTTCTTGTCAAAATACAAAATTTAGTTTTCTTTTTTTAAATATATATTTTTTACAATTTGTCAATTTTTTCACAATTTTGTTTAATTTTTTATATTTTCGTTTTCAAAATATCAATTTTTTTATTGAAATCTTTTTTTTTTCTTCAAAATTATTAACATAATTCAAAGATCTTAATTTTTTTTTTTCCCAAAATCTAGATTTTTATACAATTATAGTTCTTTTTTTTTTTTTTTTTTTTCCAAAATTCACAACTTTAATGTGGCAGGAGCATTAGAGACGGTTTAGGACGGTCTCTAATATGGACGATTTTTTACAGTCTCACATGACTGCTATAAGATGGCCAATGACCGTCTCTAATTAAGACGGCCTTTGTCAGTCTCAAAATAAGACGGCCAAAGACCATCTCTAATACGGCTAATTTCAGGTGGTCTCACTTGCTAGTAAAAGACGGCCGGTGACCGTCTCTAATAGCGATGGTTGTTGACAGTCTCAAACTATCGGTAAACGACGGCTAATGATTGTCTCTAATGTGGACGGTCATCGACCGTCTCAAATTTCCGAATATAAGACGGTCAAAGACCATCTCTTATTAAAGACGGTCTACAACCGTCTTTTATCCCCAGTTAACGATGGATTTTGGCCGTCTCACTACAAGAAATATGGTTTTTACCTACGAAAATTTTTTTCGTAGGTAAAGATGACTTTTACCGACGAAAATTATTTTTGTAGGTAAAAGGCTACTTTTACTGACGAAATTTAATTTCGTAGGTAAAAGACATCTTTACCTATGAAAATTTTCGTAGGTAAAGGGTTTTTTCACTTTTTCATCATACAAAAGATCGAAAACTTTACTTTTACCTACGAAATCAAATTTCGTAGGTAAAACCCATATTTACCTACGAAAATATCTGTAGCTAAATGGTGTTTTGAATTTTTCAAAAAAACAAAAAATCCAAAAAATCCAAAAATTTACTTTTACCTACGAAATTAAATTTCGTAGGTAAAACCCTTATTTACCTATGAAAATATTCGTAGCTAAAGGGTTTTTTGAATTTTTCAACCAAACCAAAAATCAAAAACTTTCCTTTTACCTATGAAATCTAATTTCGTAGGTAAAACCCATATTTACCTATGAAAATATTTGTAGCTAAATGGTGTTTTGAATTTTTCAAAAAATCCAAAAATTTACTTTTACCTACGAAATTAAATTTCGTAGGTAAAACCCTTATTTACCTACGAAAATATTTGTAGCTAAAGGGTTTTTTGAATTTTGGCCAAAAATTAAAAACTTTCCTTTTACCTATGAAATCTAATTTCGTAAGTAAAACCCATCTTTACCTACGACAATATTCGTAGCTAAAGGGTCATTTGAATTTTTCACCCAAAAACGTGTTTTGAATTTACTTTTACCTACGAAATAAAATTTTGTAGCTAAAAGCCATTTTTACCTACGAAAATGTTCGTAGCTAAAGGGTCATTTGAATTTTTCATCCACACCAAAAAAATCGAAACCATGTTTTGAATTTGCTTTTACCTACGAAATCAAATTTCGTAGGTAAAACCCATATTTACCTACGAAAATATTTGTAGCTAAAGGGTCATTTGAATTTTTCATCCACACAGAAAATTGAACACCTTACTTTTACCTATGACATCTAATTTGGTAGGTAAAACACATCTTTACCTACGACAATATTCGTAGCTAAAGGGTCTTTTCAATTTTGAATTTACTTTTATCTACAAAATCAAATTTGTTTTGAATTCACTTTTACCTACGAAATTGAATTTCGTAGCTAAAAGCCATCTTTACCTACGAATCTGTTCGTTGCTAAAGGGTGTTTTTAATTTTTTAAAAAATAGAAAATGAAATTCTTTACTTTTACCTACGAAATATAATTTCGTAACTAAAAGCCATTTTTACCTACGAAAATATTCGTAGCTAAAGGGTCTTTTCAATTTTGAATTTACTTTTACCTACAAAATTAAATTTCGTAGGTAAAACCCATATTTACATACGAAAATATTCATAGCTAAAGGTCATTTAAAATTTTCACCCACACCAAAAAATTGAAAACGTGTTTTGAATTTACTTTTACCTACAAAATCGAATTTCGTAGCTAAAAGCTATCTTTACCTACGAAATCGAATTTCGTAGCTAAAAGCCATCTTTACCTACGAATGTATTCGTGGCTAAAGGGTGTTTTTAATTTTAATTTTTTAAAAAACGAAAATGAAATTCTTTACTTTTTACCTACGAAATCTAATTTCGTAGCTAAAGGGTCTTTTCAATTTTGAATTTACTTTTACCTCACAAAATCAAATTTCGTAGGTAAAACTCATATTTACCGACAAAAATATTCGTAGCTAAAGGGTCATTTAAATTTCCAAAAAATTAAAAACGTGTTCTGAATTTACTTTTACCTACGAAATCGAATTTCGTAGCTAAAAGTCATCTAAAGGGTGTTTTTAATTTAAAAAAAAAAATAGAAAATGAAATTCTTTACTTTTACCTACAAAATTTAATAGACGACATGGATTTAAACACTAAAATGAGCTAAAGTACCAGATGGGCAGTGTTGACAAGACACACACATTCAAAGTGGGCTCAATAGGGTTTAATCAGTATGGTAATCTAACTGGGTTACTCAGTACGCAATCCTTGACTGAGGCGTACCTGATGTTTGCTGGAAATCAATAGGTGGATTGACTAGTGCACCCAAAACAATGAAGATAAGACACACACATACATCATCGTAGCCTATAGAGCTTTGACTCGTGGACTGTTGGTGTTGGGGTCACTTGCCAAACCGCGTGCAAATCCTACACCTCCACTTTGTCCATCTATTTTGACAGATCATTTTAGGTTATGATGTAAAAAAGGAGGCAGATAGGAGACTCTGGTGGACCACACCATAGGAAACATGGGTCATAGCTATAGTCATTTAGGTGGGGCCTATATAGTTCCACAATAATGTCCACCACAAAAATTCATCTATATAGATCATTTCAGGGCATGGGTCAAAGAATGAGGCAGATCAAAATCTCAAGTTGATCCACCACAAAAAAAATAAAAATGTGGGAATTGAACGCTTACTAATAAAAAATTTCTGAGGGCTGCAAAAGTCTTGGATCAAGCTTATATTTGATTTTTCTCTTCATTCATGTCTTTTTTTAACTTATTAACAGGTTATATCTCAAATAAACATCATAGTGGCCCTAGGAAAGTCTCAACGGTGAGTGTCACTGTCCCCACTGTTTTCGATGGTGGGGCCACTTGAGATTTGGATCTGACTCGTTCTTTTGGTCATCCCATAAAATGATCTCTCCAAATGAATGGATGGTGTTGATATAATACATACATCATGGTGGGGCACACAGATCTGACTTCTTTTTTGGATCAACTGTTAAAATAATCCGTTAAAATGAATGGATGGAGTGGATAAATAACATACATCACGGTGAGCCCCACAAGACTTAAAAACTAGGAGACAGATTAACTACTCCCCCTGACACCAGCCTCGTGGCTGGTGGTCGGTGCTCCGTGGGGCCCATCATGATGTATGTGTTTCATCCATTCCATTCATCCATTTTTTACAAATCATTTTAGTAATTTACCAAAAAAAATTACAGGGATATAAATCTTAGGTGGACCACACCACAGGAAAAAAATAATGATTGGATATCCACTATTAAAATCATCCTAAGGCCTAATGTATTGTTCAATTCACACTCTTTCCAGTAGTGTGGTCCATTTGAGCTTTGGATATGCTTCATTTTTAGCCCACAGTGATGTAAGTGTTTTATCCACACTGTCAATCCATTTTTATAGATCATTTTAGTGGTTAAGCCCAAAATTAAAGCATATCCAAAGCTCAAGTGGACCATACCACAGGAAACAATGGGAATAATGATTTCCACCATTGAAATCTTCCTATGGCCTACGGTGATCTTTATTTGTCATCCAACTTGTTCAATAGATCACAAATATATGGATGAAGGGAAAACTAAAATATCAACTTGATCCAAAACTTCATTGGCCTCCCAAAATTTTTCAATGGTAAACGTTCAATTTATACTATTTCCTATGATGTGGTCCACTTCAGATTTTTATAAGCTTCATTTTTGAGCTTATGTAATAAAATTATATGTTAAAATGGATAGATGTAGTGGATAAAATGAATAAATCATGGTGGGCCCCACAGCATTTACTTAGTCGCTTGGGAGAAGTTTTGCTACTCTCAAATACCGACCAATGGTCAGTGGTCGGTCCTATGTGGCCCCACCATGATGTATATGTTTCATCCATGCCGTCTATATATTTTTACAGATAATTTTACAATATGAGACAAAAAATGAGATATATCCAAATCTCAAGTGGACCACACCACATGAAAATAATAGTGATTGGATCTCAACCATTAAAATCCTCCTAAGGCCCACTATACTGTTTATATGACATCCAATCTGTTGATTAGGTCATAAAGGCCCAGATGAAGAGAAAAAATAAATATCATCTTGATCGAAAACTTTTATGGCCCCCAAAGTGTTTTTAATGGTTGACCCTCATTCAACATTGTTTCCTGTAATGTGGTCCACTTGAGATTTGGATATATTTCATTTTTGGACTCATACTGTAAAATGATCTTTAAAAACAGATGGATAGCATGGATGAAACACATACATCATGGTGGGGCCCACATGGCATCGACCACCGGCCATTGGTCGATGTTAGGGGGAGTAGCCAATCCGTTCCCACCAGCAACGGGGTGCTCTGTGGGCCCCACAATGATATGTGTTCTTCGTCCATTCCGTTCATCCCTTCTCTTTTGCAGATCATTTTAGTCTGACATTTGGGCCGAGGAAGGTTTGGATAACATATAAACATCAAGGTGGATCCCAGGAAGGTTTAACGGTAGGAATTTCTTTCCTTCATTTCCCCTCTTGTGTGACCCACTTGAGTTTTGTAACCACCTCATTTTTGGTCGCACATACTAAAATGAGCTGTCGAAACGGATGGACAGAATGAATTTCTAACATATATTTCAGTGGGACCCAACCAGCATCCTTGCATTAGAACAAGAAATCCCGCCCCAAATTCGTGTGGGGTATAGAACCCGCGCCCAGAAGCCAAAAAAATCCCACCCCAAATTCGTGCCCAAATCTCTCTCTCTCTCTCCCTCTCTCTCTCTCTCTCAAAAGTGATGGCAATCGTATCAGAGCTTCAAGCGTCCCAAGAGCAGCAAAAACCCTCTCCACCCACTCCAGAACATTCAGGAAGCTCCTCCTCCGTCCGATCTTATGACGACGTACTGAAGCCAATCCTTGACCGTGAAAACCCTCTCGGCTTCCTCGAGATTGCGATCGATTTCCTCCGCCAGAAATCCGTTTTGTTCAAGGACCGGGCCGTCGAGGAGAAGCTCCAATATCCTGATCCTCCTCGGCCTCACACACCCCCAAATCAACTCATCTCAAACCCCAATTCAAGCAAGACCCCTGTCCCAGAGAACGCAAAATCCAGCCCTAGAAGAATCTCCGACAATTCCATCTGAATCTCCAACCATTCCACCAAATTTGACTCAGGTACGTCTCACTCTCTGTCGATTCTTCTCTTCCTTTCTCCGACAATCTCTATCAGATGAAGTGTTTGGAACATCAAAAGGTGGATCCACCTGCATTGTGATAGTTGTGCATCTATTCACAAATTGTATGTGTGGGATACATCAGCTCAAATTAAGTCATTCAAATTACAATGCCCACTGTAATTAAGTTGAATTTTTAAAATAAGCTTGACTGAATGATAATAACCTTCGATTAATGGAATTTATTATTTATTATTATTATTATTATTTTTTGCTTTCAACTTTGTTAAATGTCCAACAACCCAGTTAAAAACTCCAGTCGCTGTTCAAAAAAGAGGGATTAAAAAAAAAAACTCTTGGATTGGAATATTCATCTATTTGATCAGTTGGCACTTTGCACATGAACTTTGAATATTCAAAGGGTCTTTAGATTATTCGGCATTCCCCATCATATGATGGTTTGGATCATTACAAAAGGACCCAATCCAACGGCCCCTGTTTATTCTATTGCTGTGTGGGGTTGTATTCTAGCAAAAATCTAAGGATCTTACTTCTTATGCGTGCTCTGCACTTGGAATGTGTAAATTCTGGATTTGTGCAGTGTTTGGGTTCAGGCCCAGCCCAAGAGTTTGATGGGTTGTTTGTGCTCCCGGCTAAGGTCCACCTTTCCTGCAATGGTGCAAATAGGGCTTGGCCCGATGAGTTAAAGAAAAAGAAAGAAAGATAAGTCCATGGTCCAAACTAAGCAAGAAAAAGGCTAAATATCATACGACCATGACCTTCCGATATGGAAGTTTTCTTTGCATGGGTGCTCAGTGATGATGCCTAGTTTATCAACGGCTTGGATTATTGATATTTTGGACCCATGTTTGCAAAAAAAAAAAAAAGACCCGAGAGAGAGAGAGAGAGAGAGAGAGAGAGAGAGAGAGAGAGAGGAATTATATAGTCCTTAATGTACTGGAATGCCAATGGCCTCTTGATGCACCTATATTTAAAAATTGGGCCATGATTTGGGGAGCCAGGTCTTTGATATGATGGTCCCTAGTTTAGATGGAGGATTTCGTGTTTTGGCTCATCCTCACCTGTGGGCCGTCCCATCATATCAACATGCATCAATGAATAATTGAGACACACTTGCTGACCGGGTGCATTGAAATTCCATTCTCATTTTGATTCATTTTGGATGTATTCTTGAGATGTTAAAGAGTAGATTACTAGAAGATTGTTGCATAAACACTAACGTAAAGAATATGACATTTTCAAATCTAAAGTCAGCCCAAGAGATACATTCTTCACGTTTTCAAGTACACTACTAACTCTTTGATTATTCAATGATCGATTGTGGTGGGCCTCTCTCAATCTTGTCTCTGTTGGATCTTTCGACACCAAAGATAGGGATAACGTGCTGTCAATGGCTCCATTTACACACTTTGATGTGTCCTCCAATCTAGAAAGCAAGTGGCTTGAATGTACTTGTCGATTTGGGTGTTCGTCCATTTGAGGATTATTGGGTTCTTCAGCAGTCTCCTATAATTCCACAATAAGAAAGAGAAGGGGAGAAAATAAGTTAGAAGAAAGATAACATGAGAAGATAGTTTGCAACAACTATAGCACTGGGGTGAAAGTGTGTAGCTTTGGACCCAGCTTGTTTTTATTTATTTATTTATTTTTCTGATTGTGTTAAATCATGCATTGCCTACAAGGAGAGCTAATTTTACTTACTGTCTTGCATAAACATTTCAAGCTACACCCCAAATCTTAGTGGTTGGACAGCCTTACCTAGCCTTCGATCGGAGAAATTTCTTCAATGGTATGGTCCTCTAGGTGAATTGTCCTAATCTACATCTCTTGTTGTGTATAAATTAGGGGGGGCAAGTTTCTAAAGCCTCATGCATAATATCATTTCATTAGAGAGAGAGAGAGAGAGAGAGAGAGAGAGATTACTGGGTTGGAGTTGTTATTTAGAAGGCCCTTGAAGATGATATAAGATGTGGGTTTCCTCATGCATCCTTGGACAATTTCTCCATGTGAAGCCTCTTCTTCTAGTATTGCTTCTTCCCCGTAAATAACATGTTCCTTATATTGTCTTTGTTTCTTGTGGCTGTTAAAAGTGTTGGGATGCTTTGCACAAACCTTAGGATCTAGCCTCCCGAAACAAACCAGAATTATGGATAATAAAGCAATGAAATAAATCAAAGCATCAATCACACACCACACAAGAGATTTTTACGTGGAAAACCCTCAAAGAAGTAAAAACCACGGGACCTCGTCCAGATCAACAATCCACTATGAAGTAGAACGTTACAATCTTCTTCACTCACGCAGGAGTGGATAAACAATAAGAGAAATAGAGAAAACGAAGAGATCTAACCGATTATGAGGACATAAAAGCGCTGAGATATAAATTGCAAAGTAGAAAAACCTCCACGAGCAGAACCTCCCTTCTATAAGCTTCCTCTCTCTCTTTCTCCCTCTCTCTCACCTTTGATAGCCCTCTTATATTTTTCTCATCAACACAACATACGTAGAAAAATCCTAGGGACCCTTTTTTATAGTTTTAGGAAACTCTTTTCCGCATCCTAGTTGCGAAAGGACTTGCGCATCCTAGTTACGAAAGGACTTGTGCATCCCAGTTGCGAAAGGACTTGCGCATCCCAGTTGCGAAAGGACTTTGCGCATCCTAGTTGCGAAAGGACCTTTCGCGCAACAGGTCAAAAAACCCATCAAATCTCCCCCTTTTTAACCCAGGAGGGATTCACCTTCTTTAAGCCAGCCAGGTTTCTACAAACCTCAAACTTGCCCTTAAGCAAGGCCTTGGTCATCATATCTAACCCATTATCGTCCGTGTGGACTTTCTCAAGCTGTAACACCTTCTGTTCCAAAGTATCCCTGATCCAGTGATACCGTATCTCAATATGTTTCAACTTGGAATGCTGACTTGGATTCTTGCTCAAGTGTATAGCACTCTGACTATCGCAATAGACCACGTGCTCTTCTTGCTTTAGGCTAAGTTCTTGTAGGAACCTCTTCATCCAAAGTATCTCTTTACATGCTTCTGTGACTGCAATGTATTCGGCCTTTGTCGTCGACAATGCTACGACCTTCTGTAGCTTGCTCTGCCAAGAAACCGCTCCCCCTGCAAACGTGAACATGAACCCCAATGTAGACTTCCTGGAGTCTATGTCACCTGCCATATCTGCATCTGTGTAGCCCTCTAACACAGGTTTACCGTCACCATAGCATAGGCTCAACCTGGATGAGCCTCTTAGATACCGTAGTATCCATTTCACCGCTGCCCAATGCTCTTTGCCAGGATTGGCAAGGTACCGGCTGACTACACCAACCGCATATGCTATGTCTGGGCGTGTACACACCATAGCATACATCAAACTTCCTACAGCTGACGCGTAGGGTATTTTCTGCATCTCTTCCACCTCTGCCTTCGTCTTGGGACACTGCATGTCGCTCAATCTGAAGTGGCCATCCAAATTGGCCAAGTACCGACCGCATTTGCATTCATATTGAATCGCTCTAGGACTTTCTCAATATACCGTTCTTGTGACGACCAAAGCTTCCTCGCCGTACATCACGGGTTATCTCCATTCTAGGATCTGTCTAGCCGGGCCCAAGTCTTTCATCGCAAAGACTTGCCCAACTCTGTTTCTCACCAATCTTCTTGATGTCTTTTCCCATGATGAACATGTCATCAACGTATAATAGCAGAACTAAGAAATCACTATCTGAGAACTTGCGCGTGAACACACAGTGGTCCGACTCCGTTATGTCATACCCATGTTTCAACATAAACGAGTCGAACTTCTTGTACCATTGTCGTGGAGCTTGTTTCAGCCCATACAAGCTCTTCCTCAGCCTATACACCATATGCTCCTTGCCCTTGACTTCGAACCCCTCTGGTTGGTGCATGTAGATCTCTTCTTCCAGGTCACCATGGAGAAAGGCAGTTTAACATCTAACTCGCTCTATCTCTAGATCCATGCTAGCCGCCAACCCAAGCAACACCCGTATGGATGTCATCTTCACCACTGGTGAGAATATCTCCTCGAAGTCTATGCCTTTCCTCTGACCAAACCCTTTCACCACAAGTCTGGCCTTGAACCTCGTCTGTGAATTCTTCTGCTCAACCTTCTTTTTGAACACCCACTTGTTGCTCAAAGCTTTCTTGCCCTTAGGCAGTTTCACCATATCATATGTGTGGTTCTTATGCAAGGATTCCATCTCCTCTTGCATAGCTTTCAACCATTCCCCCTTATGCTCGTCGGCTAGGGCCTCAGAATAATCTTCTAGCTCTCCCCCATCGGTTAGCATAATGTACTCATGCGGTGAGTACCTCTTGGATGGCTGTCTGTCCCTAGATGACCTCCTCACCTGTGGCTCAACAGGTGGATCAAGTGGGGGCTGCTCCCCTGGTCCATCTTCTGAAGGAACTCCCTCGTCCTCTGCACCTTGCTATACTCCCCCGTCATCAGGCACCACGGGAGGAGTAATCGGATCCATGTCCTCTAGCTCACCTGAACTAGGCTGGTTCTTCTCTGGCTTACCAATGTCTTCTATACACTGATCTTCAAAGAAAACCACATCTCTGCTCCTGACGAGCTTCTTCTCGGTCGGATCCCATAACCTGTAATCGAATTTTTCATCACCGTACCCTAAGAACACACACTGTCTGATCTTCATATCGAGCTTGGACCTCTCGTCCTTTAGTACGTGAACGGATGCCCTGCATCCAAACACCCTGAGATGACTGTACGATGGATCATGTCCAGTCCACACCTTCTCAGGTACTTCTCCATTCAACGGGGCTGATGGAGACCTGTTTATCAAATACACCGCTGTGCGCATTACTTCTCCCCAGAACGTCTTGGGCAACTTCGCATGGGATAACATGCATCTGATTCTCTCAACAATGGTGCGATTCATTCGCTCAGCTACACCATTATGCTGGGGGGTCTTGGGAACCGTCTGTTCATGTCGTATACCCTGGGACTTGCAGTACTCGTGAAAGTCGCCAATGTATTCACCACCATTGTCAGTGCGGATGCACTTCAATGGTCTACCTGTCTCTCTCTCGACCATAGCATGAAACAATTTAAACACACCAAAGACCTCGTCCTTGGATTTCAAAGCATAAACCCAAACCCTCCTAGATGCATCATCTATAAAAGTGACAAAATACAATGCCTCACCCAAGGTTTTTGTCCTCATAAGACCACAAACATCAGAATAAACCAACTCTAATGCATGCATTTATTAACATGAGAAACAGTTTTAACAAATGAAACTCTATGCTGTTTCTCTGATAAACAATCAAGACAGGTTTTGAGAGGCATACCTGTCACGTCTGGAAGGAGCTGCTTCCTCGCTAGTAGCTGAAGCCCTTTTTCACTCATGTGGCCTAGACGCCTGTGCCACATGTCAATAGCTGAATCTTCCGCTGCGTTCAATCCACCCTTGCACATACTGACACTTGCCTTGTACAGGGTGCAACACTTCTTTCCTCTAGCCACGATCATCGAACCCTTGATGAGCTTCCATCGCCTACCAGCAAACCGGCTTTCATAGCCATCATCATCCAGCCTTCCCGTCGACATCAAGTTGAGGCGAAGGTCTGGGATATGCCTCACATCCCTGAGAACCAATGTGCATCCCATATCAGTTTTCACACAAATATCACCAGCTCCCACGATTTTTGATACGCCAGAATTTCCCATCTTCACAATCCCATAGTCACCTGACTTGTAGCTTGTGAAGGAGTCCCTGTGTGGAGTCACATGAAAAGAAGCTCCCGAGTCTATCACCCAGTCGGTGCCCTGACTCGTAGCCGTGAGACATACATCATGATCTGTAGAAAGAATAACTACCATGTCGCCATCTGAAGCGACTGCAGTGGAATCAGATTCATCTTCCTTCTCTTTTCCTTTCTTGTCGTTTTTCTTACCACGACATTCATGCTTGTAGTGGCCCTTCTTGCCACAATTCCAGCATTCAACCTCTTTTCTATTACTCGACTTGCCTCTTGATTTATCTCGGGCTTTCCCGCCCTTCCTGTTCTTTCCTCTCCCCCGTTCCTGCGTCACAAGAACCTCTTGCTGAGTAGACCCCTGAAACTTCCTCCTTGTCTCCTCATTGAAGAGACAACTGGTTACCTGTTCCATGGATATCTTTCTGTCTGGCGCGGAGTTACTTAGAGACACCACCAATGTCTCCCAACTGTCGTGCAATGAACTAAGCAATAGTAAAGCCCGCAATTCATCATCCAGGACCATCTTCATAGAGGTGAGTTGGTTCACTATATTGCTGACCTCATTCATGTGCTCGGCCACAGAACCACCATCCTTGAACTTGAGATTCACAAGTCGCCTTATCAGAAATATCTTATTACCGGCTGTCTTCCTCTCATACAGCCCTTGTAATTTTAGCCATAGGCTTGCGGCTGAGGTTTCCATAGACACATGGTGGAACACAGAATCATCCAACCATTGTCTAATAAATCCCACCGCCTTTCGGTCCATCTTCTTCCAATCATCATTAGTCATATCCTTGGATTTTTCAGATATGCCTAAGATTGGAGAATATAGGTCCTTGCAATAAAGCAAGTCCTCCATCTTAGCCTTCCATATGGTCCAGTTTGAACCATTAAGGCTGATCATCCTTGAGCCACCTTCCATAATTCAAAACTGATCCTACCCGTTCAATGAACTTAGCTCTGATACCACTTTGTTGGGATGCCTTGCACAAACCTTAGGATCTAGCCTCCCGAAACAAACCAGAATTATGGATAATAAAGCAATGAAATAAATCAAAGCATCAATCACACACCACACAAGAGATTTTTACGTGGAAAACCCTCAAAGAGGTAAAAACCACGGGACCTCGTCCAGATCAACAATCCACTATGAAGTAGAACGTTACAATCTTCTTCACTCACGCAGGAGTGGATAAACAATAAGAGAAATAGAGAAAACGAAGAGATCTAACCGATTATGAGGACATAGAAGCGCTGAGATATAAATTGTAAAGTAGAAAAACCTCCACGAGCAGAACCTCCCTTCTATAAGCTTCCTCTCTCTCTTTCTCCCTCTCTCTCACCTTTGATAGCCCTCTTATATTTTTCTCATCAACACAACATACGTAGAAAAATCCTAGGGACCCTTTTTTATAGTTTTAGGAAACTCTTTTCCGCATCCTAGTTGCGAAAGGACTTGCGCATCCTAGTTGCGAAAGGACTTGCGCATCCCAGTTGCGAAAGGACTTGCGCATCCCAGTTGCGAAAGGACTTTCCGCATCCCAGTTGCGAAAGGACCTTTCGCGCAACAGGTCAAAAAACCCATCAAAAAGAAAAAGGAGACATTTAAAGGCATAACCATATTGAATCCACAAGCTCTTGCAACACAACTAGTTGGAGGATACTCTACTATCCAACTGCCACATAAATGCCAATGTCTGAAATGTGTAAAACGCTCTACCCATCCAAAAATTGCCCTTCTTAGAGTAGATAAGGATACTTTTGTACAACTACATATACATATCTACAACATCTATCAAGATATATCCTAACATACCCAGGCAATACACCAAGATTATCCTCTCTACTATACAAAAATCAGACCAATCCACTCATCACCTGGGCCACACCACAAAAAACCAAAAGAACAAAAGCCAATCTGGTTCAAATTACACCTGGGGACCACCTAATGAGTGGACCAGATTTAAGTTTATCTAAGTACAGTGTACTTAAATGCACTTAGGCTTCACTTGGGTGCGGTTAAATGCACTTATACACACTTCAATACACTTAGACACGTGGTAGATAAATCTAAGCTTTGTATGGGACATGAACTCATGATAAAATGCTCAGATCCTTTCCCTTGTGATGGAACCTGAGTGCGTTTGAATCTGATGGCTTGAAAGAAGTTGCAGCTGTTGTCTTTTAAAAATCTCCTTTCTTCATGAAATTGTTGCTGATGGTTTGGGAGGGAATATGAGCCGTTCATTTCATTATTCCTCTTTTTTTTTTTTTTTTTCAACTGAAACCATTCCATTCATTAATCATAGAAAAATTACAGCCATTCGGGTGGGACCGAACAAAAAAAAGGATACGGCCCACACCTATCATATCATTTCATTATTCCTCTTTGAAACAATTCCTTCCGTAATAAAATACACATGTATGTCACCATCTAAGTTATTATATGAGAGCTGCAATGCAAGTTAGGGCGCTTTTAGTTGGATTGGAACACTTGTGCAGTCCAATACATTGATCCAGATCATTCATTAGTTCCAATCCACATTTCATTGGCTATCATGTAGATATCTCATCAATTTGCCAAGTACTAACCATTTGATCAGTGGCCATTAATATGGACGGTGAAGATTGATCAACAATTTGATCCATCTATTTACCAAGGTCCATCATGGATTGCTTATTTTATTAGCAATCATAACCATCCAATCCATGGCTGGTAAGGGCCAGTTGAATTGAGTGTGCAAAATGAGATATGCTGAAGTGATTCGTGCAAAGAAATGTTAAAGAGGAAATCAACGGTAGATCTGCCCATGTGACATTCATTTGCGACATCCAGTCCATTCATTAGGAAATTCGCACCATGTACATGTGCGGGCACAGAAAACAGGTCAGTCTACTCATTAGGTGGCCAACGTGTATCTGTTGGAAATAGAGCATTGGTCTTTTCTTCTTATCTTACCCTCAATTTTTCTCATACACGTGTCCCTCATCTGATGAGTGGACTGACTTGATTTCTGGTCTACAGTGTTTTCTTTGTGAGACCCATCTGATGAATGGCCCGGATCTCACACACGTGCAGCCAATCGTCTCCTCACATCAATAATGGTGGATGTGCATGCATTAGGATGAAATAGTACACCTTGCACCACTTTGTCCTGCTTCATGCTGCGATACATCTACACATTAAATACCGCGATTAAAATTCTGAAACTTAGCTGCTTACGTGGAGATAATAATAAACAGGTGAATCTAATTCGATCCTTTCGAGTGCACTTCTCCTCACACGTGTAAAATCTTAACATGTGTGTGAGGTTGAGACCGCTTATCAAGTGATCCTCACTTGGTAGGTCCCACATCTTAGAATCAGGCTGATGTGATTATCAATTGGGCTTTACGTCTGTCAAACTAATGAACGTCTGTCAAACTAATGAAAGTTTAAGAGAATTTGACATTTTAACCATCCAAATTCAATGTACACATGCGGCCCATTTGATGATGAGATTGCCTGATTTTTGAGACATGCATGTAGACGGTGGGGATCACCTGATGAGCATATCTGATCTTGCACACGTGTTGGATTCACTCTCATCCAGCAAGCATTGCTGGGGCCAAAAGCAGGGCTGGATGGATGATCCGAACCGTCCATAATTCAGGTACACTAACATGGTGGGCCACAGCCCATAAGGACCATCATGTTATCATATAATCCCGACCATCTGCATGAATTATCCAATCGTGTCTCGTCCACAACAACAACCATAGAATGGATGATTTTGATCAGTAAATTATGGCTAAAAATTTGAATGGTTTAATTTTAGTTCTATGGTACATGTGCAATGTCATATTGGTTGTGTATTAACTATTGTGCTATCGAAGTTCCCTGTGTGTGTCTATATATATATATATATATATATATAGCTGTGTTTAATAGAGAGGATGTGGCCCAATTTCCCATGCTCAAATGGACCAACCAATATGCCACAGTTCGGGCTGGGTGGTTTTGAGAGTGGCAGGTCTTGCTAATGGTTGGGTGGCAAGTAATATGTTTGTTGTTATCTTCCAAAAAAAAAAAAAAAAAAACAACTGAGATTCAGGTAACTATGGGCATATGGGTGATGCAAGGTTCTATAGCTATTATGTTTCCTTATGGGGCAGCTGTTTGAAGGTCGGGGAAAACAGATTTGTTATATTGTGTCTTTTTGCTATTCTTTCCAGCATTCATAAAGAGAGGAGCCATCCCCATTTCCAAGACAGTCAAAGTCTTCCCATCAATCGAGTGTTTGGTCAAATCATAAGATCCCTTGTAAGTTGGGCTATTGTAGGGAATTAGAGGCATTGAAAATAAGGAGCTTGAACTGTTGGAATATAGTGCCATCTCAGGTGGAGATGGTCTGATCAAGGAACTGTAATGCAGCAAGCACAATGAGCCTGTAGTCATTGGCTCATTATTAGTTCTATGACTCATATAAGTGCCATTTTTTCTTATTGTAATGAAATTTCATGCATGCTGCTGGTATATTCCTTTCTTTTACTTTGTTTAAGAATAGAAGATGTATTTGTAGTAGATGTTGTACTTGTTTATACATTTGTGAGCATATATGTGATTGCAAAAGGTATTATCATCACATCTTCACTTTTACTAATTCTTGTTGTTTTTACTTGGTTATTTTCATCTGTAGTCAGCATTTTCATCTGTAGTTCTCAAACACTTGTGGTGAGGCAGGGCTTTGCTCCAAGGAGGATTCGTCTACAAATTTCTCATACTCCCAACACGGACAGTGAGTTGAGCAGGGACATAGAATGCTATGAGCCACAAATGACTTGTACTACCAGCAAGGATAGTGAGTTGAACAGGGACAGAATGCCGTGAGGCTGAAATGGTAATATCTAAGGTGAGATATTGTCCTGATTGACTCATTAAAAGGAGAATTAAGGTAGTGTTTGAATGTACCTTCAAATCATGGTTGAAGGGGGCCAGTTACATCCTGTGTATGTTGACGATGGACAAGTTTGCGCTGGTTGAAAAAAAAGGGGGCCAGTTTGGTCATTATTGCATTTGTATTTTGAGGATGGACGTTTTGTCATTTCTTTTTCAATTGCCCTTCTCTTGTTGTAGAAGGGTGGGTCACATATAGGCAGAACAACCATTTTTAGGCAATGACTAGGGTGGGCCAAGAGCTTAAAAATAAATATAGACAGAAAATGCTTGCAATGAATGTTTATAAGTACTTAGTAATTTTAGAGTCCTTGGTTAGGGTTTGGGCTGAAAGTACGAGTGCTGGAGCCGACGCTTTTGAAGTCCGAACTCATTCTTTTGAAAAATAGAAAAATGAGAATATTAGTAAATATGGATTTTCTTGTTAAGAAGAAAATAGAAGATGGGTTGAAAAAACATAAAAGAGATTTTTTTTTTTTCTTCTTCTTCTTGGCTTCAAGAGAGAGAGAGACGGAGAGGTGAGAGTGGGGAAATCGAGGGAGAGAGTGGGAGAATGAAGTGGCCGTGTGAGGTTGTAATATATCTCATTTTCCCTTATTTAATTATATAAGGTTTTTACATTTTATTTAATTAGTATCCACATTGTAGATAGCATTTCCTTTATTCTCTCTGGTAATAACTGGTTTTTCTAATATTGTTTGTATGTTGGGTTATTTGTGCATTGGCTGAGGTGCCTTATTATTTTTTTTTTTTGGTCTGCTATCAGGAATGGAATGTACGTTCGAGTTCATGGTCAGTTGAAAGGGTTTCAAGGAAAACAACATGCTGTTCCCTTCTCGGTTAGGTATGCATTTACATTTTTGTCAATTTCATGTGCTTCCAAATAGTCACCTATATAGCAATGCACTGTTCTATGTGCATTTTCAAGTCATATTGCAAGTTAGTGGTTGATCCGAGTGAAGTTTCTTTTTTACTATCAACGAAGTGACACTTGCGCCTTTTGTTAGTAGCCAAGTATGTCTTTAGTCTTGTTAGTAGCCATAACCTTATTTCATATGAATTACCATGTAAGATGTATAATGTGAGGTTAATGTGTCTAACTGATAGCCGTGTTTATGAACTTGCTCGAAATTAATGGAGCAGACCCGGATGTGCGTCGGAGCTATCCGGATGAGCGGGGGTCCCTGGAAGGTGGGAACCGCTGTTATGACCATGATGAAGCTGTCCATTTCCTATGGACAGCATTGGAGGGGCCTGGCCATTTGGACAGGCCATGTTTATGTATTTGCTCAAAATTAATGGAGCAGACCCGGATGTGCGTCGGAGCTATCCGGATGAGCGGGGGTCCCTTGAAGGTGAGAACCGCTGTTATGACCATGATGAAGCTGTCCATTTCCTATGAAAAGCATTGGAGGGGCCTGCCCATTTGGACAGGCCGTGTTTATATCTGGATTTGCAGGGACCACACCCTTAACCTAAACCATACCCTAAACTTATAACCTATAACCTAAACCTATACTTATAACCTAAACCTATTCTCAAATCCCAAAACCTATAACCTAAACCTAAACCTAAACCTAAACATATAACCCATAACCTAAGCCTATACCTAAACCTAAACCTATAACTTAAACCTACAACCTAAACTTAAACCTAAACCTAAACCTAAACCTAAACCAAAACCTATATAACCTAAACCTAAACCTAAACCCTATAACTTAAACTTAAACCTATAACCTAAACTTAAACCTAAACCCGAACTTGAACCTAAACCTAAACCACACCCTAAACCTATAACCTATAACCTAAACCTACACTTATAACCTAAACCTAAACCTAAACCTATAACCTTAACCTAAACATAAAACCTAAACCTAAACCTATACCTATAACCTTAACCTAAACATAAAACCTAAACCTAAACCTATACTTATAACCTAAACCTATTCTCAAATCCCAAAACCTATAACCTATAACCTAAACCTAAACCTAAAACTCAAATGTAAACCCGATCTCGAACCCGAACACGATTTCCTAAACCTAAACCTTAACCTATTCTCAAATCCCTAACCTAAACCTACACCTAATCCTAATCTAAACTCCCTAACCTAAATATAAACCTATACTTAAAAACCCAAACCTAAACCTAAATGTATTCTCAAATCTCTAAATGTAAACCTACACCTAATCCTAATCTCAACTCCCTAAACCTAAACTTGAAAACCCTAACCTAAACTCGAACTCGATTTCCTAAACCTAAACCTTAACCTATTCTCAATTCCCTCAAGCTATAACCTATAACCTATAACCTATAACCTAAACCTAAACATAAACCTTAACCAAAACCTATAACCTAAACCTTATACCTATAACCTAAACCTAAAACCTAAACCTAAACCTAAAACCTAAATGTATTCTCAAATCCCTAAACCTAAACCTACACCTAATCCTAATCTCAACTCCATAACCTAAACCTAAACCTAAACTTAAAACCTAAACCTAAACCCGATCCCGAACTCCGAACCCGATTTCCTAAACCTAAACTTATAACCTTAACCTAAACCTATTCTCAAATCCCAAAACCTATAACCTAAACCTAAACCTATATAACCTTAACTTAAACCTAAAACTTAACCTATAACCTAAACCTTAACCTATAACCTAAACTCAATTTCCTAAACCTTAACCTATAACTGTTCACTCCCCAAGTATAAGGTTGTGATGTAGTAATAAACTCGGTAAGACCGAGGTCGAATCCACAGGGATTGAAACCTGTACGTTATCTGAAAATAACCAGATCTAGAACTAAGCTAAGATGAAATCTAAACCAATTGTGATTTGAAGAATAATGGTGAAATATTAATCTAAATTTAAAGAATTCAGAGAAGGGAACTAGGGATTCAGGGGATCCACTTGTAGAGATCAGGGAATTCTATGGTAAAAGATATCAAGATTGAACCTTGGTGAATGCAGTTTCAATAGATCAGACGGTTATAAATAAGAATGGATTCCATCACAAAACCATGCCTATGAGACAAAGCCAACAACAGAGTTCAACCAATCCACAACCGAACTGTATGATATATGAGCGTCAGGAAGAGTTCCGTCATCCAACCATGACTAGGAGACGATGGTGAACAACAGGGCTTCCTAACCCCATAATAAGAATTAAACAAAAGGAAAACTCAAGTCATCACAGATCTAATGTAATATTAGTCACAAAAAAATCATTAAAAACCAGAAGTAGTCCCATTGATCTAGCTGCAATCAATCAACAATTCAGTCTATCATGAAGTATAACCATAGAAGCAGACCCATCAAGCTACAAGCTTCACCCCTTAGCCCTAGCTAAGGGGTTTAGCCAACCATGTTTGGCTAGATCTCTCAACAGCAAAGGAAGAAAACAGTAAAAATAAAAACAATTCTCTCTCTTCCCTGTCTCTCCCTGTCTCTCTCTCTGTCCCTGGATGCTATTTTCTTCTCTTTTTTTCTTTTTTATATCTGTTGCTGAAGATTGGCTGAGACGTGGAGATGTGCGGACGGTGGAGAGTCCGTGCGAAACACAGCTTGGACAGCTGTATTCGCAACTGAAATTTCAGAAATCCCTTGCTCAGAAGCTGTTTATGCGCCCAGAAACAGCTCTGAATCTCCTTCTTCCCTTGCTTGCTTTCCGAAGAGACAACGTCTCCTAGGACTTCTCTGAACGCCCTACGTGATAGACGGTTTGGATTGTCGAAACAATCAAAGACGGTGGGCCAGGATGATCCGGAATTTTTGGTTTTTCCGGACCGCGTAAAGCGTATCAGAGCTTACGCGTGGAGCTCTGACAGTCGGTGGGGCCCACTTCGTTGTTAATTTGGGAAATCCAAGCCGTCCAGTAGGATGCTGTCGAAAAACCGTTCGAACCTCGTCGGTTTTGATTTGTTGCTGTCGCGGCCCACATGATTTCCTTCTCTACCGTCCGTGTGCTTTTGAACGGCTGAATCACCCAAAATCGTAATGTCTTCAATTTCTTCCAGCTAGGCGTGGGTTGTGGCTGCCCCAGAGAACGAATCAACGATCTGGATTGTCCGTTTGGACGATGTGTGGGGCCCACAACAGAAACCGACATCTCTGTTGCGAAACAGCAAACGACAGTTGCCGTTTTTGAATTCTTGAGAAGGAAAGTCGATCAGCGCCGCTGACCGACTTTTGAATGATTAGGTGCACACCCGGTGCACTTGTGCACCGTACACACGTGTTGTACATGTGGGTCCCACAGAGATGTTTTTGAGACATCTGCTCCGTCCATCCCTTTTCCCATCAAATATAAGGGGTTGAGACCAACTTTCTAGCATATCTAGATATTAGGTGGGCCCCAAATTGGAGATTAATGGGCTGATCTGTCCGTTGGACCACTTCCCGAGATCTTCAAGGGCTGAAATTTAATATGTACGGTTAATTTACGGCCCCCATCACATGTATGAAGTTTCGAGTTAATCTGATGGCGAAAACCATGTGATCATGCATTCTGCACCAATTTCAGGCCTCTTTAACGTGAACAGCTTGATTTTCTCGGATCCTTGGCGTGTAAATTCTTCAATATCGGTCCTCTGGAGTCCGTCCCTTGCTGTTGTGATTTCAGAGCGTCAAATCCATGCTTTTAGTACCCTTTTTCAGTCTACATTCGTAATTCCACCTTGCATCACATACACAGTTAAAATACGGCATTAAACATTATTGTGTTTGTAAATCTAGGCAGTAATCAGGGTCTGATATGCAATATTTGACCCTCATCACAACCCCTAACCAGCATTTTGCTAGTCCCGAGCAAAGCATGCGAAAGATAATTTAAGAATTACGGGACAATTTCTATGAACTCGAGTGATCTTTGAAAAATAACTCAGATTATAGAATTCTAAGATTCATGAATATTGGGCATAAATTTCTCCTGGAGGTAATTGCATGGTAGACTTCATAATCAAGTTCAAATATTAATCCATTAACTAGAATAATTCTACACATTGAGTTCCATGAGTGTATAGTGTGATCTCAGCCTATCAACATTAAGATTTACTTCTCTCTTTCATGATATCATTGGTAATAAATAAGGAAACTCATGACAATCTAAACCTAAACCAAAACCTGCCTCATAGATCAACATTCCTCCCCTTGATTTTCCATCAAAATTATTGCTAATGCAAGGAATCAAATCCTCACCTATAGGGAGCAAACCTATGGTGAAGATCAATCGCCTAATTTTTTTTTTTTATTATTTTTTTTTAAGTCAACCATGGGGAATTGACTCTACACCTATGGGGAGCAAACCCATGGTGAAGTCCATTCGCCCAACCCTTTCCTCAGGCAGCTATCTTGTAGCTGGATTTTCTCATTTTCTTTCATTCTTCTTATTGAACATGATGGACAAATTCCCCAGGTTGGTTCCTTTCATGCTTACTGATCACCAAGTCAATCCTTCAATATTGAACTGAAACCTCAATGCATAAGAGAGATGTGATATGTGAAATCATGACTCCATCAATGTTTTAAAGCTTCTAATCATGAATTGATAATTCGAACTCAACTGTGAAATCTAACGGGATCCAAGAGTCATAAATTACCAACATCACTTATCTTGTAATTCTAAATCCAAGATGGCCGTCAAAATCACTTCAATTCACAGAAATTCCAGAAAAAATAAAATTTTCACAATTTTTGCTCAAGACCAAGAAAACACTGATTAGGAAACCTAATCTCCCACCCCCAACCTAAAATCTACATTGTCCTCAATGTAAAAGATGTAAGCATGCAATGACATGGGACAACGAAAGTAAATGAGAAGTGATGGAAGATAGTACCTGGGTAACAAGTCGAGAGAGACTTTTCCGTAGAGATCTCAACATGAGAGCGGGTCAGCACAAGAGTGAAACTAATCGAAAGTAAAACACAAATAACAAAAATAAACTCCTACCTATACCACTTTCGCAGGTGCTCTCGATTGCATGTAGCGTATGCAACAAGCCTTTAAACCCCTAGGTTGCCCCTAGTGGACGAGTTGTACTCTCGTGAGGGTTTGCAGTAATGTTACCCACAAATATTGAACTATCTAACTAGGAAAATGAAATGAATTGAAAAGCTGGGTTGCCTCCCAGGAGCGCTAAGTTTAACGTCTTCAGCCAGACCAAAGCAACTACCCTAGTCTTATGCAAACAGGAAACCTACCTATACCTCCATCAGACTAGGAGATCAATCCTGATAAACAGGATCAGTCAGAGGCATGGACATGTCCTCTGAATCAAATTTCTCGACAAATGGCTTTAAGCGATGCCCATTTACTTTAAACTCCTTGCCATTGTCGGGGTCTCTTATCTCGACGGCCCCATGAGGATATACAGTAACAACAATGTAAGGACCGGTCCAACGAGATCGAAGCTTACCCGGAAAGAGATGTAATCGAGAATTATACAAAAGGACTTTTTGACCTGGCGTGAATGATTTTCGTAGAATGTGTTGGTCATGAAACGCCTTCATCCTGTCCTTGTAAATTCTCGAGTTCTCGTACGCATCGTTCCGGATTTCTTCAAGTTCATTTAATTGAAGTTTGTGTAGTGAGCCAGCGTTGTTCAGATTGAAATTTAGATTTTTGATCGCCCAATAAGCTCTATGTTCCAACTCCACAGGCAAGTGGCAAGCCTTCCCATAGACGAGTCTAAAGGGAGACATTCCAATAGGGGTTTTAAAAGCAGTACGGTATGCCCATAAGGCATCGGTCAATCGAATTGACCAATCCTTATGGTCAGGGTTAACCGTTTTCTCCAAAATGTGTTTGATCTCCCTATTGAAAATCTCAACTTGCCCACTTGTCTGTGGATGGTATGGGGTGCTCACCTTATGAGAGATACCGTATTTCTTCATTAAACTCTCAAATGGTCTATTACAAAAGTGTGAGCCCCCATCACTAATGATGGCTCGAGGCGTTCCGAATCGGGAAAGGATGTTTTCTTTCAGGAATTTAATGACCGTGAGATGGTCATTAGTTCGACACGGAATTGCTTGAACCCATTTAGTGACATAGTCTACGGCAAGCAAAATATATAAATTCCCAAAAGATTGGGGGAATGGCCACATGAAATCGATGCCCCAGCAATCAAATGCCTCTATGATAAGAATGAGATTCAAGGGCATCATATTTCGACGGGACAATGCTCCCAATTTCTGACAACGCTCACAAGCTTTGCAAAACTCATGAGTGTCCCTGAACATAGTGGGCCAATAGAAGCCACACTGCAGAATTTTGGCCGTGGTCTTTTTTGCAGAAAAGTGACCACCACAGGCCTGTGAGTGACAGAAGGAGATGACACTCTGATGCTCATCGTCTGGCACACATCTCCTCAAGATTTGGTCTGGGCAATATTTAAACAAGTATGGATCATCCCAGAAGAATTTGCGCACCTCGGTGAAAAATTTCTTCTTATCTTGCGCAGTCCAATGTGTCGGTATGGAACCTGTGGCAAGATAATTATTGATATCAGCGAACCAAGGCGAATGGGAGACTCTGAACAATTGTTCGTCAGGGAACATGTCATTAATTTGTGTCGTCTCAAAGGAATCAGAGGGATTAAGGCGAGAAAGATGGTCAGCCACTACGTTCTCTGCTCCATTTTTATCTTTTATCTCTAGGTCAAATTCCTGGAGTAGGAGGATCCATCTTATCAGGCGGGGCTTAGCATCATTCTTAGACAGAAGATACTTAAGCGCTGCGTGGTCAGTGTAAATAATGATTTTGGATCCGATCAAGTAGGACCTAAATTTGTCCAAGGCGAACACTACGACTAAGAGTTCCTTTTCCGTAGTCGAGTAGTTCACTTGGGCAGGATTTAGAGTCTTACTTGCGTAATGAATAACGTAGGGTTTCTTATCTTTTCTCTGCCTAGAACTGGCCCCAAGAGATAATCGGAAGGAATCGCACATAAGTTCAAAAGGAATGCTCCAGTCAGGTGGCTGTATGATGGGTGCACTAGTCAATATGCCCTTAAGCTTAGTGAAAGCTTCCTGACATGGTTCAGTCCACTCGTATGGTGCATCCTTTTGAAGTAGATTACATAGAGGACGAGAGATGAGACTAAAGTCCTTTATGAATCTTCTGTAAAACCCGGCGTGTCCTAAGAAGGATCGCACGTCCCTTATGTTCTTAGGTGGAGGTAGGTTAGAGATAAGATCGATCTTTGCCTTATCCACCTCGATTCCTTTGGATGAAATAATGTGTCCAAGGACAATTCCCTTCTGAACTATGAAATGGTACTTCTCCCAATTAAGTACCAAGTTCTTTTCTTCACATCTTTTCAGCACACATTTAAGACTTTCCAAGTATTCGCTGAAAGATGGACCAAAGACAGAGAAATCGTCCATGAAGACCTCTAAATATTGCCCCACCATGTCAGAAAATATGCTCATCATACATCGCTGGAAGGTGGCAGGAGCATTACATAGTCCAAACGGCATCCTTCGATAAGTAAAGGTGTCGTAGGGACATGTAAACGTAGTCTTTTCTTGATCTTCAGGGGCGATCTCTATCTGGTTGTAGCCCGAATACCCGTCAAGGAAACAGTAATAGGAATGACCAGCTAACCTTTCCAAGATCTGATCGATGAAGGGCAAAGGAAAGTGGTCTTTCCTCGTGACGGTATTTAATTTCCTATAGTCAATGCACATCCTCCAACCAGTAGTGACTCTAGTTGGCATGAGTTCATTTTTGGCATTGGCTACGATGGTGATCCCGGACTTCTTAGGAACCACCTGAGTTGGACTCACCCATTGACTATCAGATATAGGGTATATGATACCCACATCCAATAGTTTAAGAACCTCGGCCTTAACCACTTCCTTCATGTTTGGATTTAGTCTACGTTGTGGTTGCTTGAAATTTGTCTTCGCATTATCCTCAAGATATATGCGGTGAGTACAAATCGAGGGGTCGATTCCCTTGAGGTCCGCGATTGTCCATCCAAGGGCTCCCTTATGCTCCATGAGAGTAGATATGAGCATACTCTCTTGTTCTTTCTCAAGGTGGGCAGAAATCACCACCGGGTATGTCTCATCTTAACCTAAGTATGCATATTTTAAATCAGAGGGCAAAGGTTTTAGGTCAAGCTTTGGTGGCTTGAGGTTAGACGGTAGAGGCATTTCATCAGTGTGGGGTAACTTTTCAAATTGAGGCCTCCACCGGTTAACTTCAAGTACCGGTACCGCATCAAGCATGGCACACGTCTCCCTAATTATTTCATCATCAAACTCATGGGAGTGGGCCAGGCACGTCTCTAGAGGATCAGAGGATAAGGTAAGGGGTGTCCTATCTTCCACGAAAGTATCGATCATGTTAATATCGTGGATATCGTCATCTTCCTCTACCCGTCTGCCAGTGTTGAAAAAGATATTCATTTCTAATGTCATATTCCTGAAAGACATACTCATGACACCATTCCTGCAATTGATAATTGCGTTTGAAGTGGCAAGGAATGGGCGACCAAGAATGACGGGAATCTGAGTGCTTGTATTGTTGATGGGTTCGGTATCCAGGATGATGAAATCTACTGGGTAGTAAAATCGATCAACCTGGACTAACACATCCTCAATTATTCCTCTTGGTACACGAACAGAGCGATCAGCAAGTTGTAGTGTAGTTAAGGTGGGTTTTAATTCACCTAAACCTAACTGTTTGTATACCGAGTAAGGAATAAGATTAACGCTTGCTCCTAAGTCAAGAAGTGCGTGATCAATTCGATAGTCCCCAATTACACATGATATGGTTGGGCTACCAGGGTCTTTGAATTTTTACGGCACATCTTGCTTTAGGATGGCACTCACTTTCTCAGTCAGGAAGATTTTCTTTTGAATATTTTGCCGTCTTTTGGTCGTACATAAGTCTTTCAAGAATTTGGCATAGGAAGGTATTTGTTTCACGGCATCAAGTAGAGGAATGTTGACCTTCACTTGTTTCAACACCTCTAGAATATCCTGAGAGTTAGAGAGAGGTTTTGGTGCAACCAACCGTTGGGGAAATGGAGCAACCAGCTTTCCTTGAGGTTCCGGTTCTAACTCTGGTGGGGCATGGCTAGATCCATCTTCTTTATCCACTTCCGGGTCCTTAGACTTTTCAAATTTCTAACCTAATGGTTTTGTCAATGATTTTTTCACTCCTAAGAGTGGTGATGGATATAGCTTGCTCCATCTGATTTGAAGAGCTTGGGTCGCTAACTTCATATTGCGGTTTAGGATTAGGAAGGGGTTGAGCTGGGAAGCTCCCCTTGTTCCCAATCGTATTTTCAGCCTTAAGTCCTTGTATTGCTTTTTTAAGGTCTTGAAAGGCTTGTAACATACCCTGATTGAACAGCTCTTGCTTTTAAAAATGTTTCAGAACTGGATCCTCTTGAGGTTTCTCTTGAGTTGGATTTTGATTTAGGAAACCTTGAGGTGTTGCGGTTTGTCCATTCCTCCAACTGAAGTTTGGATGGTTTCTCCAGCCAGGATTGTATGTGTTAGAGGTGGGCCCACTGAAAGGTCTTTGGTAATTGCTTACGGCATTGGATTGCTCATTCAATACCTCTTGAAAGGCAGATATAGTTGGGCAATTCTCAGTAGTGTGAATGTTGCAACCACAAATACTACAAACAATTTCCTTGGCCTTATCCTTCTTTAATTCCATGGCCTCGAGTTTTCGAGTGAGATTGGCTACCTTGGCGTTAATATCATCATCCTCTTTCAGGAGGTACATTCCACCTTTTTCTTTGGAATGAGTCGGCCTAGGCGTAGTACTCGGTCTAGGGGAGATGTCCCATGTTTGTGTATTCTCAGCAAGTTTATCAAAGTAGTCCCACACCTCATCGACACCTTTATTCATAAACTCCCCATTACACATTGTCTCAACTAATTGGCGCATGGGAGAAGTCAGTCCATCATAGAAAAAATTCGTGATGCGCCACATTTCAAAACCATGTTGTGGGCATGAACTGACAAGATCTTTGAACCGCTCCCAACATTGGAAGAATGTTTCATCTTCCCTTTGGGCGAAGTTCAAGATCGACTTCCTAAGGGTGTTCGTCTTATGATATGGAAAAAACTTTTTAATGAACTCCTTTGTCATGTCATTCCATCTGCCAGTAGATTGAGGACGTAATGAATGTAACCACGTCTTGGCTTTCTCTTTCAAAGAAAAGGGAAAGATTTTTAACCTAACCGTGTCATCAGACACGTTAGGAAAGTATAGGGTAGTCATGATCTCATCGAACTCTTTCAGATGTAGATATGGATTCTCTGACTCAAGCCCATGAAATTTAGGAAGGAGTTGGATCACCCCTGGCTTAATATCCATATGTCCTGCATTCTCCTGAAAAACCATGCATGAGGGCGTACTCACTCTCGCCGGTTGTAAGTAATCTCGTAAGGTACGAGGCGGGGGTGCTTGATGCACCTCATTCTCATCCTGGACATCTTCTACCCTAGGTTGGGGTAGACGAGGTTGATTTTCAGCCATATCCTCAATTAACTCAGGGGAATTCGAGCGGTGTCTAGTCCTGCGATGGACAGTTAACCCCTCAACTAATCCTCCTTCAGTCAAGAGACGTCGAGTGTTGTCACGAGCCCACTTGGGCATGAAACACTCACAGCCCTCAATCAAATTCTAAACCTAATCCTAAGAAGGGAAATACAAATCTAAAAAGAAAGAGAGGGTTAGAAGGAAGTTACCAAATTGGAGTCCCTAAATTAAGAACCTGCAAAAAGAAACCAAAAAGAGATTAGTTCCTAAAAATAGAAATTCTAAAGTTAGAAAATTCTAAGGTAGAAACAAAGTTAGTTTCTAGAAAAAGAAAATTTCCTAAACCTAGAATTAGAAAGTTTCTAAAAATAAAGGAAGAATGACTTAGTTTCTAAAATTAGAAAGAGTCTCTAAAAAGGAAAATAACTAACCTAGTTTCTAAAAACAAAAGAGGAAGGTTCTAAACCTAGAGTTAGAAAGTTCTAAATTAGAAATCCTAATCCTAAAATAGAAAGTAATGTGAGTTTCTAAAAAGGAAAGAATTTCTAAAATAAATGAAAACCTAGAAATAGAAAAGTTCTTAAACTAGAAAGTAAGTTAGTAACAGAAATTCTAAAAATAGAAAGTAGAATTTAGAAAGAGCTTACCGAATTAGAAATTTCTAAAAGGCCTACAAAACAGGAAAGTTAGTTTCTAAACAGAATAAAATAGGAAACAAAATTAGATTCTAAACGACTTAGATTTAGAAACTTACTAAAAAGGAATCCTAATATAAAAATAGAAAGGAAGAGAGAAATTACCAATTTAGAAACCTATCTCAGAATCTTACAAAATAAGAAAGTTGGGTTAGTTTCTAAAAAGGGAAAACCATCCTAAAATAGAAAGTTACTTAAAATATAAAATTTCTAAAAATTAAAGGAAAACCTGAATTAGGAAATTCTAAAAATAAAACCTAAGAATCAAAAAGGTCCTAATCTTAAACTAATCCTAAAACCAGTTAATTTCAAAAAAATGTAGTCACAATCCCACAAGAATGCGCCAAAAAACTTGTTCACTCCCAAGTATAAGGTTGTGATGTAGTAATAAACTCGGTAAGACCGAGGTCGAATCCACAGGGATTGAAACCTGTACGTTATCTGAAAATAACCAGATCTAGAACTAGGCTAAGATGAAATCTAAACCAATTGTGATTTGAAGAATAATGGTGAAATATTAATCTAAATTTAAAGAATTCGAGAGAAGGAACTAGGGATTCGGGGATCCACTTGTAGAGATCGGGAATTCTATGGTAAAGATATCAAGATTGAACCTTGGTGAATGCGGTTTCAATAGATCGACGGTTATAAATCGAATGGATTCCATCACAAAACCATGCCTATGAGACAAAGCCAACAACGAGTTCAACCAATCCACAACCGAACTGTATGATATATGAGCGTCAGGAAGAGTTCCGTCATCCAACCATGACTAGGAGACGATGGTGAACAACAGGGCTTCCTAACCCCATAATAAGAATTAAACAAAAGGAAAACTCAAGTCATCACAGATCTAATGTAATATTAGTCACAAAAAAATCATTAAAAACCAGAAGTAGTCCTATTGATCTAGCTGCAATCAATCAACAATCAGTCTATCATGAAGTATAACCATAGAAGCAGAACCATCAAGCTACAAGCTTCACCCCTTAGCCCTAGCTAAGGGGTTTAGTAACCATGTTTGGCTGGATCTCTCAACAGCAAAGGAAGAAAACAGTAAAAATAAAAACAATTCTCTCTCTTCCCCGTCTCTCCCTGTCTCTCTCTCTGTCCCTGGATGCTATTTTCTTCTCTTTTTTTCTTTTTTATATCTGTTGCTGAAGATTGGCTGAGACGTGGAGATGTGCGGACGGTGGAGAGTCCGTGCGAAACACACTTGACAACAGATTCGCAATCAAATTTTGGAAATCCCTTGCTCGGAAAATTTGCATTTATGCGCTCGGCGACTCTCCGAATCTCCTTCTTCCCTTGCTTGCTTTCCAAAGAGACAACGTCTCCTAGGACTTCTCTGAACGCCCTACGTGATAGACGGTTTGGATTGTCGAAACAATCAAAGACGGTGGGCCAGGATGATCCGGAATTTCCAGTTTTTTCGGACCGCGTAACGCGTAACAGAGCTTACGCGTGGAGCTCTGACAGTCGGTGGGGCCCACTTCGTTGTTAATTTGGGAAATCCAAGCCGTCCAGTAGGATGCTCTCGAAAAACCGTTCGAACCTCGTCGGTTTTGATTTGTTGCTGACGCGGCCCACATGATTTCCTGCTTTACCGTCCGTGTGCTTTTGAACGGCTGAATCACCCAAAATCGTGATGTCTTCAATTTCTTCCAGCTAGGCGTGGGTTGTGGCTGCCCCAGAGAACGAATCAACGGTCTGGATTGTCCGTTTGGACGATGTGTGGGGCCCACAACAGAAACCGACATCTCTGTTGCGAAACAAAGAAACTAGCTGATTACCGTTTTGAATTCTTGAGAAGGAAAGTTGGTCAGCGCCGCTGACCGACTTTTGAATGATTAGGTGCACACCCGGTGCACTTGTGCACCGTACACACGTGTTGTACATGTGGGTCCCACAGAGATGTTTTTGAGACATCTGCTCCGTCCATCCGTTTTCCCATCAAATATAAGGGGTTGAGACCAACTTTCTAGCATATCCAGATTTCAGGTGGGCCCCAAATTGGAGATTAATGGGCTGATCTGTCCGTTGGACCACTTCCCGAGATCTTCAAGGGCTGAAATTTAATATGTACGGTTAATTTACGGCCCCCATCACATGTATGAAGTTTCGAGTTAATCTGATGGCGAAAACCATGTGATCCTGCATTCTGCACCAATTTCAGGCCTCTTTAACGTGAACAACTTGATTTTCTCGGATCCTTGACATGTAAATTCTTCAATATCGGTCCTCTGGAGTCCGTCCCTTGCTGTTGTGATTTCAGAGCGTCAAATCCACGCTTTTAGTACCCTTTTTCAGTCTACGTTCGTAATTCCACCTTGCATCACATACACAGTTAAAATACGGCATTAAACATTATTGTGTTTGTAAATCTAGGCAGTAATCAGGGTCTGATATGCAATATTTGACCCTCATCAATAACCTAACCTAAACCTAAACATATAACCTGAACCCGATTTCCTAAACCTAAACCTTAACGTATTCTCAAATCCATAAACCTAAACCTACACCTAATCCTAATCTCAACTCCCTAACCTAAACCTAAACCTAAACTTGAAAACCCAAACCTAAACCCAATCCCGAACCCGAACCCGAACTGATTTCCTAAACCTAAACTTATAACCTTAACCTAAACCTATTCTCAAATCTCAAAACCTATAACCTAAACGTAAACCTATATAACCTTAACCTAAACCTAAAACTTACCTATAACCTTAACTTGTAACCTAAACCTATAACCTAAACTCGATTTATTAAACCTTAACCTATAACCCAAACCCGATTTCCTAAACCTAAACCTTAACGTATTCTCAAATTCCAAAACCTAAACCTACACCTAATCCTAATCTCAACTCACTAACCTAAACCTAAACGTAAACTTGAAAACCCAAACCTAAACACGAACCCACACCCGATTTCCTAAACCTAAACCTTAGCCTATTCTCAATTCCCTACACAAATATAACCTATAACCCAAACCTAAAACCTAAACCTAAACCTAAACCAAAACCTAAATGTGTTCTCAAATCCTAAACCTAAACCTACACCTACACCTAATCCTATTCTCAACTCCCTAACCTAAACCTAAACCTAAACTTGAAAACCCAAAGCAAAACCCTATCCCGAACCCGAACCCGATTTCTGACCTAAACCTTAACCTATTCTCACCCCTACATATAACCTATAACCTACCTATAACCTAAACCTAAATGTAAACCTACAACCTAAATGTGTTCTCGATTCCTAAATCCTAATCCTACACCTAATGTTAATCTCAACTCCCTAATCTAAACCTAAACCTAAACTTGAAAACCCAAACCAAAACCCGATCCCGAACCCGAACCCGATTTCCTAAAGCTAAACCATAACCGATTCTCAATTCCCTACAGCTATAACCTATAACCTAAACCTAAACCTAAAGCCTAAATGTGTTGTCAAATCCCTAAACCTAAACCTACACCTAATGCTAATCTCAACTCCCTTACCTAAACCTAAAACTAAGCTTGAAAACCCAAACCAAAACCCGATCCACGAACCCGAACCCGATTTCCTAAAAACCTAAACGATAACCGATTCTCAATTCCCTATATATATAACCTATAACCTGGCTATAATCTAAACTTAAAACTTAAGCCTAAACCTAAACCTAAAACCTAAATGTGTTCTCAAATCCCTAAACCTAAACCCACACCTAATCCTATTCTCAACTCCCTAACCTAAACCTAAACCTAAACTTGAAAACCCAAACCTAAACCCGATCCCGAACCCGAACCCGATTTCCTAAACCTAAACCTTAACCTATTCTCAATTCCCTATAGCTATAACCTATAACCTACCTATAACCTTAACCTAAAAACTAAATCATTTCCTAAACCTAAAACCTAAATGTGTTCTCAAATCCCTAAACCTAAACCTACACCTAATCTTAATCTCAACTCCCTAACCTAAACCTAAACCTAAACTTGAAAACCCAAACCTAAACCTAAACCCGATACAAACCCGAACCCGATTTCTAAACCTAAACGATAACCGATTCTTAATTCCCTATAGCTATAACCTATAACCTACCTATAATCTAAACTTAAAACCTAAACCTAAACCTAAACCTAAAACCTAAATGTGTTCTCAAATCCCTAAACCTAAACCCACACCTATTCCTATTCTCAACTCCCTAACCTAAACCTAAACCTAAACTTGAAAACCCAAACCTAAACTCGATCCAGAACCCGAACCCGATTTCCTAAACCTAAACCTTAACCTATTCTCAATTCCCTATAGCTATAACCTATAACCTACCTATAACCTCAACCTAAAAACTAAACTATTTCTTAAACCTAAAACCTAAATGTGCTCTCAAATCCCTAAACCTAAACCTACACCTAATCTTAATCTGAACTCCCTAACCTAAACCTAAACCTAAACTTGAAAACTCAAACCTAAACCTAAACCCGATCCGAACCCGAACCCGATTTCCTAAACCTAAACCTTAACCTATCCTCAATTCCCTACAACTATAACCTATAACGTACCTATAACCTAAACCCAAACGTAAACCTAAAACCTAAATGTGTTCTCCAATCCCTAAACCTAAACTTACACCTAATGCTAATCTCAACTCCCTAACCTAAACCTAAACATAAACTTGAAAACCCAAAGCAAAACCCGATCCCGAACCAGAACCCGATTTCCTAAACCTAAACCATAACCGATTCTCAATTCCCTACAGCTATAACCTATAACCTACTTATAACCTAAACCTATAACCTAAACTTAAATGTAAACCTAATACTTAAATGTGTTCTCCAATCCCTAATTCTAAAGCTACACCTAATGCTAATCTTAACTCCCTAACCTAAACCTAAACCTAAACTTGAAAACCCAAACCAAAACCCGATCCCGAACCCGAACCCGATTTCCTAAACCTAAACCTTAACCTATTCTCAATTCCTATAGTATAACCTATAACCTACCTATAACCTTAACCTAAAACCTAAACCATTTCCTAAACTTAAAACCTAAATGTGTTCTCAAATCCCTAAACCTAAACCTAAACCTAATCCAAATCTCAACTCCCTAACCTAAACCTAAACCTAAACTTGAAAACCCAAAGCAAAACCCGATCCCGAACCCGAACCCGATTTCCTAAACCTAAACCTTAACCTATCCTCAATTCCTACAACTATAACCTATAACCTAAACCTAAACGTAAACCTAAAACCTAAATGTGTTCTCCAATCCCTAAATTTAAACCTACACCTAATGCTAATCTCAACTCTCTAACCTAAATCAAACCTAAACTTGAAAACCCAAAGCAAAACCCGATCCCGAACCCGAACCCGATTTCCTAAACCTAGACCTTAACCTATTCTCAATTCCCTATAGTTATAACCTATAACCTAAACCTAAATGTAAACCTAAAACCTAAATGTGTTCTCCAATCCCTAATTTTAAACCTACACCTAATGCTAATCTTAACTCCCTAACCTAAACTTAAACCTAAACTTGAAAACCCAAACCAAAACCCGATCCCGAACCCGAACCCTAAACTTAAACCTAATGCTAATCCCGATTTCCTAAAGCTAAACCATAACCGATTCTCAATTCCCTACAGCTATAACCTATAACTTACCTATAACCTAAACCTATAACCTATAACCTAAACCTAAACCTAAAACTTAAATGTATTTTATTTTCAGGCGAGGCTGACGAGGCAGAGGGAGGAGCAGGAGAGGATGAGGATAGAGGAGCATGCGAGGCTGAGGGAGGAGCAGGAGAGGAGGATGGAGGAGATGCGGGTGGAGCATGAGCGACGGATAAGAAATATGTTTCAGGCTCTCGCCGCACGCTTACCCATCGATGCCTCACCACCTTCGCCTTCATTTTTGTGATTTTTTGTATTTTATTTACGATGTGAAGCTTATATGTATTTATGCATGATGTAGTTTATGTTTGGATGGATTTATTTATGTACTTTGGAGTTAAATGGATGTGAATGTGATGAAATATATTACATAACAGGTGTATATCAAGAAATATATTGTAACAGGTGTATATCAGGTAAAAAAAAAAAAAAAAAAAAACTTTTACCTACGAAAATTTTCGTAGGTAAAAGTCTCATCGAAGTTTTTACCTACGAATATTTTCGTAGGTAAAAGTCTCATCCAAGCTTTTACCTACGAAAATGTTCGTAGTTAAAAGTCCCATCCATGTTTTTACCTACGAAAATATTCGTAGCTAAATATTTTGTAAGTATTTTTATCTATGGTATCATTCGTAGGAAAATGTTTGGTAAATATTTTTACCTACGAAAATTGTGGTAGGTAAAAGTTTTCTAAGTATTGCTACCTACGAATATATTTGTGGGTAAAAGTCTTGTAAATTCCTTTTAGCTACGAAACTATTGGTAGGTAAAAAGTGTTTTCAATATTTTTAGTTACGAAAATATTTGTAGGTAAAAAGTCTTGTAAATATTTTTAGCAACGAAATTGTTGGTAGGTAAAAAGTGTTTAAATATTTTTAGCCACGAAATTGTTGGTAGGTAAAAAGTCTTGTAAATATATTTACCTACGAAATTGTTGGTAGCTAAAAAGTGTTTTGAATATTTTTAGCTAGGAAAATATTCGTAGATAAAAAATCTTTAAATATTTTTAGCTACGAAATTGTTGGTAGCTAAAAAGTCTTGTAAATATTTTTGCCTACAAAATTATTCGTAGGTAAAAAGTTTTGTCAATATTTTTTCCAACGAAAATTAGCGTTGGTAAAATGTTTTGCCTACGAAATATTTCATCGGCAAAAGTCTTACCTTTGCCAACAAATATTTTTTTTCGTGGGTAAAAGGTTTTTCCCTCGGACTTTTAGCAAGGAATTTGCCAACGAAAATTTTCGCGGGTAAAAGTTTTTGCCTACGAAAATCAGACTTTTGCCTACGAAAATTTTCGTTGGTAAAAGTGGCTTTTCTTGTAGTGTCTTAAATGATATGTGGACGTTAAAATTTTTAAGACAATGTTAAGGACGGTCACGGTTGATGGCCGTCCTTAAAGCGTCTTTAAACCAAGTAATTTTAGAGACGGTCCAGAACCATCTCAAAATCCATCATTTGTTTCCATTTTTCACGTAGTGCCCAATGAAACAGGATTCCACTTTAACGACATGGGCTGCCAACTAAGCCTTCCTTCACTGCTCCCTGGCCAACAAAACAGTATTTGAGGCCTTGTCCTCTTCGGTGATCCTCAAGGCCCCATGGAGGGACTTAGCCTCTGCCTCAACAGAGGCTGCCACCTGGGCATCCTAAGTCACTTCCATCTTTGCAACCTTGTCCTGAAGCTCGGCCTGGTAGACTTAAGCCTCCGAGCTACCTCTTCAAAGTGGCCCCTCAGCTTAGCTAGACTATAACGGGTAGCGAGAACCCCGATAGTGATCTGCAAGCAATAAACAAAAGGGTCAGGTAACATAAATAACAAAATTAGAAAAAGAAAACAACAAGTCGATCAACATTATTACCTTGATCAACATGGACGCTATCACACCTAGTAGGGGCTCGGGCTGTAGGGAGAGCATCGAATCGACCTCCTCAGACACATGGCAGCGGTCCCAATGAACCAACACCACCATGTGACGAATGAGGAGTTTGGTAACTGTTGACCCTAATATCTCTGTCGCCTCAAGGTTCTATCATTCGGAGGCGCTTCTATCACCTATCTCCAGCTCCACAATTGTAGTGGCCTTTGCCCCTTCCTCCTCAGCACGAACAGGGGATGACTCAATGTCAACAACCTCCCAGTTACAACCTTCGTAACCAGTGCTTTCTCCCTGACTAATCAATGATGGAGATTGGGAGCGTCTGGGATTGCAGTCATCCCATCTTGACTATACCTAGACCCACCTGGTCTAAGAGGAGAGTTCCCCAAATAGAAAAAGGGAGTTCGAGGGAATAATGAAAATTTTGGTGTTGTTGGGATTCGCCTCCAAATCTGGCCAGCCCATCTACCACTCTATTTGTTTCTCTAAGTGAAAAAGAGATCCTTAAACTAACCTTTCTTCTAAAGTGTGAAACTCAAGCCCAGACGTACCAGAAGACCCACCCTGGGGTGCAATCTTGTTTGTGTAATCCCACCAAGCTCTTAGAATCACTCTCCATAACGATTCGCGAAATGCCCCTCGCCACGACCATGGTAAGGCCATCCAACAGTGCCCTAGCTTCAGCCCTGAAGTTTCTACTGAATCTATAGCTTGAGGAGAAGTTAAAGAGAAAGTCCCTACCACTCCCTCGAGCTGAGCCATCCACATTTATCTTCACCAAACCCTCATTGGACCTGATACACCTAACGACCGATGGCCCCTTACCATGTTGGGGGCCTGATTTAATTCCCAAGGTCTGAAGTGCCAACTGGTATGAAAGACTATCGGGCTTTGGACAAGGAAAGGAGGGGTTGATGGTATGAATCCAATGAAGCACCTTAGAGATCGTATGGTTCCCATTCACAAGCCTCGCGTTGAACCTGTACCTATTTCTTTCCAGACAGATTGCCCAAAAGATCAAGCAAGGGATCATCCCTCACAAAAGAGAGAAAGTTGTTGGTAGCTACGCATCCATTCAATTGGTGGGGCCTTCCCATCGGGTTCAAAGGTCTCAGAAGCGGTAGCAATTTGGTGGGTTTACTGGCAGTCATTTTGTTTTTTTTTTTTTTGTTTTTTTTTTTTTTTTTTTTTTTTTTTTGTTTCGGTGTCTTCTCGGCATCTCTGGAGGCCGGAGGGTAGGTATAGGGACAGTTGTCTTTAAGCTTTGGCTTCGCATATATGATAGGCATGGCCTCAAATTGGCCCACCCAAATGATTGTAAAGCCTTTCTAAACTTAGGTGGTCTGCTACTACCTTTCTTTATAATATATATATATATATATATATATATATATATATATATATATATATATATATATAAAGCACTACCTTTGCTTGTTCAATCAGGGGAGGAGCCTCATGGGCAGGCTCCATCATACCGATGATGAGGGAGCCCGTTGAGCTGATGATGAGGGAGCTGGGGCCCGTTGAGCTGATGATGAGGGAGCATCCTTCCTCATGGGCAAATCTTCAGCTTCATCGGCCGAGGGCAATTGGCTGTCTCTACAAAAATAGTTAAAAAATGATTAATGAACATAAAGAAACTAACAACCTTTGATGTTTTACTAAAACGAGACATACCTGCCAACTCGGCCACTAATAAAGCAACTTACTCCAAGAGAGTCAGAGTGATGAACTTCTGACAGTCTCGCTGGACTACGGGACACTCTCGGGTGATCTTGACCTTACACATATGGATTATAGAGAGCTGGGGCTGACACCGAGTGAGTGTTGCCAAAAGAGACGACCAGCCATGTAAAAAACCTACAAAAAGGGAAAAACATAAATAAGATACACCAATCAGAAGCTACAACTCAAGTTCTGACATGGGGTTACAAACTGGGTGGGAACTTGAGACCTCAACTTGTCAGTTCCGCCGTTGGGCCTCCGACTCTCCTATAGCAAAGAAACACATGTTCTTCCATCCCTTATTTAAGGAGGCTTATTGGTAATAATGGCCTAGCCCTTGCCTGGACACGACGAAAAATAATACTAGCCAATAGATGTTGAGGGTCAAATATTGTATATCAGACCCTAATTATTGCCTGAATTTATGAACATGATACCGTTTAATGGCCCGCTTTAATCGTGTTTGTGATGCAGAGTGTATTTGCGAGCATGGACTGAAAAAGGGAGCTTAAAGCATGGATTTAACACTTTGAAGCAACCAAAGTAAGGGACAGATTCCAGAGGACCAATATTGAAGAATTTACATGCCAGAGATCCGAGAAAATCAAGTCGTTCACGTTAAAGAGGCCCGAAACTGGTGCAGAATGCAAGATCACAGGGTTCCCGCCATCCGATTGGCTCGAAACTTCATACATGGGATAAGGGCCATAAATTAACCATACATATCAAATTTCAGCCCTCAGATCGCTATGAAAGTGCCCCAACTGATAGATCGGTCCATAAACAGTTGATTCTGGGCCCACCTGATATCTGGAACTGCCTCAAATTTGGTTTCAAAGCCTTAAATAGAGAGACTAATTGAATGAATGGATTGGATTTTGCAAAAACATTATAGTGGGCCCTATATATGCAGTGTGTACAAAGTGCATTTGTACACCAGATGTGCACCGACTCTTTTTTCAAACGAATTCAAAAACGGAAGCTTTCGTTTTCAGAGACTTTCGCAGCGAGAGTCGGTTATCAGTTGTGGGCCCCATACATTGTCCAAACGGACAATCCAAACCGTCCATTCATCCCCTACGGTAGCCACAACCCATGCCAAGTTGGAGGAATTTGAAGAAGTGAAGAGGATTGGGATCCTAGCCGTTCAAACGTCGGACGAACGGCAGAGCATTAAATCAGGTGGACCACATCAAAAACAACCCAAAATTAGTCATTTCCAACTGAAATTTTGAGCAGAACTCGATGAACGGAGTGGATTTCAGAGAATAGTAACGAAGTGGACCCCACCAGCGCCGCAGCAAAGAGAGCTCGTAGGCTCTATTCGTGCATCCGACAAAACCGGCCATGGTGGGCCAGTTGTGTGATCCAAATCACGATCGGATTGGTGATCCGAACCATTCAAGGTGTAGCCGATCAAATATAAACCTTAGGGACATTGTTCTTTACATCGTTCGTGGAAACTACTAATATTAGAAAAGGGGAGGAATTCCGCGTTTTCTCTTCTTGCGCAAGGAAATTTCCATCTGGTGTTGCGTAAAATGTCCGACTGAAGTTGGCACAGACTCTCCAACTGTCTACGCACGACCTCTTGTGCAGAAGCCCCAACCGACCAACTCTGGGTTGTTATAAAGAGAAGAAAGAAGGAAGAAAGGGGATCTCGACTTGGGGGCTTGGACGTGGAGTGCAAGACAGGGAGCAGCCGTGGAGAGGATCCTATTAAGGTTTTTTTTTGTTTAAAAGTATTTTTTTTTTCTTTTGTTAAGGATTATTTTTAAGAGACTCAGCCACACCATGTCTGGCTAAACCTCTTAGCTAGGGCTAAGAGGTGAAGCTTGTGGCGTGATGGGAATGCTTCTATGGGTTTGATTCATGTTATGAACTGGTTTGATTCTAGTTTTATATTTGTGGAATATTTGTAGTCTTTAATGGTTTATTGTGACTCAAATTACAATGGATCTGCGATGGCTTCAGCTATGTTCATTGCATTACAGGGATTGTGAATTTAGGAGGCCCTGTTGTTCACCATCGTCCCTTGGACATGGTTGGATGACGGAATTCTTCCTGGCATTCATATATCTTTGATTGGTGGAGGATTAGTTTAATTCTGTTGTTTGCTTTGTCTCATGGCATGATTTTGTGATTGAATCCATTCTAATTAATACACCTTTCATCTCTTGAAAACTATATCAAAGAAAGTTTAGTTTGATTTTCATGGTTACACCCTTCAACTGGATGAAGATAAACTCTAAGTCCAGTTGAGTTCTAGAAGCAGGCATAAGATCTCCCTGATCTCTACAAGTGGATCCTCTGAATCCCTAGTTTCCATTCCCTGAATACTTTAAAGTTTTAGATAAATATTTCACCATTATTCCTTAAATTATATTTGATTTAGATTTCATCTTAGTTTAGTTCTATTTCTAGTTAATTTCAGATTACGTACAGGTTTCAGTCCCTGTGGATTCGACCTCGGTCTTACCGAGTTTATTACTACATCACAACCCTATACTTGGGGAGTGAACAAGTTTTTGGCGCCGTTGCCGGGGATTGACGGCTACGTTTCCTAAAGATAACTGGTTTTAGGATTAGTTTAAGATTAGGACTTTTCTGATTTTTAGGTTTAATTTTTAGAATATTCTAATTCCAGGTTTTCCTTTAATTTTTAGAAATTGTCTTTCAAGTAACTTTCTATTTTTAGATAGTTTTTTTCCCTTTCTAGAAACTAATCCAACTTTCTTGTTTTGTAGGATTCTGAGATAGGTTTCTAAATTGGTAAATTCTTTCTTAATTTCTTCCTTGCTATTTCTATATTAGGTTTCATTTATAGTAAGTTTCTAATTCTAATTCTTTTAAAATCTAACTTTGTTTCCTATTTTAGAAATTTTTTAGTTGTAGACCTTCTGTTTAGAAACTAACTTTCCTGTTTTGTAGGCTTATTAGAAATTTCTAATTCAGTAAGCTCTTTCTAATTTCTACTTTCTATTTTTCAAATTTCTGTTACTAACTTACTTTCTAGTTTAGAACTTTCCTAAATTGTTTTAGAAATTTTATACTCTCTTCGGAATTTCTCTTTTCTAATTTAGAAACTAGTTTACTACTATTTCTCTTCTTAGGAATTTTATAATCTTAGGCTTGTTATTCTTAGAAACTAACTTGTTTTGTTTTATTTTGCAGGTTTTAATTTAGGGACTCCAATTTGGTAACTTCCTTCCAACCCTCTATTTCTTTTTAAATTTTTATTTTCTTAGGATTAGGTTTAGAATTTGATTGAGGGCTGTGAGTGTTTCATGCTCAAGTGGGCTCGTGACAACACTCGACGTCTCTTAACTGAAGGAGGATTAGTTGAGGGGTTAACTGTCCATCATAGGACTATACACTGCTCAAAATCCCCCGAGTTAATTGAGGATATGGCTGAAAATCAACCTCTTCTACCCCAACCTAGGGTAGAAGATGTCCAGGATGAGAATGAGGTGCATCAAGCACCCCCGCCTCATACCTTACGAGATTACTTACAACCGGCGGGGGTGAGTATGCCCTCATGCATGGTTTTTCCTGAGAATGCAGGGTACATGGATATCAAGCTAGGGGTGATCCAACTCCTCCCTAAATTTCATGGGCTTGAGTCAGAGAATCCATATCTACATCTGAAAGAGTTCGATGAGATCATGGCTACCTTATACTTTCCTAACGTGTCTGATGACACGGTCAGGTTAAAACTCTTTCCCTTTTCTTTGAAAGAGAAAGCCAAGACGTGGTTACATTCACTACGTCCTCAATCTATTGGCAGATGGAATGACATGACAAGGGAGTTTATTAAGAAGTTTTTTCCATATCATAAGACGAACACCCTTAGGAAGTCGATCATCAACTTCGCCCAAAGGGAAGATGAAACATTCTTCTAATGTTGGGAGCGGTTCAAAGATCTTGTCAATTCATGCCCACAACATGGTTTTGAAACGTGGCGCATCATGAACTTTTTCTACAATGGACTGACATCTCCCATGCGCCAATTAGTTGAGACAATGTGTAATGGGGAGTTTATGAATAATGGTGTGGGACTACTTTGATAAACTTGCTGAGAACACACAAACATGGGACATCTCCCCTAGATCGAGTACTACGCCTAGGCCGACTCATTCCAAGGAAAGAGGTGGAATGTACCTCCTGAAAGAGGATGATGATATTAATGCCAAGGTAGTCAATCTCACTCGAAAACTCGAGCCCATGGAATTAAAGAAGGATAAGGCCAAGGAAATTGTTTGTAGTATTTGTGGTTGCAACATTCACACTACTGAGAATTGCCCAACTATATCTGCCTTTCAAGAGGTATTGAATGAGCAATCCAATGCCGTAAGCAATTACCAAAGACCTTTCAGTGGCCTCACCTCTAACACATACAATCCTGGCTGGAGAAACCATCCAAACTTCAGTTGGAGGAATGGACAAACCGCTACACCTCAAGGTTTCCTAAATCAAATTCCAACTCAAGAGAAACCTCAAGAGGATTCGGTTTTAAAACACTTTCAAAAGCAAGAGCTTTTCAATCAGGGTATACTACAAGCCTTTCAAGACCTTATAAAAGCAATACAAGGACTTAAGGCTGAAAATACGATTGGGAACAAGGGGAGCTTCCCAGCTCAACCTCTTCCCAATCATAAACCGCAATATGAAGTTAGCGACCCAAGCTCTTCAAAACAGATGGAGCAAGCTAAATCCATCACCACTCTTAGGAGTGGGAAGATCATTGACAAAACCATTCTGGTTAGGGCTGAGAAGCCTAAGGACCCGGAAGTGGATAAAGAAGATGGATCTAGCCATGCCCCACCAGAGTTAGAACCAGAACCTCAAGGGAAGCCAGTTGCTCCATTTCCCCAACGGTTAGTTGCACCAAAACCTCTCTCTAACTCTCAGGATATTCTAGAGGTGTTGAAACAAGTGAAGGTCAACATTCCTCTACTTGATGCCGTGAAACAAATACCTTCATATGCCAAATTCTTGAAAGACTTATGTACGACCAAGAGACGGCAAAATATTCAAAAGAAAATCTTCCTAACTGAGAAAGTAAGTGCCATCCCAAAACAAGACGTGTCGCAAAAATTCAAGGATCCCGGTAGCCCAACCATATCATGTGTAATCAGGGACTATCAAATTGATCACGCACTTCTTGACTTAGGAGCGAGCGTTAATCTTATTCCCTACTCGGTATACAAACAGTTGGGTTTAGGTGAATTAAAACCCACCTTAACCATACTACAACTTGCTGATCACTCTGTTCGTGTACCAAGAGGGATAATTGAGGATGTATTGGTCCAGGTTGATCAATTTTACTACCCAGTTGATTTCATCATCCTGGATACCGAACCCATCAATAACATGAACACTCAGATTCCCGTCATTCTTGGTCGTCCATTCCTTGCCACTTCAAACGCAATTATCAATTGCAGGAATGGTGTCATGAGTATGTCTTTCAGGAATATGACATTAGAAATGAATATCTTTTTTAACACTGGCAGACGGTTAGAGGAAGATGACGATATCCACGATATTAACATGATCGATACTTTCGTGGAAGATAGGACACCCCTTACCTTATCCTCTGATCCTCTAGAGATGTACCTGGCCCACTCCCATGAGTTTGATGATGACATGATTAGGGAGATGTATGTCATGCTTGATGCTGCGCCGGTACTTGAAGTTAACCGGTGGAGGCCACAATTTAAAGATTTGTCCCAAACTGATGAAACGCCTCTACCGTCTAAACTCAAGCCATCGAAGCTTGACCTAAAACCTTTACCCTCTTATTTGAAATATGCATATTTAGGTCAAGATGAGACATACCCGGTGGTGATTTTTGCCCATCTTGAGAAAGAACAAGAGAGTATGCTCATATCTACTCTCCTAAAGCATAAGGGAGCCCTTGGATGGACAATCGTGGACCTCAAGGGAATTGACCCCTCGATTTGTACTCACCACATATATCTTGAGGATAATGCGAAGATCGCTCGGCAACCACAACGTAGACTAAATCCAAACATGAAGGAAGTGGTTAAGGCCGAGGTTCTTAAACTATTAGATGTGGGTATCATATACCCTATATGTAATAGTTAATGGGTGAGTCCAACTCAGGTGGTTCTTAAGAAGTCCGGGATCACCATCGTAGCCAATGCCAATAATGAACTCGTGTCGACTAGAGTCACTACTGGTTGGAGGTTGTGCATTGACTACAGGAAATTAAATACCGTCACGAGGAAAGACCACTTTTCTTTGCCCTTCATTAATCAGATCTTGGAAAGGTTAGCTGGTCATTCCTATTACTGCTTCCTTAACGGGTATTCGGGCTACAACCAGATAGAGATCGCCCCTGAAGATCAAGAAAAGACTACGTTTACATGTCCCTACGACACCTTTACTTATCGAAGGATGCCATTCGGACTATGTAATGCCCCTGCCACCTTTCAGCGATGTATGATGAGTATTTTTTCTGACATGTTGGGGCAATATTTAGAGGTCTTCATGGACAATTTCTCTGTCTTCGGTCCATCTTTCAACAAGTGCTTGGAAAGTCTTAAATGTGTGCTGAAAAGATGTGAAGAAAAGAACTTAGTACTTAATTGGGAGAAGTGCCATTTCATGGTTCATAAGGGAATTGTCCTTGGACATATCATCTCGTCCAAAGGAATCGAGGTGGATAAGGCAAAAATTGATCTTATCTCTAACCTACCTCCACCCAAGAACATATGGGACGTGCGATCATTCTTAGGACATGCTGGGTTCTACAGAAGATTCATAAAGGACTTTAGTCTCATCTCTCATCCTCTATGTAATCTACTTCAAAAGGATGCACCATACGAGTGGACTGAACCATGTCAGGAAGCTTTCACTAAGCTTAAGGGTATATTGACTAGTGCACCCATCATACAGCCACCTGATTGGAGCATTCCTTTTGAACTTATGTGTGACGCGTCTGATTATGCTTTTAGGGCAGTTATAGGCCAGAGAAAAGATAAGAAACCCTACGTTATTCATTACGCAAGTAAGACTCTAAACCCTGCCCAAGTGAACTACTCAACTACGGAAAATGAACTCTTAGCCGTAGTGTTCACCTTGGACAAATTTAGGTCCTACTTGATCGGATCCAAGATCATTATATCCCAATCTCAAGTGGACCACATTAAAGGAAACAGTGTTGAATAAGCGTGACCATTAAAAACATTTTGGGGGCCATAGAAGTTTTAGATCAAGCTGATTTTTGTTTTTTCCCTTAATCTAGGCCTGTATGACCTAATCAACAGATTGGATGTCAAATAAATAGTACAGTGCGCCTTAGGAGGATTTTAATGGTGGATATCTAATCATCATTGTTTTCATGTGGTGTGGTCCACCTGAGATTTCTATCCCTCTAATTTTTTGGATCAAGCCCTAAATTATCAGTAAAAATGGATGAACGTAATGGATGAAGTACATACATCATGGTGGGGCCCACAGATGGCTGGTGGTAGGGGGAGTAGCCAATCTGTTTTCTGTGCTGGTCCAGTGGAACTTTGGGTTTAACTTGTTCTTTAGACATTGCCATAAAATGATCTCTCCAAATGGATGGAAGGTGTGGATACAAAACATACATCATAGTGGGGCCCAAAAATGAGAGGTATATAAATCTCAGGTGGGCCACACCACATGAAAACAATAGTGATTGGATATCCATCATTAAAATCCTCCTAAGGCCCACTTTACTATTTATTTAACATCCAATTTGTTTATTAGGTCTTTGTTGCCTACTCCTTTGGCCTTAACCTCACAAACTGATGCCAGACTTGACCTTGGGCCTACTTTGATTTATATATTGTATATCCGTATGGTCCATTTGTTTTGTCAACTCATTGTAGGATATGAGCCCAAAAATGAATCATATTCAAATCTTAAGTAGATTATAACATAAAAAAAACAATGCTAATTGAACACCCACCATTAAAAACTTTATGGGCCCACCTTAGTGCCCACTGTAATATTTATTTTTATTCGACCCGTTGATTAGGTCAGACATAAAGGAAAATATAAATTAAAAAAAAAAAATACAAATATCAACTTCATCCAAAATGTGGTGTGATCCTAAATTGAGAGGTATATAAAGATCATTTTATGACTTGATCTCAAAATTGAGAAGTATATAAATCGATATCTCGGGTGCACCACACCACATGAAAACAATAGTGATTGGATATCCTTCATTAAAATCATCTTAAGGCCCACTGTACTGTTTATTTGATATCCAATATGTTGATTAGGTTATACATGGCCAGTTGAAAGGGAAAAACAAAAATCAGCTTGATCCAAAACTTTTATGGCCCCAAAATGTTTTTTAATGGTTGACGCTCATTCAACACTGTTTCCTGGAATGTGGTCCACTTCCGATTTGGATATATCTCATTTTTGGTCCTATACCGTAAGATGATCTTTAAAAATAGATAGACGACATGGACTAAACACATACATCATGGTAGGGCTCACAGAGCACCAACCACCAGCCATTGGATGGTGTCAGGGGGAGTAGTCAATCCGTTCCCCTTATTTGAAGTGTGGTCCATTTAATCTTTGGATATGATTCATTTTTTGGATAATTCTCTAAAATTATCTTGAAAAATAGATGAACGGTGTGGGTTGATCCCAAATTTTCGGTAAATCAAAAACTCAAGTGTACCATGCCACACCAAATAGTGTGGAATAATGATTTCCATTGTTGAAGCCTTCCTTGGGCCCACAATAATGTTTATTTGACATCCAAGATGTTCATAATATCAAAAAGATATAAATGAAGAGATATCTCATAACCTAAAGGGGACACATCAAATCCACAGTGTTGATGTTCAACACACATCATGATGGGGCCCACAAAACTTGCTAACATCAATTCTTAGGTTCTCACGAGGTCAGTAAGTTGGGTCACAATTTTGACCAGAATATTTGGCCCATTTTACATGTCAGGTCCATTCACTCTATTTTACTGATCATTACCCTCAATTTGACTAATTATTCACCCCGATCATGCTACACATGAAAAGGATATTGGGCGAACAAGATTGATCAACAATTTAAGTGAATTTTGATTTAAACATCTGAAGTTATTTACTCTTCAATCTGGACTGATCAGATTGTCCAAAAATGGTTAAAGGTTGTTTATAATATCAAAAATATATGAATGAATAGAAAACACAAACATCAGCTTGATCCAAAACTTCTATGACCTCCAAGAAATTTTAAACGGTAGAGGTTCAATAACACTATTTCCTGTGGTGTGGTCCACCTGAGCTTTGGATATCCTTCCTTTTTGTTCTTTAGACGTTAAATTATCTATTAACATGGATGAATGGAGTGCATAAAATAAATAAATAACAGTGGACTCCACAGAGTTTAATTACGCTGGTAAGGGTAACGAGTAATTCACTCTATAGAGAAGGGTTTCCTTAAAACATTCATAATCATATATTGGGCCTGCCTAAATGTGATTTACATATCCTATATTGAGGAAGGGTTTCCTTAAAACATTCTTTTTGACCAAGGTATTGAGGAACTTTGATTTGCACTCCTCTTTTTTAAACGTGTAAATTTTTTCTTAACCTCGAGTTGCACTCTTTTTCTTCTTCTTCTTCTTCTTTTTCTTTTTCTTTTTTCTTTTCACGTTTACATGTTTTAATCCTACCTTGTGTATTGTAGGCCACATCCATTCAATTTGGTATAGATCCCTTTTTTTCAATTTTTCTTGTCAAAATACAAAATCTAGTTTTCTTTTTTTAAAAATATATATTTTTTACAATTTGTCAATTTTTTCACAATTTTGTTTAATTTTTAAAATTTTCTTTTTCAAAATATCATTTTTTAAATATCACTTTTGTTATATAACTTTTTAATTTTTCTTTTCAAAATACAAAATCTAGTTTTCTTTTTTAAAATATATATTTTTTTTATAATTCGTCAATTTTTTCACAATTTTGTTTAATTTTTTAAATTTTCTTTTTCAAAATATCATTTTTTAAATATCACTTTTGTTATATAACTTTTTAATTTTTCTTTTCAAAATACAAAATCTAGTTTTCTTTTTTAAAATATATATCTTTTTACAAATTGTCAATTTTTTCACAATTTTGTTTAATTTTTTAAATTTTCTTTTTCAAAATATCTTTTTTAAATATCACTTTTGTTATGTTACTTTTTAAAATTTCTTTTCAAAATAGAAAATCTAGTTTTCTTTTTTAAAATATATATATTTTTTTACAATTTGTCAATTTTTTCACAATTTTGTTTAATTTTTTAAATTTTCTTTTTCAAAATATCATTTTCTTATCGAATTTTCTCTTTTCAAAATTATCGACAATGTTCAAAGTTCTTAATTTTTATTTCAAAATGTAGTTTTTCATAAAATTACACTTTTTTTTTCAAAATCTAAAATTTTTTCTTAAACATTGTTAGTTAATTTTCTAAGCTTTTTAACTTTTTTTTTTTTCAAAATTCCTAAATTTTTTTGTTCTTAATTTTTGACTTGAGTATTAGAGACGGTTTACAACCGTCTCTAATATAGACGGTTTACAATCGTCTCTAATATAGACGGTCTTTGACAGTCTCAAATGACCACTATAAGACGGCTAAGGACCGTCTCTAATAGAGACGGTCTTTGACAGTCTCAAACGGGGCCTGCTTAGAATTTACATGGTACTTATAAACCAGTAAAAGACGGACGATGACCGTCTATAATTAAGACGGTTCCTGGCAGTCTCAAATTACTAATAAAAGACGGTTAAAGACTGTCTGTAATAGAGACGGTCCTTGACAGTCTCAAATGGAGACAGCTAAGAACCGTCCCTATTTCAAACAATTTTTAGCAGTCTCAAATTATAGGGAAAGACGGCTAATGACCGTCTCTAATTGAGACGGTCCTTGACGGTCTCAAATTACCAGTAAGAGACGGCCAATGACCGTCTCTAATACGGACGGTTTTTTACTGTCTCAAAATTTCGCATATAAGACGGTCAGAGACCGTCTCTTATTCCAGACGGTCAATGGCCGTCTTTTATCCGCAGTTAACGATAGTTTTTGACCGTCTTAAATGATTTGTTGATGTTAAAAATTTTAAGACAATATTAAGGACGGTCAAGGGCCGTCTAAAAGTTTAGAGACGGTTTACGGCCATCTCTAAAGTGTTTTTAAACTAAGTAATTTTAGAGACGGTCCAGAACTGTCTCTAAATCCGTCATTTTTTTCCATTTTTCATGTAGTGTCTTCTGATGTACTGTTTATAGTGGCTAGGAATTCTGAACAATGTACAGGTTCTTTAGGTTCTATATCCAAATCCAAGGGCAAGGGCAAAGGAAAGGTAAAGTGCTGGAACTGTGGGAAGGAAGGACATGTGAAGAGGGATTGTGAAAATCTTAAATCGAAGAGAGAAGATTCAGAGGCTTCATGTAGGGAGGCCAATACTGCCACAGATGGATGAAGTGGATGTGATGGTGATGTTTTGTTTGTGTCTACTATCAAGCGGTCATACGATGATCGTAAGGACAAATGAATGCTAGACACAGGGGCATCTTTTCACATGACTCCTCATCGGAGTTGGTTCGCTAGCTATAGTGAGTGCAATGATGGACAGGTGTTTATGGGCAATGACTTTGCCTGTAATGTTGTGGCTGTTGGTTTGGTGCGCATCAGGATGTTTGATGGGGTGGAGCGTACCCTGACTGATGTCAGGCACGTTCCTGATTTGAAGCAGAATCTGATTTCTCTTAGTGTGCTTGAGGCAAAAGGATACTAGTACACAGGTATTGATGGTACTCTTAAAGTATTTAAGGGGGCACGAGTAATCATGAAAGCACAACGACTCGATAACTTGTACAGGTTGATCGAGAGCACTTCAAACGGTGGAGCTACAGTAGATGTAGCAGATTCCACCTCTACACGTGTGTGGCATGTTGGGCATGGTCACATGAGCGGGCAGGGCAGGAAGGCTGAGACGTGCGGATAGGGATACAGATCAGGTGGAGCAGCCACCTGTGAGAAGAATCACACGGCATGATCGCAGGATATCGGCGTGGTACATGGATGACTCCAATATCACAGGGGATTCATCTTCTATTCAGATGGCTCTAGGTGAGCCTGATGCTGAGAAGTGGAAGGTGACTATGGGCAATATGATAGATTCGTTGTACCAGACCGACATATGGGAGCGGGTGGAGCTTCCAGTGGGCCAGTAAGCAGTTGGATGCAGGTGGATCTTCAAGAGGATACAGCATAAATACAGGGCGATGTTGGTAGCGAAGGGTTATGCTCAGAGAGAAGGGATCGGCTTCTCAGAGATATTTGTGCCGACGGTATAGCAGGTGTTTATTAGATCCGTGTTTGGCGCTGGTTGGCCAACGTGATCTTAAGTTGGAAGGATGGATATGGATTCTGCACTTCTGTAAGGGAAAGTGAAGAGTAGATCTATATGAAGCAACCAGAGCGGTTCGAAGTTAAAAGGGCTGAGAAAAGACTTTGCAGGAGGTCGTGGTTCGACCTGTCGCCTAGGCAATGGTTTGATTCCTTCATGGTGAGTCAGGAATTATGACATGTGGATCGCCAATTATGACATGTCTGAAATCAATGTACTGAAGACTCGGTTAAGTGGGACGTTCAGGATGAAGGATCTAGGGGCTGCAAAGATGGTTCTCGGCGTTGAGATTGAAGGAGGAGTAAGCTTTGGTAATCACAGGAGGAATACCTTGTGTGTAGGTTTTGATCCAGGATGTGATGGGCCAGGTAAAGCTGGAGAGCGTTCCCTATGCATCTCTCCTCAAGTTTTCCTCAGGACATGTCCCAAAACAGATGAGGAAAAGTAGGATATCTCATGAGCCTTATTCGAATATGGTGGGCAGTGTATGCCATGGTCTGGTTTAGACCGGTTATTTCACAGGCTATCAGTGTTGTGAGCAAGTACCCCGACAAACAATATTGGGTAGCGGTGAGATGGTAAGAAGACTACGTCATTCTTTTGTGAAGACAGGAGCAAAGGTGGTTGGGCATGTGGATTTAGATCCGGCAGACATGATCAACAAGAAATTTCTGTAGAAAAGTTCAAGTTCTGTGAAACATCTCTGGGCTCGACGATAGCGGAAAAGAAGGACAGAGTGTGATCTTGAGCTATGATGTGAAACAGAGATAAGAGAAGAGGTCAAGGAGCTACACGGTTGAAGATTGAAGACTTAGTGGAGATTGTTAAGAAAAGTCTTAAATCGGAAGGTTTTGAGGTCGTTCGACCGGTCGTGGGAAGCTTCGACTGGTCGTGGGAGACGCTCGACCGGTCGTAGGTTCGAGCCCTGGCACAACTCAAAGTCCAACGAGTTTTTGCTGTTTTTTACTGTAGCTAGGACTGGTCGAGGGCCAGCTACGACTGGTCGAAGGTGGGCTACGACCAGTCGTAGGAGAGCCAGGACTAGTCATAGGTTACGCAGTTTGTTTCGCAATTTTGTGCGTAACTACGGATTTGAGTCCTTTCGCAACTGGGATGCAGAAGGGAAGTTTCCTAAGCTATAAATAGGTATTCCTAGGGTTTTTCTAGGTATGGTAATGTATGCAAAAGCTTTCTAAAGGGGTTCCAGGGTTTCTAAATGGTGTAGCAAGGGTGAGATTCGAGGTTGTTCGAATCGGGTAAGTCATTTCTCTTTGTAATTGATGCTTTCATAGTGGTGATCTGTCACTTTGTGCCGTGGTTTTTTCCCGAAAGGGTTTTCCACGTTAAATCTGTGTATTCTCTTGTGTGCTTGGTGCCATTTGATTGCTATCCTAGATCTAGATCTGTGTGATTCCGCAGGCCAAAATCCCTAACAAGGGTAACCCCTCTCAATAGTTATATGTGCTATAGCTCACCCAAGTCATGAATTGGCTTATTATTTTTTTAAGCCTGTGGCCCATCTTGGAATGGTGCATATGATTGAATGAGTAGATGTTCGAAACACCTCGCGGTGGGTTCCACACAACTTGCCCTCATGGGAAGTTCCCATGAGGTTCACCTCATAATACCATTTCCATATATATATACTCTGATGCTCACCCGTGCACCTACACACGTGCGCACCATTACACACGTGTCATGGGCATCTAATCCGAACGGTCCATGTGATGCGGAAACCCATGAAACCTCAATGGACAAATTTTTACCCCGATCTAAAATTCTGATGGGCCATAGCAAAGAGAAATGCAAATCAAGGGAGGAAATTGTTTTCATTTTTCATGGCCCACCAAAGTTTTGGATCAAAGTAAAAATTCGACCTTAGAGGTTTCATGAGGTGTTGCTTCACATGGACCGTTCAGATTTTAGAGTCACATAATATATGATAAGTTCTCAAAAAAGTTCGCACGAGTTCCGTGCTAACTGGTGCACAGCAAAGCATTTAGGGTGGACACACACACACACACTATGAGGTCGACCTCATGGGAACTTCCCATAAGGGTGAGTTGTGTGGGCCCCACCATGATGTATGTCAAACATCAATACTTTGCATTTGATGGGTCCCCTTTTGGTTATAAGATATCCCAACAATCAGTCATATACAGAACTTAGGTGGGCCATACCATCTAAAACTATGTGAAGACATTCCAAAAATATATAAAAGTACTTGGTTGGGCCCACCTAAGTTTCGGATGTGGCAGAAATTAAAGTTGGTCTAACCCCTCATCTAAGTGGGACACACACATCTCGGTGGGCCCAATAAATGATTATGAATATTTTAATGGGAGGGTAACTCCTCTCAAATGTTGGATGTGGTGTGGCCCAACCAAGTGATGGATTGACTTGATTTTTAACCCCATGGTCCACCATGGAATGTTGCATCTGATTGATGAGGTAGATGTTTGACATACATCACAATGAGGCCCACATAGCTAGACCTCATGGGAAGTTCCTATGAGGTCGACCTCATAGTACATTCCCCCCCCCCCCCCCCCCCCCCACATATATGGAACTCAAGTTGGCCATACCATCTACGAAGTGAAATATTGTAGTGCCACCTCTCAACTAGACACGGGGGATGGTGATGTATCAATCAGGTCAATCCATATACTGGATGGCTTACTATAAGTAAAACCTATGGGACAATCCTACCCATTACTTCATGGTTTATCCTCCATGCCAGGGTTATTGATGTAAAGCGGATCACAGAAAATTTCATTACCAAGATGGACCAGAGAAGGCCCGATTGGATCTTGAAAGTGACCAAGACCGACAGAACCCTAAAACAGGAGTATCTCGTGAATCGGAATGAGTTATTCGACATACCATATATGATTTTGGGGTAGGAGAAACTAATTTAGCTGAATTTATGAGATTCCATAGATCGATGGTCGAAATCCTTTTTAATTTCGTTTTTACTATTTATAGCAAGCTTTAGTTTGATCATAACTATTGATCCTTTGAGCTTTAGGAGTAGTGTCCAACATGAAAATGGCTTAGAAAACTTACGAGAATAACATGGTTAGTCCAAATTGGACACTTACTATTTTTGGCCAAAAATCATGAAGTCTAATATGAATCATGACCGTCTATAAATAATAAACTTACTATTTATAGTAATCACGAATTTTAGGGAGTTTGATTCTGAAACTTCTTCATGGGTTTTGTATCAGTGTTTAAAGGGTTATACATTTGTTTTTATCGATAGATCAATCAAAATTTCAATTTCTTAGAATTTATTTTTATTTTTCTTATTTTCCCTTGTGGATTTGAGAAATCTCTATAAGGAGTCCAGATAAGCTCCGTGGATTCGGAGTAGTTACCCCCTTGAGGAAGACAGTGATCGGCCTCATCACATCCATCCTTATGTCAGATACGGTCCCAGAAATGATGGATAGGATTGGGTGCAAATGGTGGTCCATGTGGGATTTAGAAAAATCATTGTTTTTGCTGAAACAAACGTATGTTGTTGTGCTGCTGCCTCTGGCCAAGTCTGGTGGCCTGTTGTTCTCGATTGTGGCTCTGTGCAGTTTCTATCTCTGCTTTTTCATTTTCGCAGGTTGTTTCTCAGATCTGTGATGATGGTCTTCGAGTGGGTCAGGTTTTTTGGTGGCTGGTCTATGAAGATGTTTCGTTGGATTGCTTGAAGTGGTCAGCCATTTAGTCGTAGCTCAGTCTACAAATAGTTTTTATTTTTCTCCCTTTTGTATAGGGTCATATGATAGGCTGCCCTAGGGATTTTTGACCCGATCGAGCTGCTTCCTGAATGTAATTAGCCTTCCTCCTTTGTGAATAAAAGTTCCTATTAATTTTTTTTAAAGTAATTTATAGCTTTTGTTATGTTTTTCAGAGAGGAGAGACCAAGCATGGCTAGTGGAGGAGGAAGTGATTTACCAAGATTCGAAGGATGGCTCGATAACTATCCAGTTAGTGTTAAACGTGTGGGGGAAAAGCTCTTCAATTGCTTTAAAAATCCAAAGATCAGAGTCATTCGTGTCAAAGGGTTTTATGGCGTGGGGGGATGGAGGATCGCCGAATATGCAGCTCGAAAGGCAAAGACTCTCATCTCTTTGATGTACAGATACCTGTGAAGGTATTGCAAAGGGATTTCAGCCTTATGAAGGTGCAAATGGAAATTGCATTCAAGTTGGGGTTGACAGCTGCTGGTAGTACTGAGGACGAAATGACCTTAAAGTTTTTAGAAGTCGGACATGAAATCTATGACTTTCTGAGGGGATGAAGGTTCTTGCTAACGATAGGAAACACATCCAAGTCCATCGACATGGAATCCATAGGAGTTCCATTTAGAAGCTCACGAACATACGATTCCAAGATTGTTTATGTAGGCTTTGGGGATGATTATAGCATGAGGGACGTGACCATCAAGCTGGAGGTGTCGTTCATAGACATGTTATACGAAGAGGCCACTAATGTGGCCTATTCTCCCAATGTTGAGGGATGTTATGCTCCTGACGCAGTCCTCAACTGTTTCTTCTACCTAATGTTATTCCGTGAAGAGGGATGTGAAGTAGAATGGCTGACAAGGTATTGGATGGCAGAGGGATTTATTACTCGAGGCAGGATGGAAGAAGATGACGATTGGAGGCTTCAACAGAAGAAGGTGGAGGCACTATTGAGAGAACCCGAGGACCATTTCATGGCATACTACAGGAGTAACAAATGGGGACTTTCATCGAGGATTCGTATGGCATCTAGAGATCTAAAAAGTTCTTCAACTCATGATAGATTTTGGAGTGAAAGTCCACTGCCGAGAGAGATTTGTGAGTGGGAAAACATTCATAGGAAGAATGTACTGGTATAGGAGGAAGAAACATACCTTCCTCCTCTTGCTCCTAATTGCCCTAAACTCTCCACTTTAATTTTTACAGTAATTTCATGTAGTGACGGTCTAAAAATCATCATACCTGACCCCTTCTTTGAGCAAATGCAGGGCCTTCGAGTCCTCGTTCTTAACAAGCTAGATAACAAATTCCTTCCTCCCTCTATTTCTTGCTTGCACAATCTCAGACTTCTGATAATAGAAGGTTGGGAAAAGTTAGAGTCTCTCCCCTCTTCCTTCCAAGCTCTGCACAAGCTTGAGTTCCTTGAAGTTTCAAAATCTCATTCTTTGGAATCAATACTCGTATGAGTGCTTTATACAGATGAACAACCTTTGATTTCTCTCTCTCGATGGAAAGAAAATCAGATCACTGCCTTCCTCAGTTTCCAAGCTGTGCACACTCCATGAACTCAAGTTAACAAGCTCTGACTCGTTAATGGAACTGCCAGATGAGAGCTTCGAGCGTATGCAGCGGCTTCGGGTTCTTGACTTGAGCAATAGTTCTAATCTGAAATCCCTTCCGTCGTCACTCTTGAAGTTGCTCAATCTTAGGCGACTCGTACTAGCAAATTGTTATTCCTTAAAGATCAAGTTGCTGCCACATTTGTAAAAGCTCACCGCTCTCGAAGAGCTTATCCTCTGCAATTGTAATTCCTTGGAAGATATTGAGGATGTCTCTTCTTCCCTTGGAAATATCCTGCCAAAGCTCTGCATTTTTGACCTTTCTGGAATTAAGCCCTTTTAGCGCCTCTCCCTAAGAGGTAATCAAAGCTTGGAATTTCTAAACTTGGTTGGGCTTACAAGCCTTTAAGTGCTTAGTCTTTCAGGCACCAGGCTCCAAAAGTTTCCAGAAAAAATGCATCGAACGGATAATCTAAGGCGTCTAGACATGCAATGCATGGATCACATTCTCGAGATCAACTGGGATGGTATGAGCATTAAGCTTGAGGAGCTCAACATTGATCAGTATGGGGCCCTTAATTTATTTACCCATAATGAATGGCCAAGAAACAGAGGTGGGGCGCGAATAAGGTTAAGTAATTCAAAGCTTTTACAATCTTTCATGCCATCCTCAAATTTGTGGAGAGCCAAATGCTTCTCTCAATTCCATATCCACTTCTCTCCTTGCCAAGTAGACCAACGGGGAAGAGGTAAAGGCATCCATCTCCACCAGGGAAGAAAATTCCTGTATAAATATATCAATTCCAAGGGCCAAACATGTGATATACCATTTTCTGCAAGCCATTTTAACAGGCATTTGGATATTTGTGGAGGTAGTAGTTCCCCGAATGGTATTGATGGGGTTCTCGGTCACACAGAATTATTCACTCTGTGCGACAATGCCTTTGTCCGAAGATTATCAGATTTGGGCGATGTCAATAGAATGACGGAACTGAAAGAATGCCGAGTCGACAAGTGCAAGCAGATGGAGAAATTCTTTGAGGGAGAGAATGCAAGCTCTGACACTTTAAGTCTCCTGGAGAACGTATGGATGTCCTATCTTGCAAGACTGAAGAGCATATGTGAGGGTACTTATGGGAGCCGAAGCTTTGCAGGCCTAAATCACATACATCTGTCCTAGACTCGTCACCGTCTTCTCCTCTAGTGTATCTTTACAAAGCCTGGAGAAGCTCGAAATCAGATTTTGTAGTAGACTAGAGGCTGTGTTTGGACAGAATGATACCGTGCAAGGCTCACTCCAACGATTACACACGGTATGTCTATGGGAGCTACCAAAGCTAGAGAGTATTTGCCATGGCACTTATTTGTCGGCGCTGAAGAATTTGAAGGTGAGGGGATGTAGGAAGCTGAAAAAGCTTCCTCTTACTGTTGAGGACAATGCTTCCGGTTCTACTTCCATTGGGGGTGGTGATGGTTCTGCAGTGGTGGAAGGGGAGTTGAAATGGTGGAACAGTCTCAAATGGGAAAAGGCGAGCATCAAGCGCCACTTCCGCTACAAAGAATCGCGCCCCGTTTACCCGACGTTGATGATTCTTCTCTCTTTAAGGCTGTGATTGTTAGAGTATGCACTGACTTAGTCATTCGAGACATCTAACTGTCGGATCTGCCAACTGAATGTTACTGCAAGTGATAAAACCAATCTGACCGTAGTTGGTTTAACTACTGGAGAGAAAGTGTCAAAGTAGTCGATTCCAGATTTCTGATCAAAGCCCTTTGCCACAAGTCTGGCTTTGTAGCGTTCAATGCGACCATCAGGGTGTCGTTTAATTTTGAATACCCACTTATTCCTCATGACATGTTAACCATTTGGTCGTGGACAGAGAGACCACATTCCATTCTCCATCAAAGCATCAAATTCACGTCCCATAGCTTGTCTCCACTCAGGTTTTGCTACTGCTTGCGTATAGCAAGTTGGCGCAGATTCTATAAGGACATTAGTGAAACAATAGAAAGGATGACGAGTGGCATAGAACATATTAAATCCAGGATATTCTTTAGGTTTTGAATTTCCTGTTTTAGAAGGTGTTATGATAACTCTGTCAGGTTGCGGAGATGGAAGAGTGGGACTTGTCTGATGTAGAGAAGAAGTCGTGTATAGGTCGGAAGCTGAAGGATTTTCAGGTGAAATGGTATCGTGGTCAGGAGAGGAAGGTAAAGCATGATTATTGTCTTGATCATGAGGAGAAGCAGGGGCTATAATATTTGTTGAAACAGGAACAATTGAATTAGAAGTGGAATTGGTATTTAAATGTACTGGAAGTGCAGGTGATATGGGAAACAAACCTGTTGACATATTGCTGTCATTTTCTGGTGAAATTTGGTTGTTATCCTTTGCTGGAAAGGAGTCCTCATCAAATATTACATGCCTCGAGATGTAGACCCTACCGGTGTCCAAATCTAAACATCTATAACCTTTTAGTTGACTAGCATACCCGAGGAAGAGGCATTGTTTGCTTCGAAAGGATAACTTGTTATCTTCATAAGGTCGTAAGTATGGATAACAAGAACGTCCAAAGGTCCTAAGGGAACTGTATGATGGTAGCTTTTCATGGAGCATGAAATAAGGAGACAGATTGTGGAGGACTTTTGTAGACAGGCGATTTATGAGAAAGATTGCTGTAAGAAAGGCATCAGTCCAATATTTAGTTGGTAGATGTGCTGTGGCTAATAAAGTTAAACCAGTTTCTTGTATATGTCGATGTTTTCTTTCAGCAATGCCATTTTGCTGTGAAGTATAAGGGCAAGTTAATCTATGATATATCCCATGTTTTGCTAAAAAAGATTTGAAATTGTTGGAAAGATATTCTCCCCCATTATCTGACTGTAATTGCTGAATTTTAGAAGAAAATAAATTTTCCACAAGAGCTTTGTATTCTTGAAAAATAACAAATACATCAGATTTAAATCTCATGGGATACATCCATGTGAATCTACTAAAATCATCGACAAAAAGAACATAATAGCGACAGCCACCAATAGAATTTACTGGAGAGACCCATACATCAGTGTGAACGAGCTGTAAAGGCTTTGTAGATTGACGGGTGGAATCAGTAAATGGGAGTTTTGTAGCTTTTCCTAATTGACAAGAGCTACAGAAACTCAACTGTTTAGAAGGCTTAGAAAAAGACAAGTGAGGGCACAAATGATCTAAGGTGGACTTGGCAGGATGCCCCAGACGATTGTGCCAATGGTCCAACGAAGTTTTTATTCCTAGCTTGGCAGTGAGGCAACGTAATTTATTTAAGGAACTCTTGTGACCAGCAAGTGGATAAAGACCATTTTCAACCTTTCCTTGAAGCAAGATGCGACCCGTCTAGTTGTCCTTTACACAAAAATCAATACCAGTTAGTACCAGTCAGTACAAAATAACAATCAGTGCATACTTAGTCAATGATCAGTTGCGAGAATCAGTGATCAGTTACAAGAATCAAGACAGTTCAGCAACTATGCCACTGGCACTGATTATGTTGCAACACCTGAACCACCTGAACCATCTGCACATTCTTCTCATTCTGTTAAACCATAATCTGATTGTATTCCTTAATATTCTCCAGTTTGTTGTATGTAATCTTCTATATATTACCATTGAATACAAAGTGAAAAGTAACCAAATCAGTTCATAATATCTTCTCTCTGATTTACTTCCTCCACTTTATAATTTTTGCAGTGATGATCTAGTGTGTGTTTATGTTTTAATGTGTTGATTGGTTTGCATAATCTTTTTGTGTGTGAAAGCTTCCGCTGCTAGTGGTGGTGATGGTGTAATTGTTGAAGGAGTGTTCGTAGGGTCCATCAACCTCAATTTGTAAGATGAAAGCCTCCAAAACTAGGTCTTCTTCAATGAGTGGCACCCTTTCATCAGGTTTTGATAATTCTTCTTCACTCTGGATGTGTGATTAACGGTACATATCATGTTTGATATTCGTTTGTTGTGTGCAAAATAAAGGTCTACATTTAGTTGATTACAAAGCTATTGGTGTGGAAAATGATTTTGATTGCTTGTGACTTTATAGCCATGAAGCTTGTGTTGGTAACAATAGTTGACGGCTCTTGTTTTGAACAGCAAATAATAATGATAGGGCTCGTTGATGAGTGGACCAACTTGAATTTTGGTTGAGGATTCCCTGTGACCCGGAACTAAGGGTGCACACAGCTCAGTTTGACCTGGTTCTGGGGTGAAACCAGAATTGAACCATTCCCAACTATTCCAGGAAAAACAGAATCGGAACTGTACTGTTTGCACCCTAGAACTGATTCGAACCGGACCGGTTCCAAGAAAAACAGAACCTGAACCATATTGTTTACACCCTAGAACCGATTCGAACCTGATCAGTAAAACCTAGTTGGTTGATTCGATTCTCTTACTGTTCTTGTTTTTTATAATCCAATCCAATTGCAACTTATATACATATATATATATATATATATATATAAAATCCAGCCCAATTTAATGGTTTTTTTATAATCCAATCTAATTGCACTGGTTTTTAGAGATAGAGAGAAGCCACGAAACAGGGGAGAATAAATCAGGATAATTGTTTCTTCTTCTTCTTCTTCTTTTTGTTTTTTTTTTTTAAAAAAAACCTTTTTTTATTCAAAAAATTAAAATTAAAATATTTATTAACTAGCGGGTTCGGTTCGGGGTTCGAATCCAAGGTTCGGTTCTATGGTCGGGCTAACAGTCCGGTTTGGTTCTACAAAACCCAAACAAAGAACTGAACCTAACTAACAATTTCTTTGATTGTCGAAATCAGAACAGTTGTGCTTTAGAACCTGACCAAACCATACGACCCAATTTACTGGTCCCAGGGTTCCCGTGTGCACCCCTACCCAGAATACATTGATATTCCTATACGTGAGGTTGTATGGGGCCCACAAAGATGTCCGTGATAAATCCACTCCGTCCATCTGTTTTGAAAAACCACCAGGACAGTACTGTGAAAATCAAGGAGATCCAAAACTCAGGTGGCCCACACCACACAAAACATTGGGCATTGAAAGTCCGCAAGTGACAAAAGTTTTATATCAGGATGATATTTGCTCCTACAGTTTATGTAACATCCTGGATTTTCACTGTTTTGGATTTCCAAAAATCCTTGAAATTTCTTTTTAATTAACTTATAAAATCACTTAATGATCATTATCATTCAATGTTAGTTTATACTAGGGTGGACCAGTCTAGTTATGATGGGACCAAGTGCGGGCCGCCAAGCCAGATGGCCCGTTTACACTTAACAACAGCCCGTGTGGGCCACCTAGGGACCGAGAAGGGTCAGAAAAATATAAAACTTTAGAAAATCATAGATCTCACTGGGCTTGTGGTCCATCGCGGACTGCGGACCCAGTGGACACCCAGAAGTACCATCTGACGCTTGCCCAATGCGCCCCACCAATGCCAGAGTTAAAATCTGGCACTGACAAAAGAAACTGAGACCTCAGGCTTTTCAACCATCATATTTCTTCCAAATTTACCAAGAAGGTCTAATGTATTTTACTACACCCGTCCACGAAATCAAGGACTCGATCGTGGATCGGTGACCGTTGATCGCAAATCGGACCCGTGCGATCAAACCCCATATCTGATCGCTCCCAAATTTTGCATGGCCCTTCATCGGGCCATGAATCACCTACCCTATAAATTTCATGACCAGAGGGCCACCAAAAATGCCCCATCAATCAGAATGGGCCTCTTAGGGCCACTTAAAGGTCGGAATCGCTTACTCAGACCCCATATCCGTTCATCTGTTTGATCTCAGATTTTGCATGGCCCCTCATCGGGCCATGAGACACCTACAGCCTGAATTTGGTGACCGGAGGAGTGATAGAGCCGCCTCAACATCAAATAGGGTGTCCTATAGAGCTATTTTGGGAAATTATGGAAACATAAGGCCAATGGGCCCAACTCTAGGGAATAAACCCTAGCTCTCTCTCATAACCCCCATTCTCCAACAACCCATCTCTCTCTCCCTCATAACTTCCCCAAATCTCCCACCACTAAACCTCTCTCCCTCATAAATCCTCAATTCCCCTACAACCCATCTCTCTTCCTTATAACTTCTCCATCTCCCAGCAACAAATCTCTCCTCATAGCCACCACATTATCCAATGACCAAGGAGAGCTATGGTGGACCCTAAATCGAGGTGGAGCCTATGGAAATCAAACCTCACATCTCCCTACTTCATCTCCAAGAAGAAATCTCATCCGCAACCGCCCTTTTCATTCCGTTGATTGCCTAGGTAAGATCCAACACTCATTCTCCTTGAAACCCTTGTGATAAGAAGGGTTTTTCTTGAGATTCTAACATGCAAATGTTGCTTTAGGGATTCCAACCGATCAACCCCCAAAATCCACCCTCCTAGGGCATTCCCAAGCCTTCAACGAATCCGAAGGTGCGGACTATTGTTCTTAGGTGGCCTAACACCAATTTTACTATGGGTTTAATGATTTTGATTGTTTGGATGTCCCTAGGAATTGCATGATTGTTGAAATTCGTATGGGATGCATGTTGATCCTCATTTGGTGTTGCTATTGCCTTTCACATGATTAGGTATTTGGATGATTAGGTGCTCATGCCTTGTTGATTTTTCCCTACATTGTTGTTTCATAGAATGTATGATGATCGTGTGCATATGATTTCTTGCAATGGTGGAAGTGCTTAACTTCCACACACACACACACACACCTCACTTGCACTTGTATTATGATATTGTTGGCTTTGATTGGTATGAGAATCTGAATTGTATGTTGAGAAGCTTGAGAACATGAAGGTTGTATATGCTAGATGACGCATTGGTAGGCGGCATGCTAGGGTTGCTACTCGTACCCTTAGGTTGGTCAGGAAATATGAGGAGAGCGAAGGTGGCTCCATTGGTAGGACCGCCTAGAGGCTAAACCATGGGTTTTGGGCGGGTGTGACAGGCGGCTGTAGTTCTACTACGTGGGACCCTTGTGCCCGAGGTCACTCGTCTCACACTCGCCTGACTCATGTGGTCTAGCCTAGTGACTGATCAACCCTGTTTGTTAACCTTGTGTGCTCACATATGTATGGAATTTGAACCACCCTGCAACCATTGTAGCCCATCGATAATCCACCTGAAACTGGTCCATAGCCTCGTGAGCCGGGCATGGTGGAATGGGACACTATGTCCGAGCTGTCGGCCTACGCTGGGGTACCGCGCCTCCCCGTAGTGACCCCGAGCGATCCCTTCCTTTCGGCACTCCTCATGTGCTTGGAGTCGGGGATGAGGAACCCGACGGGATCACAGAACGCGAGGTCTCGGCCTCCCGTGTTGGGGGGTCTTGGCCTCGCAACCAGCTTAGGGCATTGATACGTAGGGTGAATCAGAATCCCCAACCTGCTAGATGAATGGACTTAACTAATAACTTGGCTAACACGATCGCATTGCACGTATTAGTTAGGGTAGGTCGCTCTGAGGGAGTGTTGTCATATGCAATCATTAAATGGAGTCGCTTGAGGGAGTGTTGTGGCGAGGGCGTGCATCATATCATCCGGCATGCATGTATTTAAATAAGAGTTGCTAGGTATTGATGAATGACTATTTTTCATTAAGTTCATATTACAATTGATGCCTGTTATAACTTAAGACTAATAGTTCACACTGAGTTGATCACTCACTCCCACTCTGGGATGGTGTTTTAAAACACCAACCAGACCCATTCATAGATGCAGGTGACCTAGTACATGAGAAACCTGACGAGGTGAGCTTTGACGAGGAGGACGAGTTCTCCTACTTTCAGCTGATGGACGGCTCTTCATCGGCTTGATCGGGTTGAATTTGGATTTGCTTAGCCGCGGGCTCTGCTTTAGTCTTTTGGATATAGCCTTTTTTCATTATCCTGTTGGACAACGCCTTGGGCGACTCTTTATTATTTTTGGACCTGTATATTTATGAGATTTTATTCATTTCAGTAGACTGGTGCGATTGTGCTTCATGCTTCAGGTAATTCCAAATTGCGCAGTTAAATTTGATTAATCATAAAAACCATAAATGCATGATAAGTGACACTCGGGAACTCGGGAGTCGAGTCTATGCACGACCCCTAATTTTTCAGGGCGTTGCAAGATGGTATCAGAGCAATAGTTTGGAATCCCTTGGGCCATGGGTCATGAACTCACCAACGCGTCCGCTGACTTGAGAGGAAACACAATAACGATATAGAAACGATAGGAAATGCCATGAAGACTTAGAATGGTAGGAACCATCCTTGAACCGGAACCGGCGACCTTAGATGAACGATAAGACTTCCCAGGGATTAGGATTGGGTAGCGAGAGATAGTAAGGACGCTAGGAAACAGGTCCGAGAAACTTACAATACCTTAGCCCGATGATAGGAACGAACCAGAACTAAATGATTAGAGGGTTAAGGCCACAGTCCAAGTCCAAACAAGCTAACACCAAACCAAATTTGATATTTTCGACCCATTGGGGGGTAAGGACTTAAGGGAGAATGAAATTTCAATAAAAATAGTGAAAATATAGAAAAATATAGTTTTAACCTCTAACTGGGAGGTATCTTATGGAATGGATAGGCCCATTGTATAGATTAGCTCGTTCTACCCCAAAATCATATATGGCATGTCCCGGGGGGCCTTACTGGCGCCCAAAAAAACACCCGACAAGTTGCCAGATTCCCAAACCATATGGCCACCCCGCCGCCCACCAGTCCCGCCCAACGTTCAAAGACCCCGCCGATGGTCCAGTGGACCACGTGGCCCCTGCCGCTCGCCCCGCCACCCATATGGTCACCCCACCGCTCACCCCGCCGCCTGCGTTTCCACCCCGCCGAAATTTCTGCAATTTTAGGTCAACTTCAAAAATCCATATCTCCTTCGTTACAACTCCATTTTAGGTGATTCAAAAGCCAGATTAAATATGAATGAGTCTATTTTTATATAAAAATACTAAAATAATAAAATAAAAATTTTAATATATCTAAAATTAAGCTGTTCTGTCAACTGTCCAAAATTTTTTTTTGATTTCAGGCAGCTGTTGTTCCTTGAATTTTAATAATTTATTTACAATTCTAAATGAGATGAAATTTGGTACGATGACTTAAAACTTGATGATAAATCATCATAAAAATTTTAAAAATAATCCAGTTCTAAAGGTACAAGAAACGTTATAAGATGTCCCCTCTCTCTATGTATACCTTGTACTCGTATGGGGCCCACTTTCCTTGCAAGTAAAGGCTCCATAGCCCTATTTCCTCTCATTTTTTTCCCTCCCTAATACTCCTAAACATTTAGTGAAGCCTCTCCCTTTTTCAAAAATCTCAAATCCCCCATCTCTCCTTCATTACAACCCATCATCACCTCTTTCACATCTTCACCTCTTCTTCCTCATTCCCAAACTCATTATCTCAAGAACCCATTCTCATTCCTCCCATCCTCATTTCCAAGAACCATTACATTCTCACTTTCAAAACCCATTTACAAGCATCCCTCCCTAAAACCCATTCTAGAACCCATATCTAACTCACACTCTCTATCTCCCACCTCCAAACTCTACTCCTAAAATCCAATCCTCCGAAACATCTTCTTCTCTTTTTCAAAACCCATTTCTTTTGTTTATTCCCACATATAAACTCTCAACTTATTTTCCAAATCCCTCTCATCACCCATATTTCCTTCTAGACTCATTCACTAAAACCCCACTCCTTTCACTCTCTTCTCCCCATTTCCAAATTTCACTTCCCACAACCTACCTCAAGACCATCCTCAACTTCATTTTCCCAAACACCATTCCAATATCACTTTCAAAGCCCACTTCCTAAAACAAACTCCCAAAACCATTCCATCCCCATTTCCCAAAACCTATCTCAAATCCCAATCTCTACTCAAACCTCATATCCTCAACTCACCTTCCATTTCATCTTACACAACCTCATCTCAAACCCATTCCTAAATTTCATTTTCCAAACCCTTCTCAAATCCATTCACACCCAAAACTCATTTCCATTTCTCAACTCTCATTCTAAAAGTCATCCCTAAGACCATTCCTCCAACAATCCACCCACATTCCTCACACCCAAATCTTTCCTAGCCTAGAAAAATGTCGTTCATAGCGACCGTCATCTCCTTTTTCACCATTCTAACGATTCTTTCCCTTCTGGGGAGGAAGCGGCCCCACTTTCGCTCGACTCAGGCGAGTAGCCACACGACCTTACTAACGACTAGTAGTTTGTTAATGCGGTTAAGTCTAATGCATGTACTGAAGGATGGTTAGGACATTTGCTTAATTAGCTTGTATTTCTGTTGTGTCTAGCTTATCTAGTAATGCTTGAAATCCATGCTGTAACATGTAATTGGTCATACCTATGGCATTTTGAAATTTATGTGAATGTATGGATTATTTTGGAATTTTCTTGTCGTCTTGTGAATGCATGTATGAATAGTTGTCTTATTGCGTCCATCTTAGTGTTATTAGCACTCTAAACCACCAGAATACCTTAGAACTTCCGATTCTTCCTCCTCTCTCAAAATTAATGAAAAACAAGGCATGTTTTGCTCATAACTTGTTAGCCTTAGGATCGAAACTGCAACATACAAATACAATCTTAGGCCATTGGAAACCTTTCTGAGATAATCGTTTGACCATAAGCATAGTGAAGTATTCATTAATCACTAATTTGGACATGAACTAAAACGAGAACAATCTTTGACCAAGACCCAAAGGACAACCTTATAAATAGGAGATTTAAACTTTCCAATGATGGCTAAACAATTAGATTGATCGGACTACGGAATTACGGAACCACACATCTGTGAAGTACTCGCGGCTTAACCCAATTCTCATTCCTGGGTGAATACCAATAGACTCATTGCTTTGACCGAGCAGAAGACCAGGATCTACCAGGACTAAGAAGGGATACAATGATCTTTCTGCCCTGGTCAGACAGAGGATCGACGTATGAGATCAAAGTCTACCACAACTGTCTTTCCGTTTTAGCCCTATCATAAAAAGAAGAATATACCACCATTAGGTAAACCTTACCAACAACCACTTAATACGATAATAATGATTTTGACATTTGTTTTCAAACCTCAGATGTGAAAACTTTTAAGGGGGGTAGATCATAATGAGCAAGGCTAGCGTATTTAATATATATACCCTAAAACGTACATAAACTAGAGACCAGCAAAACTTAAGCAAATAAAATGATAATATCTTTACTTATTACCCTTAGACAATTTCGGGGATGAAATTGTTTTTAAGGGGGGTAGATTGTAACATCCTGGATTTTCACTGTTTTGGATTTCCAAAAATCCTTGAAATTTCTTTTTAATTAACTTATAAAATCACTTAATGACCATTATCACTCAATGTTAGTTTATACTAGGATGGACCAGTCTAGTTATGATGGGACCAAGTGCGGGCCACCAAGCCAGATGGCCCGTTTACACTTAACAACAGCCCGTGTGGGCCACCCAGCGACCGAGGAGGGTCAGAAAAATCTAAAACTTTAGAAAATCATAGATCTCACTGGGCTTGTGGTCCATCGCGGACTGCGGACCCAGTGGACACCCAGAAGTACCATCTGGCGCTTGCCCAATGCGCCCCACCAATGCCAAAGTTAAAATCTGGCACTGATAAAAGAAACTGAAACTCTGGGCTTTTCAACCGTCGTATTTCTTCCAAATTTACCAAGAAGGTCTAATGTATTTTACTACACCCGTCCATGAAATCTAGGACCCGATCGTGGATCGGTGACCGTTGATCGGAAATCAGACCCGTGCGATCAAACCACATATCCGATCGCTCCCAAATTTTGCATGGCCCTTCATCGGGCCATGGATCACCTACCCTATAAATTTTATGGCCAGAGGGCCACCAGAAATGCCCCATCATCAGAATGGGCCTCCTAGGGCCACTTAAAGGTCGGAATCGCTTACTCAGACCCCATATCCGTTCATCTGTTTGATCTTAGATTTTGCATGGCCCCTCATCGGGCCATAAGACACCTACACCCCGAATTTGGTGGCCGGAGGAGTGATAGGGCCGCCTCAACATCAAATAGGGTGTCCTATAGGGCTATTTTGGAAAATTATGGAAACATAAGGCCAATGGGCCCAAATCTAGAGAATATACCCTAGCTCTCTCTCACAACCCCCATTCTCCAACAACCCATCTCTCTCTCCCTTGTAACTTCCCCAAATCTCCCACCACCTAACCTCTCTCCCTCATAAATCCTCAATTCCCCTACAACCCATCTCTCTTCCTCATAACTTCTCCATCTCCCAACGACAAATCTCTCCTCATAGCCACCACATTATCCAACGACCAAGGAGAGCCATGGTGGACCCTAAATCCAGGTGGAGCCTACGGAAATCAAACCTCACATCTCCCTACCTCATCTCCAAGAAGAAATCTCATCCGCAACCGACCTTTTCATTTCGTTGATCACCTAGGTAAGATCCAACACTCATTCTCCTTGAAACCCTTGTGATAAGAAGGGTTTTGCTTGAGATTCTAACATGCAAATGTTGCTTTAGGGATTCCAACCGATCAACCCCCAAAATCCACCCTCCTAGGGCGTTCCCAAGCCTTCAACGAATCCGATGGTGCGAACTATTGTTTTTAGGTGGCCTAACACCAATTTTACTATGGGTTTAATGATTTTGATTGTTTGGATGTCCCTAGGAATTGCATGATTGTTGAAATTCGTATGGGATGCATGTTGATCCTCATTTGGTGTTGCTATTGCCTTTCACATGATTAGGTATTTAGATGATTAGGTGCTCATGCCTTGTTGATTTTTTCCTACATTGTTGTTTCATACAATGTATGATGATCGTGTGCATATGATTTCTTGCAATGGTGGAAGTGCTTAACTTCCACACACACACACACACACCTCACTTGCACTTGTATTATGATATTGTTGGCCTTGCTTGGTATGAGAATCTGAATTGTATGTTGAGAAGCTTGAGAACATGAAGGTTGTATATGCTAGATGACGCATTGGTAGGCAGCATGCTAGGGATTGCTACTCGTACCCTTGGGTTGGTCAGGAAACATGAGGAGAGCGAAGGTGGCTCCATTGGTAGGACCGCCTAGAGGCTAAACCGTGGGTTTTGGGCGGGTGTGCTCGGGCGGCTGTAGTTCGACTACGTGGGACCCTTGTGCCCGAGGTCACTCGTCTCACACTCGCCTGACTCATGCGGTCTAGCCTACTGACTGATCAACCCTGTTTGTTAACCTTGTGTGCTCACATATGTATGGAATCTGAACCACCCTGCAACCATTGTAGCCCATCGATAATTCACCTAAAACTGGTCCACAGCCTCGTGAGCCGGGCATGGTGGAATGGGACACTATGTCCGAGCTGTCGGCTTACGCTGAGGTACCGCGCCTCCCCGTAGTGACTGCGAGCGATCCCTTCCTTTCGGTACTCCTCATGTGCTTGGAGTCGGGGATGAGGAACCCGACGGGATCACGGACCGCGAGGTCTCGGCCTCACGTGTTGGGGGGTCTTGGCCTCGCAACCAGCTTAGGGCATTGATATGTAGGGTGAATCAGAATCCCCAACCTGCTGGATGAATGGACTTAACTAATAACTCGGCTAACACGATTGCATTGCACGCATTAGTTAGGGTGGCGACTCGGAAGTCGAGGTCGCTCTGAGGGAGTGTTGTCATATGCGATTGTTAGATGGAGTCGCTTGAGGGAGTGTTGTGGCGAGGGCATGCATCATATCATCCGGCATGCATGTATTTAAATAAGAGTTGTTAGGTGTTGATGAATGACTGCTTTTCATTAAGTTCATATTACAATTGATGCCTGTTATAACTTGAGACCAATAGTTCATACTGATTTGATTACTCACTCACACTCTGGGACGGTGTTTTAAAACACCAACCAGACCCATTCATAGATGCAGGTGACCCAGTGCATGAGGAACCTGGCGAGGTGAGCTTTGAAGAGGAGGAAGAGTTCTCCTACTTTCAGCTGATGGGCGGCTTTCCATTGGCTTGATCGGGCTGAATTTGGATTTGCTGAGCCGCGGGCTCCGCTTTAGTCTTTTGGATATAGCCTTTTTTCCTTATCCTGTTGGGCAACGCCTTGGGTGACTCTTTATTATTTTTGGACCTATATATTTATGAGATTTCCTTCATTTCAGTGGACTGGTGCGATTGTGCTTCATGCTTCAGGTAATTCCAAATTGTGCAGTTAAATTTGATTAATCATAAAAACCGTAAATGCATGATAAGTGACACTTGGGAACTCGGGAGTCGAGTCTATGCACGACCCCCGATTTTTCGGGGCGTTACAGTTTATCTGAGTAGTAATAACCCTGTGGACGGTTTGGATGGCATATAAACACATGATCAGATCCAGGAAGGTTTCAATGGTGGACGTTTCTGTTCCCACAGTTTTTTTGGCCCACCTGAGCTTTGGATCTGCCTGATCTTTAGAATAATATTGTATTATAGTGTTTCAAAATAGATGGACGGAGCGGACTTTTCACTGGCATCTCTGTGGGCACCACACAACCCCCAGCACAACTATATCTCAGTGCCCAAGGTGACCGGCAATCCGCGTCGTTGGCTCTGTCATTGGAATATCGGTTAGTGGACGTACTTAGCTTTCGATTTCTACAAATAGGGACCATGGTTCAGCAGACCATTGATTTTATGCGACTCCCTGTGGATAGCGATGCCCCGAAATTTTCACAAATATGAAGGCCTTTTCTCTAGGTAGTTAAGAGTATTGATGTTTTTCCTCATCCAGAACCTATCTGCAAACCCAAACCGAATGGATATACTTGACCTAATGGGGAAATTTCGGATTGCATGGTTCATCCTCAGCGGATCCCTCTCGTACAAACCAGATCCGGATTGTACGTTGATTCACCTATTTTGTACTCTTTCATACACGGGGAAGATGGAAGAAAGGAGTTGATGCTCTGGTCGAGCATTAAGAATCATAAGCTAGCTTTCGCACAGCCACCCTGGCCCTCAATTAGTGAATGCATACAAACATATATCATGAGAATTTATCTAGGAACCCATCTAAGAACCGGACTAATTTAATTTTATATTATAACAAAATCATGTACTTAGCCTAGTTAATAAGTGAACTCTCGGTAGAACCATATGTCAATGGTTCGACTCCAATTATCACAGGAATTATAATTTTTTACCAAAATTTATGAAATTATAACACTACAAGAAAAGACACTTTTACCAACGAAAATTTTCGTAGGCAAAAGTCTAATTTTCATAGGCAAAAAGTTTTACCCGTGAAAATTTTCGTTGGCAAATTCCTTGCTAAAAGTCCGAGAGGGAAAACTTTTACCCACGAAAAAAACATTTCGTTGGCAAAGGTAAGACTATTGCCGATGAAATATTTCATAGGCAAAACATTTTACGAACGCTAATTTTCGTTGGAAAAAATATTAACAAAACTTTTTACCTACGAATAAATTTGTAGGTAAAAATATTTACAGGACTTTTTAGCTACCAAAAATTTCGTAGCTAAAAATATTTAAAGATTTTTTACCTACGAATATTTTACTAGCTAAAAATATTTAAAACACTTTTTACCTACCAACAATTTCGTAGCTAAAAATATTTACAAGACTATTTACCTACCAACAATTTCGTAGCTAAAAATATTTAAACACTTTTAACCTACCAACAATTTCGTAGCTAAAAGTATTTACAAGACATTTTACCTACGAATATTTTCGTAACTAAAAATATTGAAAAAACTTTTTACCTAGCAATAGTTTCGTAGCTAAAAGGTATTTACAAGACATTTACCCACAAATATATTTGTAGGTAACAATACTTAGAAAACTTTTACCTACCACTATTTTCGTAGGTAAAAATATTTACCAATCATAGGTAACTTTTAACTACGAAAATTTTCGTAGGTAAAAACTTAGATGAGACTTTTACCTACAAAAATATTTGTAGGTAAGAACTTCAATGAGACTTTTACCTACGAAAATTTTCGTAGGTAATTTTTTTTTTTTCCCACACAAAATTCTTGATATGCACATGATATACACCTGTTACAATATATTTCTTGATATATATATACACCTGTTATGTAATATATTTCATCATATTCACATTCACATTCACATCCATTTAACTCCGAAGTACATAAATAAATTCATCCAAACATAAACTACATCATGCATAAATACATATAAATTTAACATCGTAAATAAAATACAAAATATCCAATTAGGTGCGGCGGTGCGGACAATGCGCCCTCCTCGCTACTCATGCACTGCTTGTACTGCTTGTGTAACAAGGAGTGGTACTCCTTAAACCGCTCTTTGATCATGTCGTCAACGGCAAAGGAAATGTGCGGAAAACTCAAATCCAATTCAAATTTATCCTGCAATTTCGTAAATAATAGATTAAGGCAATAAACTTATTAAGAAAATAACTTAACCGTAAATGAACTTTTATCAAATAAATTAAGATTTATAAGTATAGGTTTAGGTTTAAGTTAAGGTTAAGGTTAAGGTTAAGGTTAAGGTTAAGGTTAAAAGGTAAAGGTTTAGGTTTAGGTTTAGGTTATAGGTTATAGCTTTAGAGAATTGAGAATAGGTTAAGGTTTAGGTTAACGAAATCGAGTTCGGGTTCGAGGATCGGGTTTAGGTTTGGCTTTTCATGTTTAGGTTTAGGTTTAGGTTTGGGAGTTGAGATCGGGATTAGGTGTAGGTTTAGGTTTAGGCATTTGAGAATACATTTAGGTTTTAAGTTTAGGTTTAGGTTTAGGTTCAATTTTTAGTTTATAGGTTTAGGTTATAGGTTTAGGTTTAGGTTAAGGTTAGGTTATAGGTTATAAGTTTAGGTTATAGCTTATAGGTTATAGGTTAAGGTTTAGGTTATAGGTTTTGGTTTAGGTATGTTATAGGTTTAGGTTTAGATTTTAGGTTTAGGTTAAGGTTATAGGTTTTGGTTTAGGTATGTTATAGGTTTAGGTTTAGATTTTAGTTTTAGGTTAAGGTTATAGGTTTTGGTTAGGTTTAGGTTAAGGTTATAGGTTATAGGTTATAGCTTTAGGGAAGTAAGAATAGGTTAAGTTTTAGGTTTAGGAAATCGGGTTCGGGTTCGGGTTTAGTCTTGGGTTTTCAAGTTTAGGCTTAGGTTTAGGTTAGGGAGTTGATATTAGGATTAGGTGTAGGTGTAGGTTTAGGTTTAGGGATTTGAGAACACATTTAGGTTTTAAGTTTAGGTTTAGGTTTAGGTTTTAGGTTTACGTTATAGGTTATAAAATGTGAGGGAACTAAGAATAGGTTAAGGTTTAAGTTTAGGAAATCGGGTTCGGGTTTGGGATGGGGTTTAGGTTTGGGTTATCAAGTTTAGGTTTAGGTATAGGTTAGGGAGTTGAGAATAGGATTAGGTGTGGGTTTAGGTTTAGGGATTTGAGAACACATTTAGGTTTTAAGTTTAGGTTTAGGTTTAGGTTTTAGGTTTAAGTTATAGGTAGGTTATAGGTTATAGCTATAAGGAATTGAGAATCGGTTATGGTTTAGGTTTAGGAAATCGGGTTCGGGTTCGGGATCGGGTTTTGGATTTGGTTTTCAAATTTAGGTTTAGGTTTAGGTTAGGGAGTTAAGATTAGCATTAGGTGTAGGTTTAGGATTAGGGATTGGAGAACACATTTAGGTTTTAGGTTTACGTTTAGGTTTAGGTTATAGGTTATAGGCGTAGGGAGGTGAGAATAGGTTAAAGTTTAGGTTTAGTAAATCGGGTTAGGGTTTGGGATCGGGTTTTGCTTTGGGTTTTCAAGTTTAGGTTTAGTTTTAGGTTTAGGGAGTTGAGATTAGCATTAGGTGTAAGTTTAGGATTAGGGATTGGAGAACACATTTAGGTTTTAGGTTTACGTTTAGGTTTATGTTATAGGTTTAGGTTATAGGTATGTTATAGGTTATAGCTATAGGGAATTGAGAATAGGTTACGGTTTAGTTTTAGGAAATCGGGTTCGGGTTCGGGATCGGGTTTTTGCTTTGGGTTTTCAAGTTTAGGTTTAGGTTTAGGTTAGGGAGTTGAGATTAGCATTAGGTGTAGGTTTAGGTTTAGGGATTTGAGAACACATTTAGGTTTTAGGTTTAGAAAATGGTTTAGGTTTTAGGTTAAGGTTATAGGTAGGTTATAGGTTATAGCTATAGAGAATTGAGAATAGGTTAAGGTTTAAGTTTAGGAAATCGGGTTCGGGTTCGGGATTGGGTTTTGGTTTGGGTTTTAAGTTTAGGTTAGGGAGTTGAGAATAGGATTCGGTGTAGGTTTAGGTTTAGGGATTTGAGAACACATTTAGGTTTTAGGTTTAGGTTTAGGTTTAGGTTTAGGTTTAGGTTTTAGGTAGGTTATAAAGTTATAGCTATAGGGAATGAGAATCGATTATGGTTTAGGTTTAGAAATCGTGTTCGAGTTCGGGATCGGGTTTTGGTTTGGGTTTTCAAGTTTAGGTTTAGGTTTAGGTTAGGGAGATGAGATTACCATTAGGTGTAGGTTTAGGATTAGGGATTTGAGAACACATTTAGGTTTTAGGTTTAGGTTTAGGTTTAGTTTAGGTTTTAGGTTTAGGTTTTAGGTAGGTTATAGGTTATAGCTATAGGGAATTGAGAATCGGTTATGGTTTAGGTGTAGGAAATCGGGTTCGGGTTCGGGATTGGGTTTTGGTTTGGGTTTTCAAGTTTAGGTTTAGGTTTAGGTTAGGGAGATGAGATTAGCATTATGTGTAGGTTTAAGATTAGGGATTGGAGAACACATTTAGGTTTTAGGTTTACGTTTAGGTATAGGTTATAGGTTTAGCTTATAGGTTATAGCTGTAGGGAATTGAGAATAGGTTAAGGTTTAGGTTTAAGAAAACGGGTTCGGGATCGGGTTTTGCTTTGGGTTTTCAAGTTTAGGCTTAGGTTTAGGTTAGGGAGTTGAGATTAGCATTAGGTGTAGGTTTAGGTTTAGGGATTTTAGAACACATTTAGGTTTTAGGTTTAGGAAATGGTTTAGGTTTTAGGTTAAGGTTATAGGTAGGTTATAGGTTATAGCTATAGGAATTGAGAATAGGTTAAGGTTTAGGTTTAGAAAATTGGGTTCGGGTTCGGATCGGGTTTTGCTTTGGGTTTTCAAGTTTAGGTTTAAGTTTAGGTTTAGGTTTAAGTTAGGGAGTTGAGATCGGGATTAGGTGTAGGTTTATGTTTAGGGATTTGAGAATACATTTAGGTTTTAAGTTTAGGTTTAGGTTATAGGTTGGTTATAGGTTATAGTCAGTAGGGAATTGAGAATAGGTTAAGGTTTAGGTTTAAGAAATCGGGTTCGGGTTCGGGATTGGGTTTTGGTTTGGGTTTTCAAGTTTAGGTTTAGGTTTAAGTTTGGGAGTTGAGTTAGGTTATAGGTTTTGGGATGTGGGAATAGTTTTAGGTTATAAGTATAGGTTTAGGTTAGGTTATAGGTTAAGGTTTAGGATTTAAGTTTAGGTTATAGGATTAGGTTAAGGTTACTGGTTTCGGTTTAGGTTATAGGTTTTGGGATTTGAGAATGGGTTCGGGTTTAGGTTATAGGTTTTGGTTTTGGTTTAGGTTATAGGTTATAGGCTTAGGTTATAGGTTTTGGATTTGAGAATGGGTTCGAGTTTAGGTCATAGGTTTTGGTTTTGGTTTAGGTTATAGGTTTTGATTTAGGTTATAGATTTAGGGAAAGGTTATGTTTAGGTTATAGGTTTTGGGATTTGGGAATAGTTTTAGGTTATAAGTATAGGTTTAGGTTAGGTTATAGGTTAAGGTTTAGGGATTTGAGCTTAGGTTATAGGATTAGGTTTAAGTTTAGGTTTAGGGATTTGAGTTTAGGTTATAGGTTTAGGTTTAGGTTTTAGGTTTAGGTTTAGGTTTAGGTTTTGGTTTTGGGATTTGAGAATGGGTTCTTTAGGTTATAGGTTTGGTTTTAGTTTAGGTTATAGGTTTGGGATTTGATAATGGGTTCGGGTTTAGGTTATAGGTTTTGGTTTTGGTGTAAGTTATAGGTTTTGATTTAGGTTATAGGTTATAGGTTTATGTTAAGGTTTAAGTTTAGGTTATAGGTTTATGTTAAGGTTTAGGTTTAGGTTATAGGTTTAGGTTTTGGATTTGAGAATGAGTTCGGGTTTAGGTTATAGGTTTTGGTTCTAGTTTAGGTTGTAGGTATTAGTTTAGGTTATAGGTTATAGGTTTAGGTTAAGGTTCGGGTTTAGGTTATAGGTTTTGGGATTTGAGAATGCGTTTAGGTTTAGGTTATAAGTTTTAGTTTTGGTTTAGGTTATAGGTTTTGGGATTTGAGAATGGGTTCGGGTTTAGGTTATAGGTTTTGGTTTGGTTTTGGTTTAGGTTATAGGTTTTTTGATTTGAGAATGGGTTATGGTTTAAGTTTAGGAAATCGGGTTCGAGTTTGGGATTGGGTTTAAGTTTGGGTTTTCAAGTTTAGGTTTAGGTTTAGGTTTAGGTTGGAAGTTGAGATTAGGATTAGTTGTAGGTTTAGCTTTAGGAATTGAGTTTAGGTTATAGGTTTAGGAAAGGTTAGGTTTAGGTTATAAGTTTTGGGATTTGGGAATAGTTTTTGGTTATAAGTATAGGTTTAGGTTAGGTTATAAGTTAAGGTTTAGGGATTTGAGTTTACGTTATAGGATTAGGTTAAGGTTTTGGTTTAGGTTATAGGTTATAGGATTTGAGAATGGGTTCAGGTTTAGGTTGTAGGTTTTGATTTAGGTTTAGGTTATAGGTTTTGGTTTTGCTTATAGGTTATAGGTTTTGGTTATAGGTTATAGGATTTGAGAATGGGTTCAGGTGTGGTCCCTGCAAATACAAATATAAACACGGCCTGTCCAAATGGCCAGGCCCTTCCAATGCCGTCCATAGGAAATGGACAACTTCATCATGGTCATAACAGCGGTTCCCACCTTCCAAGAACCCCCGCTCATCCGGATAGCTCCGATGCACATCCGAGTCTGCTCCATTAATTTCGAGCAAATACATAAACGCGGCCTGTCCAAATGGCCAGGCCCCTCCAATGCCGTCCATAGGAAATGGACAACTTCATCATAGTCATAACAGCGGTTCCCACCTTCCAGGGACCCCTGCTCTTCCACATAGCTCCGACACACATCCGCGTCTGCTCCATCAATTTCGAGCAAATATATAAATACGGCCTGTCCAAATGGCCAGGCCACTCCAATCATGTGCATTCTTGACAAGAGACGTACCAGATGCTTGAATCTGAAATATGCAGCTCCAATCCTTACACATGCAACATCCACCTGAAAGAATACATATAACCGTCATGCTTGAGTAATCAATACAGGAATCTACAAGTAAAACCATAAAACCAGAGATACTCACTGCATTTTCAGGATCTCTTATTGAGCAACCTAGACCCCGCATTCGCCCTCTACTGTCAAAACCAACCAACGGTAAAACATTGTAAATCAAGTTATTAGGATATCATAATTACCACAAAACTTAAGTAATTTTTAAATTTTATTAGTACCTCTGTAAGGGCATCATCCACACTGTCATCCTAGAAGCAGGATTACTTTTTGCTACAAGGTCCATTTCTTTCCACCACCTGATAAAGAGAAAGCAAGATTCAAAGATAGAAATAGGAAAATGGATGAGGCACTCTTGTATGTCTATCAAGACCTTCCAAATGATGGGCACATTGTGAATAGAGAAAATCTCCAAAATCACACTGATCACCTAGAAATCCTAACCATGCATTTGATGGTTATAAAATGGATGGTTAAAAGAAAGTGATCTTGCACATGCTTGTGTAGCAAGCAGATGTCATGCTGGGTTGATGCAATACAAATGCTTGTTGTGACCGTGAGAATTCATGTTCTAACCTTGTAGAGAAGATTGAAGATGGAAGGTCCAGATGATTTAATGAAGTAGGTGGCTGTGAAGGTGGATCAGGACCAGCTCCCACTACAGGAGAACAAGCTAGCCATGGTGGTAGATCTGTCCTCATGTTGAAATGCTGTTCTTGGTCTCTTTTCAATGGCAGTGATTGAAGGTCGATGTTACTGCTGCTGCTGCTATTTTCTGTGCTTCTTAGGATGTGGGGGAATTGGGCTTGTAGGTTTATATGTGTAACGGGACCATGTGGTGTGGAAGTGCTAGCTTGAGTGGATAGAAGAGGGTTGCTTGTGAGAGGGTTTGTTGTGATTGCTCTTGCACTCTCTTCTGCCAATGCATCACAGAAAGCTCTTTGAGTGATGAAACTATCCCTCCTGCAAAAGAAAGTAACAAAAAACCACACAAACGTTAGAAAGAGCTATAACTCAAAAGAAATAAAAATCAAAACACTCCATAAAGACAAAAGAAAAGAAAAGAAAAAAAGACTCATGGTCTGCACTTGTAAAAGATATTCTCTTCATGGAATTGGAGTCTTGCTATTTTGTTGCTATCTCTCATTCTCTTTTCATGCTCTTTACATGGGACAAATACATGGGACATGTGAAGGTGTTTACTATACATAGAACATCCTTTGGAATGAATTTAATGCTGGAAATAGGTACCACTGTATTAAATGAAAGGAAAGATCTTCTTTGTAAATGTGTTTTTTTTTTTTCGGGTCATTTGGGTTTTGGCCAAGCTAGGATACCTTGAGAAGAGGGTTCCACAATCACATCTGTACTCCCTCGGCCCTATTTCGCAAATAATAGTATCTTGCAAATGCAGCCTAAACATGTTTCGATTTTCCTTTTGGATTGGAGGTGAAATGGTTCTTTTCTTTTTCTTTTTTCTTTTTTAAAAATTATTTGTTGTTCTTTACAGGTGAGGTCAATGCAAAGACAAAAAACTAATCGATAGTGATTGTTAGCTTAGCTTGAGAGGCCCTTCAATGCAAAGACAAAAAAGCGTCGATAGGCGATTATCTATATTTTAAAAAAAAGGACACCAGAAAAAAACAAAGCAAAGCAAAACATAGTGTTACTAGAGAGTTTGTATTGGTACTAACCTTTATCCTATTGCTTGCCCATGTATTAAGGTTCTTCTCCTCCCATGTACCAACCTACATAGTAATACAACAGTTGTTATATGGTACAAGAAACCAAAATCCAGACAAAGGAGAAAAGTAAATTGATAGCACTAAGAGTGATATCAAACTTGGATTATGCCCTTTTGAGTAACCATCCAGTTATTAACTTGGAAATTCTCCTATATGGTTCTTTGGAGTTGGTCCGAAATGAAGTAGAACATTGGTGATACAAGATCGAAGGTCATTTATGGGTTTTCATACCTTTTACAGTTTTCTCAACTAGATAGTTTTTACAATTTTTTATCATTAGAGTTTTAAGCCTATAAACATAGTATATGGTGCTCTACAGGACATGGATGCACCTAAGTAGATTAACCTCATCAGAATGACAAGTGTCTTTCCTGTAGTCACCAGCCACAGAAAGCCAAGTGGCAAAACCAATCACCTGGAAACTTTGGGTGAACCTTGCAAACACTAGTCTCTTTAATGGCAATGTTAGCTCACCCGTAAAGAGAGTGCATGTTCTATAAATCTCAGTATTGGAATAGCCATAAGAGTACACTGCTACTTCAGAGTTCTATCTGGAAAGTTGAACTCCTTCATCAAATGATGGTGATAGGTTGTGTGTGTGTGTGCATGCATGCATGCATTCTGTACCTCTCTACTCTACTTTATTAGAAGAAACATAACTTAACCCCACATAATCTGCTCTTCATTTTTCCCCATTGCATTCTTCAATTTTAAAATAGTTGCCTTGATAATAAATTCTACTTTTCCTTTCAAAAAAAGAGAGATTATACTCTTCTTCTTTTTTCAGAGAGCCTTTGTTACTATAGTTAAACATGTTTTGGGCTTCTCTTTGTGTTCGTTACATTCTTCAAAAGGCCACATTCCAATTCATACTACCATTTGCTTACCAGCTCTTTCTAATAATATTGCATCGAGGAATGCTAGCATGTTACCAAGACTCGCATGCATCATGGAGTTCCATGATGTGGGTTGATGCAAGTCTGAAGCAAAAACGAACATGAAAGTGAATTAGATTGTGCATACTAGATTCTAGAGAAGGAATTCGACTTCAATGATATGAAAATGTATCACGCGTACATAAATAGGGACTGTTAAGAGGACTCAACAACATGATAGCGGAAAAACCACTACAAAAAGCTATAAAACTAGCACTAAAGAAAACTTCCCTTGGGTCACATTTATAACACCTAAACAACTCCACAAACCCCAACTTACAAGGCCTAAGACACTACTAATTCAACTTAGGGCCTGTTTATTAAATCTGAAGTCTGAAGCCTGAATCTGAATCTGAAGTATGAATTTGAAGTTCGAAAACATGTTTGGTAACTATTTGAAAGAAGTGCCAAAGTCTGAAAATTAAGTACGGAATATGAAACAACCCGTTTGTTAACAAACATCTACGATGTATGAAATTTGTTAATTTGCACATTTGCCCCCTCCCCATTGCCCTAAGAAAAGCCCACTCCTTCACAAATTTTAACCTTTAATGAGGCCACCACTTTTCAAAGAGAGGAGGCTCTATACAGTGAGGATGTCTTTGTCCACCTAGCATTTTCTTGAACACCATACTTTCTACCAACAACTTATCTCTAGAGACTACCCTCCTCGACCCCGAATCTCCACGACCATTTCCCCAAAAGAGCCGAGTCTATAACCTCTAAAACTCGAAGCAAAGCAAAACAAACATGCAAAGTAAAGCAAAACAAACATGCAACATAGGCAAGAGGTAAACTACTTCAGCCAAACCCTTTGCACTTGTTTGTTTTGGAGGAAAATTTTCATAGATTAACCTTTTTTTGTGATTGCTGAGTTTGGTTGTAGGTTTTGTGAAGTGGTTTGTATCAATGGTTTTTTTTCAAATCAATGGTTACTTTCCTTTTGTGCACTCATTTGTAAACTGATAGCCATCAATGCAGACCTGTCACTGTTCACTCCCCAAGTATAGGGTTGTGATGTAGTAATAAACTCGGTAAGATCGAGGTCGAATCCCACGAGGACTGGTCGTCACAATTTAAATCTGTGATTCTCCTTAACTAATCCAACAATTAATGTAGCGAATTACTAACACAAATTTATGAAAAATAACTATTGAGAATAAGGAAGAAAATTCAATCAGAGAGAGCACTAGGACTTTCGAATCCACCCCTAATTATCCTAACCCTTGTTTTGTCTGTTAATTCACTTTAATTTAGATTGATCTAACTTATCTAGAGAAAGCACAATCTGTGTCCTTAATCGGACATCTGATTGTCTAATTCCTTTAAGCAATGCCATGAAGAACATATCCCATGTCCAAATCGGGCATATGGAATATACCGTTCATTAAAGCACCCTGTCTCTTCTCCTATAGGAACCTGTTCATAATCAGACACAAGCACTTAGAATAAGCATCCAAACAACATCCATCCATAGACTCTGATCAAAGTTCATAGATGGAGAAGTATAGAATTTAAAACAATCAAGCACACTAGAGAAAGAAACAAATCAATCTAATTAAAGTAAAATCAACATAGAACAATGGGTGTTCAAATTAGGGGTTTCATCTCAGCCCTAGCTGAGAGATTAGTTTCCCATAAAATCCATTAAACAGATGGATAAATAAAATTCATAAAAAAACATCAAACCAATTTCTCTCTTTCTTCTTTCTTCTCTTTCTTCTCTCCTTTGCTCTAGATATGGAATTCTCCACTTTTTCAATGCCCTTCCTCATGTTTTGCAACTCTTTTTATAGTGATGGAGTGGTGGAGTAGTGAAATTTGGATTTGGGAAGTCATGCCGCACTGCCATGAAAAAACCTTTTCGCAGACCAAGTTCGGGACCTCAAAACACCATACTTTCCTCGTTCAAATTCCAACAAACACCGTCCCTTAGGACTTTCTTGGGTCATTTACATGATGAACGGTTCAGATCTGCCATATGATCAAAGATGGTGGCCCACAACCGCTTGGAAAACCGGTTTCCAAATTTGTGCAAAACTTTCGCACCCTTTTCATTGTCGTGATCGGTGGGCCCCATAGAAGTGTTTTCTGGGAAATCCACCCCGTCCATTGGATTCGGACGAAATTTCGATCAAGAATAGGTAGTTTTGAACGTCGATGATGCGGCCGGAGAAGAAACACAAAAGATCGATTTGGACGTTGAAGGAACGACCCTTTTGTGGCCTCACATGTACGCACACGTGTGCACGCATGGGAGTAAAGTAGAAACATGGTTTTGTATTATTCATAGGCTGTCTACACGGTGGACCGGCACTGGATTTTCCGTCTGGTGATGAGTGGGGCCCACTAGCGTCATGAAAACGGACGGCGTCCGTCCGTCATTCGTCTATGCGAAACGGAGCGAAAGCAGTAGTTCCGCTGTGACAATGGTGGAGCCCATTCCATAGTTTTTTCAATAAATCCAAACCGTTCCTTGGATTCAGAGTGAAATTTCGGTTGGATATGATCCAGTTTGAATCAGATTCGTGGTGGCCCACGGAATTTTCTGCTTAGCCGTTGGCCTGCGTTTGGACTGTTAAGAATTGATCTGTGCTTTCATCTAAAATTTTATCACCTAGGCAATGGTAACATGGGCCTTGGAAATACAATGGATGGTCTGGATTGGACTGTTGTCGTACGGTGGTGGCCCACAACAAAAGACAGAGCGTCCGTTTCACGGACGCCGTTTGAAAAACGGAAACTCCCGATTTTGAGAGATGCAGTCGGTCAAACCGATTCTGACTAAGGCGTCCGGTTCGGTGTAGCGCCAGCACACGTGTGCTCTATGCACACGTTCATGCATGTGGGGTCCACTGCCGCGTTCTGAAAAAATCTGCACCATCCATCTTTTCTATCTCCCTGATTAATGGGTCGGGACCAAAGTTGACGCATGTCCTACTATCAGGTGGGCCTGAAATCAACGGTTTGTGGGCTGATTTGTCAGTTGGAGCACTTTCCAAGACATCAAAAGGCTGAAACTTGATATGTACGGTTAATTTACGGCCCCCATCACATGTATGAAGTTTCGAGTCAATCGGATGGCGGGAACCATGTGATCTTTCATTTTGGACCAGTTTCGGGCCTCTTTAAACATGAACAACTTGATTTCCTCGGATCCCTGGCGTGTAAATTCATTGATCTCAGTCCTCTGGAGTCCGTTCCTTGCTCTGGTGACTTCGGAGCGTCAAATCCACTCTTTTAATATGTTTTTTTCAATCAACGCTCTTTATTTCATCCTGCAACAAAACACAGTTAACTACCGACATTAGGCGCTATCATGTACTTAAGATCAGGTAATAACTGTGGTCTAATATGCAGTATTCGACCCTGATCACAACCCCCAACCAGCATTTTGCTAGTCCCGAGCAAAACATGCGAAAAATAATTTCAGAAATAAAAGACAATTCCTGTAAATTCAAGTGACTCGTGAACTGATAGTCGAGATGTGATCATTCTACGATTCATGCATGGTGAGTGGAATTTTCTCCTGGAATGAAGTTCACTGTAAATTTCATAATCAAGTTCAAAATATTAAGACATGAATTAGAATAATCCTAAAACATTGAGTTTCATGAGTGTATAGTGTCATCTCAGCTTTCAACCATTAAGAGATTCAATTGTCAATTTCATGATATCATTGGTAATTAACAACGGAGCTCATGTCACCCAAAACTGGAACCACACTTGCCTTACAGATTAACCTTTCATTCTATCATTTTTTTGATTTTCTTCATGAATAGTATGCCAAGGAGGAGAATCAAATCTGCACCTATAGGGAGCAAACCTATGGTGAAAACTTGTCGCCTAAATCTTTTCTCATGTCAACTATGAGAAATCAAATCTTCATCTATAGGGAGCAAACCTATGATGACGATTATGCGACTTATTCTTTCAATTCTTCTTTATAGTGATCTTTAAAAATTTTGTTTTTCGGCCGGTTTGGTTCCTTTCATGCTTAGTGATTACCATGTTATCAATTAATATCGAACTGAAAACTTAATGTGTAAACGAGATCTGATATGTGAAATCATGGCTCAATCAATGTTTACAACTTCTAATCATGGATTAAACATTCAAACTTCAGTGTGAAATCTGCCAGACAACCAAATCCAAGAGTCATAAATGTCTCACATTCTGAATCTTGTAATTTCAAAATCACAACTATCCTTCAAAATCACTTTGAATTTAAATAGAAATTCCAGAAATATTTTAAAAATTTTCACAATTTTTCGCTCAAGACCAAGAAAATACTGATTAGGTAACCTAATCTCCCATCCCCAACCTAAAATCTACATTGTCCTCAATGTAAAAGAAATAAGCATGCAATGCACATGAGACAACGAAAAGAAAAGAGGAGTAGGGAAAGATAGTACCTGGATGGAGAATCAAGAAGCGTTCTCAAGAATATCAACATAAAAGCGAGTTAGCACAAGAGAGATATCAACAAAAACAAAACAAAAAAAAATAAAAAATAAATAAAATCCTAAAAAGAAAATCCTACCTATACCACTTTCGCAGGTGCTCTCGATTGCATTTAGCGTATGCAACAAGCCTTTAAACCCCTAGGTTACCCCTAGTGGACGAGTTGTAGTCTCGTGAGGGTTTGCAGTAATGTTACCCACAAACATGGAAGCAACTAACTAAAATAAATAATATAATCAAACAAAAGGCTGGGTTGCCTCCCAGGAGCGCTAAGTTTAACGTCTTCAGCCAGACAAAAACGGACCATGAATGACTAATCTTTATAGCCAGGGTCCGTCAAAGAAATTACCTCATCCTTAATTAACCGATCCCAGACAAGTGATGTGAGTTCCCATGAGCTGTGCTATCTGAAAGGAGGTAACTGACACTGTCGTCAAATAATTTCAGGACTTCTGCACGAACGACTTCTTCCATGTTAGGATCACGCTTCCTTTGCATTTCACGTGACATTTCCACAGCATGATCCATACATACAGTGGGGCATACTCCCTGTATTTCCGCTATCTTCCGTTCAGTTGCTGCCTTATATGCTCTAAGAACATTAAGCGACACCTTTCGCTTTGTCTTCTCAGAGTCACAAACTGTGCTGTCAGGAAGAGTCTCAGAGGGATGAAGCGGTTCCACTTTTGCTTTCCATTTTTCAGTCTCCAATATAGGAGTAGAGTCGAGCAATGCATTGACTTCATGGATGGGACTATCAATGTCAAAATCCATGCCCGATTGTGCTAAGCAGGTCTCAAGAGGATCTTCAAAAGATGTACGGAAGGAGTCTGCACAAGGCTCGATCATGTCCACTTCAAATATGTCATCCAAATCTGCGGATTGTTGTCTGCATTAAAAACATTGAGTTTAATATTCATGTTACCAAAGGACAATTTCATAACTCCATTCGGCAATTTATAATAGCATTAGATGTGGCCAAAATGGACGACCAAGATGATGGGATCGACTATGAGGATGCAGACGGTGAGTATCTATAACTATGAAATCCACTGGAAAATAAAATTTATCAACCTGTATTAACACATCTTCAATAACACCCCGGGGCACCTTGACAGATCTATCAGCTAGTTGTAATGTTATTTTAGTCGGTTTCAACTCACCAAGTCCTAGCTGCTCATAAACCGAATATGGTAACAAATTGACCTTCGCCCTAAATCAAGCAATGCCTTCCCGATCTTATGATCTCCTATGCCGCAAGAAATGGTGGGAGCTCCTGGATCCCTAAATTTAGGAGGGGTGTTATGTTGAATCATGGAGCTGAGCTGCTCTGCAAGGAAGACCTTCTTATGAACATTCTGCTTACGCTTTTGAGTGCATAAATCTTTAAGAAACTTAGCGTAAGGAGGGACTTGCTTGATGGCATCAAGTAACGGAATGTTGACTTGCACTTTTTTAAACACATCCAGGATTTCATCAAAGTTATTTCTTTTCTTCATTGGTGCCAGACGTTGAGGAAAGGGTGCTTTGGGCACGTAGGGTGGCACATCAGTAGCTCTTGTAGAGTCAGAGAGCTTTTGGACTTTGGATGCATTAATGTGTCTCTCTGCTTCATCTTGATCTTCCGCTTTAGAATTTGATTCATCCCTAGGCATCTCTATTCTGTTGTCAATCTGTTTGCCTGACCTAAGGGTAGTGATCGATTTGGCTTGCTCATGATATTGACCTTGGTTAGAATTAGAGCCAATCTCATACTGTCCCTTTGGATTAGCCACAGGTTGACTAGGGAACTTGCCTTTCTCTCTCTCACTCAATGTGGCAGCTAGTTGACCCATTTGTACTTCCAGCTTGGCAATGGATTGCGCATTTGCATGTAAGCTTTCTTTGGTTGGCTAGTAAGGTTTGTTGGGTGTCTTTTTGGAATTGGAGAGAACTCTACATAAAAAAGATTGAGTGTATCCTCAAGAGATGGTTTCCGTGATTGTGAAGGGACTTGTTGATATTGCGAAACTGTTGGAGTTGTTGATTGCCAGCTTGAGGGTAAGGTTGCATGGGAGGATTTCAGATGGTCCTCCTTGTTGTGGTCCTTTTGCCCAAGAGAAATTTGGATGCCTAGCCCAACCTGGGTTGTAAGTTTACAAGCGTAAGGATTATTCCCAGGTCTTTGAAAAGTGTTCATTGCATGTACTTGTTCGGAAAGAAGTTCTGGGGGATGCTTTTCACTGATGGACAAGACCGCATAGGATGGGCGGGACTAGAACATATGGCACATGCCTCGACTTGAGTGTTTGTGGAGGTTCATTATTTAATACCAGAGCATCAACTTTCTTTGTCAGTTATCAAGCTTGGCGCACGCATCCGGCATGACTCCTATCTCATATATGCCACCTCTCTTTTGTGGTTGGGAACTTCTTTCACCTCTATCTCGAATAGTCCCATTATCGGGAGTTTTCACACAAGGTTTCAAAGAATTTCCATGCTTCTGAGATCGCTTTTGGTCATGAAGGACCCTCCACTGCGGTGGCATCAACCATGCGACGGTTCTGGGGTGTCAGACCGTCATAAAAGTATTGCACTTGTTGCCACTTCTCAAAACCGTGGTGTGGACATTTAAGAAGCAAGTCCTTCCATCTTTCCCAACATTCATGAAAGTGCTCTCCCTCTTTTTGTGTGAAATTAATGATTTCTCTACGGAGAGCATTAGTTTTGTGAACGAGGAAGAACTTGTTTAAGAACTTTCTAGACAATTGGTCCCATGTAGTGATAGACCCAACTTCTAGAGAATTCAACCATGCTTTCGCCTTATCCTTCAAAGAAAAAGGAAACAGGCGTAGGCGGATCGAATCGTCTGAGAAGTTTTGGAATTTAAAGGTGGAGCAAATGTCTAGGAATTCTTTCACATGATGATATGGGTCCTCCTTATCCAACCCATAAAAGGAAGGCAACAACTGTATGACCCCAGTCTTGAGTTCAAAGTGTCTTGCCGTGGTGGTGGGCAACACTATGCATGAAGGCGCATTGAATTGGACGGGCCGAATAATCTCTAAGAGTTTTAGTTCCATTCTCTTCTGCCATTTCAACTGGGATGTCTTTCAATCTTCTATGGAATGTTCTTTCTATTTCAGGATCAAAAGGTGCTAGTTCTTTATCTAGAGATCTACGTCCTAGCATAAACTAAGTAACAACCTAAGAGAAAGAAAACTAGAACTAGAAATTATGCTATTAAAAAAAAAAACAAGTTAAAACTATGTGAATAAGAATGGGAAGAAAGAACCAGAAAAGGAGATGATTGATGGCGAAAGATTTAAGAAGCTCCTCCTTCACTTAGTAGCTTCCTTCCTCAATTCCTGTAAATAAAAACAAAAACAAATCAAGTTTCCTAAAATAATGATAGAAAAATCCTAAGCAACGGTTAATTTCTAAAAAAGAAAGTTTCTAAAACTAGAAAATCGAAAGTTACCAAATCCAAAGTTAGAAAGTAGAAAGTTCCTAAAAATTGAAAACCTAAATCTCAAAATAGAAAGTAGAGAGGACTGGAGAATTTAGAAAGATGTTACCAATTGGAGATCTATGTTAAAATCCTGCAAAAGAAAACAAAACAAGTTAGTTTCTAAAAAGGAAAGAAATCCTAGAATTAGAAAGTTACTAAAAATAAAAAGCTAAGTTAGTTTCTAAAAAGGAAAAAATTTCTAAAACTAGAAAATAGAAAGTTACTTAAAAGAAGAATCTAAATCTAAAATTAGAAACTAAAAATTTCAAAAAAATAAAATCCTAATTCTAAAAATAGAAATTAGAAAAAGTAAGAAACTTAGAAGGGATTACCAAATTAGAAGTTTATTTCAGGATCCTACAAAACAGGAAATAGGTTAGTTTCTAAAATAAAGAAAGAAAAAAAAAAAAAAAAAAAAAAAAAACTCTAAGTTAGTAAAATCCTAAGCTATGAATTATGATAAGAGAGAATCTTAAATTCAATTTGGATCAAAATTGAGTCCCCCCACAACTAGCGCTAAAAACTTGTTCACTCCCAAGTATAGGGTTGTGATGTAGTAATAAACTTCGGTAAGATCGAGGTCGAATCCCACGAGGACTGGTCGTCACAATTTAAATCACGTGATTCTCCTTAACTAATCCAACAATTAATGTAGCGAATTACTAACACAAATTTATGAAAAATAACTATTGAGAATAAGGAAGAAAATTCAATCGAGAGAGCACTAGGACTTTCGAATCCACCCCTAATTATCCTAACCCTTGTTTTGTCTGTTAATTCACTTTAATTTAGATTGATCTAACTTATCTAGAGAAAGCACAATCTGTGTCCTTAATCGGGCATACAGATTGTCTAATTCCTTTAAGCAATGCCATGAAGAACATATCCCATGTCCAAATCGGGCATATGGAATATACCGTTCATTAAAGCACCCTGTCTCTTCTCCTATAGGAACCTGTTCATAATCAGACACAAGCACTTAGAATAAGCATCCAAACAACATCCATCCATAGACTCTGATCAAAGTTCATAGATGGAGAAGTATAGAATTTAAAACAATCAAGCACACTAGAGAAAGAAACAAATCAATCTAATTAAAGTAAAATCAACATAGAACAATGGATGTTCAAATTAAGGGTTTCATCTCAGCCCTAGCTGAGAGATTAGTTTCCCATAAAATCCATTAAACAGATGGATAAATAAAATTCATAAAAAAACATCAAACCAATTTCTCTCTTTCTTCTTTCTTCTCTTTCTTCTCTCCTTTGCTCTAGATCTGGAATTCTCCACTTTTTCAATGCCCTTCCTCATGTTTTGCAACTCTTTTTATAGCTGATGGAGTGGCTGGAGTGGTGAAATTCGGATTTGGGAAGCTGTCGCACGCGCAGCAAAAAACCTTTTCGCAGCCAAGTTCAGGACCTCAAAACACCATACTTTCCTCGTTCAAATTCCAACAAACACCGTCCCTTAGGACTTTCTTGGGTCATTTACATGATGAACGGTTCAGATCTGCCATATGATCAAAGATGGTGGCCCACAACCGCTTGGAAAACCGGATTTCCAAATTTGTGCAAAACTTTCGCACCCTTTCGCTGTCGTGATCGGTGGGCCCCATAGAAGTGTTTTCTGGGAAATCCACCCCGTCCATTGGATTCAGGACAAAATTTCAGTCAAGAATAGGTAGTTTTGAACGTCCAATGATGCGGCCCAGAGAAGGAAACACAAAAAGATCAGATTTGGACGTTGAAGGACAGCCCTTTTGTGGCCTCTGTACCGCACACGTGTGCACGCATGGGAGTAAAGTAGAAACATGGTTTTGTATTATTCATAGCTGTCTACACGGTGGATGGTACGGATTTTCCGTACAGGTGATGAGTGGGGCCCACTAGCGTCATAAAAACGCAGACAACGTCCGTCCGTTCATTCCAACTGAGAAACGAGGCAAATGATAGTTCCATTGTGACAATGGTGGAGCCCATTCCATAGTTTTTTTAATAAATCCAAACCGTTCCTTGGATTCAGAGTGAAATTTCAGTTGGATATGATCCAGTTTGAATCAGATTCGTGGTGGCCCACGGAATTTTCTGCTTAGCCGTTGGCCTGCGTTTGGACTGTTAAGAACTGATCTGTGCTTTCATCTGAAATTTTATCACCTAGGCAATGGTAACATGGGCCTTGGAAATACAATGGATGGTCTGGATTGGACTGTTGTCGTACGGTGGTGGCCCACAACAAAAGACAGAGCGTCCGTTTCACGGACGCCGTTTGAAAAACGGAAACTCCCGATTTTGAGAGATGCAGTCGGTCAAACCGACTCTGACTAAGGCGTCCGGTTCGGTGTAGCGCCAGCACACGTGTGCTCTATGCACACGTTCATGCATGTGGGGTCCACTGCCGCGTTCTGAAAAAATCTGCACCATCCATCTTTTTTATCTCCCTGATTAATGGGTCGGGACCAAAGTTGACGCATGTCCTGCTATCAGGTGGGCCTGAAATCAACGGTTTGTGGGCTGATTTGTCAGTTGGAACACTTTCCAAGACATCAAAAGGCTGAAACTTGATATGTACGGTTAATTTACGGCCCCCATCACATGTATGAAGTTTCGAGTCAATCGGATGGCGGGAACCATGTGATCTTTCATTTTGGACCAGTTTCGGGCCTCTTTAAACATGAACGGCTTGATTTCCTCGGATCCCTGGCGTGTAAATTCATTGATCTCAGTCCTCTGGAGTCCGTTCCTTGCTCTGGTGACTTCGGAGCGTCAAATCCACTCTTTTAATATGTTTTTTTCAATCAACGCTCTTTATTTCATCCTGCAACAAAACACAGTTAACTACCGACATTAGGCGCTATCATGTACTTAAGATCAGGTAATAACTATGGTCTAATATGCAGTATTCGACCCTGATCAGTCACCACATGTAGGAGTAGTACTTGGGCTTCATGCACTCATTTGTAGCCTGATTCATCAACTCATTTATGTAACTGATTGACTTTTCCTTATTGCAACAGATCCTAGACTTTTGTAACTAATGTTATGCACATGCTTGTGAAGTGATGCAGATCAATGGATGGTTATGAAGTGATTCATTGACTTATTCTGTGATTGCAGTGATGGGTTGCAGGTTTTTATGAAGTGATGCACATTAATGGTTTTTTTCCAAATCAATGGTTACTTTTCTTTCTTGCACTCATTTGTAAACTGATTCATGCACTCATGTGAAATGGATTGCATCATGTGATTGCAGAGATCCTAATCTAATTTGTCAACTGATTCATAGACTAAACTCTGACAAATCTATGAACTGGAACTCATTTGTGAACCGAACTTGAACTGGAATGTGGTGTAGCTTGAACTGAACATTTTGTTGAAGTCCATACCATTGGAATTTCGTGAACTGAAATGCATTGCTAAATTCATTGCTATTGAACTAAATTTTCCGATGGACTATGGATCAAGCTGAACTCAGTTGTAACTCTAACTTAGAACATGCATTTCTAAACTACAGAACTCTACAAATTCCTATGAACTGAACTTTTTGCTGTCCAAAACTATGCTTTTGCTATTGTGCAAAAGTCACTCTCCTTCTGCGGCTATTGCTATTTGGATCTACTTCATTTTTTGGATCACACTAGATGAGTTGTCCAAAATGGATGGACATGAGAATGTAAAACATATACATCATGGTGGGCCCCATCCAATTACAGATGGACGGTATAAAATTTTCAGCGATCTAAAATTGGTGATTCTATACCATCCATGATGTTAGATAGGAGCTTCGAGTAAGATTTTTGGAGCATCTCTCATCTATAGAAGAGTGTATCAAAACAAAGTTTGGATTTCAGAACTACTAGCCCCACTTTTTGCACGCATTAAGATACTTGGACTGAATGCATTAAAAGCCTATACTAGCCCCACTTGTTTCACTCTTCCATAGATGAAAAGCCTATACTTTATGTATCAAAACAAAGTTTGGGCCCCATCGAGAGGTTAGACAGGAGCTTCGAGTAAGATTTTTGGAGCATCTTTCATCTATGGAAGAGTGTATCAAAACAAAGTTTGGATTTCAGAACTACTAGCCCCACTTGTTTCACGCATTAAGATACTTGGACTGAATGCATTAGAAGCCTATACTTCCTATACTTGGATGAATGCATTAGAAGATCACTGTTTAGGTTAAGGTCTAATCATAAATTTCATTTTCCAGGCATTTTTCTCACAACAAGGATTGCAATGATCTACATGTGCTATGTGACTAGACGGAGTGAAGAATGGTGGAATGGTGACTAGACAGTGATGAGATGTTTGGATGATCATCTGTATTTGTAACTCAAGGATTTACGTACTTTTTGTTTGAGATATTTCAATATGGAACCATGCACTAATATTCGTTACATCAACGAGCTCATCAGAAGGATGAACTAACCCTTTATGCAAAATTTTCCTTCATTCCAGGTTCTTCTATCGATAATAGAAATTACTAGAACTCAATTTTTCCTTGCACGGGGGCAGTATTTTGGAGAACATGGAAGTACTTTGCAATTTTGTTGCATTTGGATTTGGAATTGGAATTGGAATTGGAATTATGCTGTTTCATGAGTAGTGCATGTTTTTTCTGTTTTTATTAAAGATTCACCAATTATGCCTGAAAGAAAGAAAGAGAAAAAAAAAAAGAAAAAAGCTCAAGCTCCCTCTCACTTGCTTCAGAAGTGACCTCTGCTCCTTTTTGTGCATCTTGAAGTTGTATCATCCGTTCCTTAAATGTGTACAATAATGGAGACATAGCAAGAGAAAATGTTTGCACTACTTGAATGATTACGGTTGACAATTTAAAAAGCGATTACTTGAATCATCCCAATTACTTTAGGATTGTTGTAAAATTTCGAAATCTTTGATAAAGTGCAAGCATTTCAAAGTTGATCTTTAAATTTGTTCAAGCAATTAAAGAGAGGAAAGAAACAAAAATCTTCATACTTAAACCTCAAAATCTTCTAAGTTCCCAAATGTCTGATGACTGGATGTGATGTGAAGACAAGGAGTGGTGGTAATTTCCTAGATAACCAAGCAAGAACCTGCACCACCAAGTCCAGGTTTTGACTGCATGACTCCTGTCCATAAATTGATGATGGATCCATCGGCAGGATCTTTGAGTTACACCCAAGTTGACATCACCTTTGATGTCCTACAAATTTCAAAACGTACATCTCAGAGCCAAACCTATGCATAGAAAAAAGATGATTAAAAGGGAAGAAGAAAAAAGAAAGCATGCCAAACGAAGGAAATAAAGTGCAAGTAGTTACAGTCGTCTGTTGAGTTCATGCTCAATTTGTTGCAATGCTCCATACACCGCCCTAGGTTACCTTGGACCAACCGTTTGCATCATCAGCAAGAAAATTGGAAAAAAAAATAATTTATCAAGCCATTCTCACCAAAAGTGGACAACACAGCTAAACATTTTAGGGAACTATATTAACATGAGATTACCTAGGATGGTTAGTTGCTTGATTTAAGTAAAGCCATTCTACTAGCATCCATAAGTTGTGGGGATGACTCAGACTCCATTGAGTGAGGATGTTTCATACGTTCTTCATACATTTTAGCGGCCAAGACACTGTGCAGATGAGCGCCCCAACATTCCTTCAGAGATTATAGCATTTATGGGGCCACTAAGAGGGATGATTAACATCCCTTCTCTGCAATTGAGCATGTCTTTCTTGCATGAAATACAATTCTTTGCATTTGTAGTTGATCTTGTTGTTGTTCCCTTGCTTTAATTTGTTGTGCCTATTAATCAGAATAAATATAACATTAGTTGAATTAGTAACTGATCTAACACTAAAAATTTTAAACAGAAATCACCTCACAAAATGAGAACAAGAAGTACTAAAAAAATTCTAAATCCACCTCGATATAAGCTGCAACAACCTCAGAATGCTTCTCATTCATCCTTGCAATGAAGATGTCCCAACCACTCAAAGAGAAATCCCCAGGAGCATCAATTCTTGCATAGTCATGCAAGTCAGACATTGAGTGTTTGATTAAAAATTTCAACCCCATTAATCAAGAGCAGTACCATATGATTGTCATTGTCATTTTTTATTTTTTTTTACATATCTTAGTTTATCAAAGAGAGTTGCAATAACAACATTACATTACAACAAAGAGAAGAAAAAAATCAGAGAATTACAAATTGTCATTATTTAATGTTAAAGGCATAATCTTACACTATAGTGGGTTTCTTTGATATCTAGACCTGATTGAACTCCTCTCAACCTTACCTGACCTGAACATATTGAAATTATGTTGCTTTCAAGATGGACTTGAAGGAAACAATTTATGAAATTTCAGGGCTACTTCCCAATTAATACTATGATTAATTTGCATGTGTTTTGCCATTTCTTGTTGATTTTTTTTAAAAGGTGAATACACACACTCTCAAACCCACACACACCACATGGGTTCTTGAACCTATGACCACACACACTCTCAAACCCACATACACCACATGGGTTCTCAAACCCATGACCTCAGAGTTGAAACATACAATGTCTACCACTAATCCCTAAGTAAGAGACCCGTCATTTCTTGTTGATTAAATTGAATATTTTGCAATAAACACAAACACACATGAATTGCTTTATTGAGCACATGCAAATTACCTCTATCGGGAATGTCTGCATGACTACTTTCCCCAGTAGCTTCTCCTTTACTGCTGTTTTGGAAATTGACACTAGTGCTAGTATTCATAGGTCGAGAATGATCACCCGTCTCTTTCGGTGAACTTGCTTTTGACTCTTGAGTTTTCTTAGAATCTCTGTTCTCGCAATGCATGAATGAAGTTGTGTTAAAGGCACAACGAAAACAAAGAGCCTCTAACATAACTGAAATCATTAAATCAACAAATACATACATTCACATTGGGCAATCAGAAGATTGCTTTCCTTCGCAATAGGCAATTTACATTTGGAAGCAAATTAGAGATCAACAGTTGCACAACAAAAGACAACACGAACTAAATTTGAAAAGCTGCATGGTATCATTGTACCAGTTTGGATACTGAAATTTGTAGAATATTGGTTGGTTTAGTTTTCTATAAAGAAATCAATGTTATATAGCAAAATTGCTACATGCTTTACATTTTCAAGTCATGATGAGCATTAGTCGAACATATTTCATCTCGTGAGAAAGCCTAACACAACTAGCTATGATAAAGGCTTAGGCTTAGATGATGATGATGACTTAGAAAATAAATAAATAAAAATAAATCAACAAGCAGTACATTCATCCTTAAGTAGCAATTTCTAACACAACAAGGAATACCCATTTCCATAGCTAGTTGAAAAAAAAAAAAAAAAAACTGGTCTTTGCTATTTTTATGTGGGGACTGGATGTTAACATCTAGTTGATGGGATCAAGGGATAATATGCCCTTCACTCAATGGTTTAATCATTTTCAAACGGGTTCATCCAAACATGACATCAATATTCTATAGAAAAATCAAGCTACTTCCTATTATACAAGCTAGGTCCATAGTTTTTTTTTTTTTTTTGTCTTGAGCATGATATAGAATTTCCTGTACTTAGTACTACATGCGGAAAATGTCCATGCTTCAGTATGCTTTGTGATGGACAACAACCCATACACCAAAAACACCCACAACAATTAATAGGAAACTTCACATTCATCTGTAAAAATATGAATCCACACAAGGAAAACAGAACAAAAAGGAAAAAGAAAATGTGAACTTGTGAATAAATGGCAACTAATGGAATAGAATGGAAGTTCCTCTGCAAGTTATGTAAAATAAGCTTATTTTACAGGTGTTGGACGTGGGGTCCATCATGTTTTCCTCTGGCATTTGGCATCCACAGGATGCATTATGTGATACCATTATGAAAGCTGAATGTATCAAAAATTTAATTAGTCTAACCATTGAGTGGGCTCACCACATGTTGTGTATCTTCCATCTAACTCATGCATTATATGACCTTGCAATCATGATGGGATGACCAAAATTCAGGCTTATACCATCGTCAGATGGGCATGCTACATGAAACAATGGACAATCATTTAAATAATAATAATAATAATAATTCCAAATTCATGGGGTGGACCACATGATGGTTCACTCAACATGATACTTGGAGCGTCCAATTTTCAAGGCAGGTTGATCTTGAAAGATAGGTGGGATGTCATACAGAAACTTTGGTGGGCTAGCTACACCCACAGACCTTAAAAAATAAGGACTTGTAAAGGAACTAGCCTCATCTAAATCAAATAAAGGTATCTTGACAAATAAGAGAGGATCTAATTGTTCATCTTCGGATCAAGAAAGAAGTGACACTTCAGAATATTTTAAAAGATGAGAAAGCTGACATATACATCTAAGGTCTTAATTGTTAATAAAAAAACATAGCCCTAAACTAGAAACCTGAATGAAACCGAAACAAAATAAGTTAAAAAGAAACTCAAATCAAAGACAAAGAATTTTTGAAAAAAATGGTAACCATGACAAATCATCCAGTTGCCATATGTATGTAGCAAGCCAAGTCACTTTGCAAAAGAATATTATAAACAAAATAAGAAGTTACATTTATTTGATTACTAACTATTAGTCTGGTGAGCATTCATTAAGAATAAAACATATCTAACGGTCCATGATTGAGGTGAGCATTGTATGCCCAATCGATTTTGGGCATGTAACGTAGCAACGGTCGGTTCCACAACTTAGTTCGATTTGAGTTAATGGATACCACATGTACAATTTCTAAATGCCTGCTTATCAATCATCAAAAAAAAAAAAAAAAAAACCTTACTATAATCAAATATATTCACAATTTTCTTCAACATACACCTCATTACCTTAATAAATAAATCAGCCAAAAGGAATAAAACAAGGGAGATCCTAACATTGAAATGGTGGTAGAAATTGTCCAATTACTATTATTTTAGGGGGATGGCTCATGATATGCTATGCACATTTGACATTTTGATGGCAGTGACCATTTTAATGGATTTTCCATGAAGTGGGCTACATGATAGCATTCCTCTTAATTTGTTCCTTGAGCAAGGCTCATTATCTTTAAAATAATATTGATAAGAGATTTACGCATATCATGCAATTTCCAGTCATCAAGGATTACAGATTTGCGACTGATCACGTGGAAGTGGTGGACAATGAGAAGCATGTGCTCCAAATACCTGCAAATTGAAGGTATTTGGAGCACATCTATGTCTGTTTGTGTAACCAAGTTGAAAATCATCTAGTAAATACTACTCAGATGAAGATGACCTCACACAGTGATGCATGCGGAGGCTAAGGAAGGAGACATGGGATGGTGAAGGCGCACGGTTGCTTTGATCTAAGTTGTTGTTGCATGATGATGATAATAATAAAATGGCTAACCTAGCATGCGTGTATGCCACCACTTAAGGAAAATGTATAGCATATTATCCAAAATCATACCTCCCTGTTGTATGTAATGTAACTTAGTTTAATTGCAGTTCATCTACTTAAAAAGATCATTACCAAGAGTAGACATACCACGAGCCGAGGTGGCACACGTGTGTGGGATTGGGTTGTTCATCAAATGAACCAATCATATGTGTTCTCTGGCCCAAAAGATCTGCTCTTCAGGTGGCATGCACACGTATTTTGAACGTGGATGGTTGGCCAATTATTTTAGATATCCTTTTTTTTTCGGTATGAATGCGGCCCACCTGATAACTTGACCAGGCGGCGCACACACGGCAGTGCCCACCACCGCTGCATGATGGCGTGTCGGGATCTCGCACAAGTCGCCAAGTTGGCACGAGTGGGGATTCCCTGGGAGGGGCATTTCTGCTAAAGCCTGGGAAACTGTGGGGCCCACCGTGATGTTGGTGAGAAATCCACCCCTTCCATCCATTTTGTGAGCTCATTTTAGTGCATATGACAAATATGGGCCACACCAGAGGAAACAGTGGGGATTAAATGATCACAAAAATGAGAAAGATCCATAAATCAAGTGGGCCACGTGATAAAAATTAATGAAGATTGAAGGCTCCACCGTTGAAACATTCATGGGACCCCAGAAATAAGGAATTACAACAGTAGAAATACCAATTAGGGATTGAAAGTTTAAAAATCCCCAATTAGGGATTTGAAATTTCAAAAATCCCCAATTTGAGATTTTCAATTTCATGCGACCCTATTTGAAAAGAAAAAGAAGACAGAGAAGAGGAAGAGGAGAATACCACTTTGTCATTGAGAGAGAGAGCTGCTGGTCGTGAGGTCGCGATCGAGAAGGAGATGGCGAGAGCGAGAAACGACGAGGATTGCGTGATGACCCTGCCACCGCCGACTGGATGTGGATTGTGTAGTAGGGTGGAGAGATCAGAGAGAGATCAGAGAGAGAGAGAGAGAGAGAGAGAGAGAGAAGAGGGTGCGAGAGAGGCAGAGGCAGAGAGAGAGGAGTGGGTGCATCGGAGAGAGATAGAGAGAGAGAGAGATAGAGTTTTTGGGTTGCTTTGGGTTTTCGGTAGGGGAAAAGGTACAGTGCGCTCGAGCTTATTTTAACGTCCCATGTGGTCATGCTGTGTGGACCTCACCGTGATGCGTTTCGAAAATCAACCCCGTTCATTTGATGCGTCCCCCTTTAAATTATGGGATATACCAAAAATCAGCTGTATATGGAACTCAGGTGGGCCATACCATCTAAAATCATGTGAATATGTGCCTAAAACATATAAAATCACTTGGTGGGGCCCACCTGAAATTTGGATGCGGCTGAAAATTGGTTTGAACCCTCAGCTAAGTTGGACACACATAATGGGTGGGCTGGATTTGTGAACCACATCTCGGTGGACCTAATAAATGATTATGAATGTTTTAATAGGAGGGGGACCGCACGTGACTGTTGTATCTGGTGCATCTGACTAGGCCCACGACGGAATGGTGCATCTGACTAATGGGTTAGATGTTTGACAAACGTCATGGTGGGGCACACACAACTCGACCTCATGGGAGCTTATTGTCAGCTCGAGCGCATTGTACCTTTTCCCTTCCGGAAGATGGGCGCGTGCGGGAGGATGTTTTGGGATTTGGTTTTGGGGGTGGTGGGCCCAAGATTTGTGGCCCACTTGATAAAAGAGTTGTGTGGGCCCACCATAATGCGTGTCAATCATCTACCCCATGAGTCAGATGCACCATTCCATGGTGGGCCCAGAGATTAAAAATTAAGTCAATCTATGACTTGTGTGTGCCACACCACATACAAAAGTTGAGAGGGGTTACCCTCCATTACAACATTCATAATTACTTTTTGGTCCACCGAGATGTGGTCCACAAATCCAGCACAATAATTATGTGTGTACCACTTAAATGAGGGGTCATACCAAGTTTTAGACGCATCCAAATTTCAGGTGGGGCCCACACTGTGCTTTTATATGTTTTAGGCATGTCTTCACATGATTTTAGATGGTATGGCCCACCGGAGTTCCATATACAACTGATTTTTCAGATATCCTATAATTTAAAGGGGACCCATCAAATGCATATTGTTGATGTTTGACACACGTCATGGTGGGGCCCACCAGCATGGCACACGTGAGCTACATTCTACACACGCGTGGGCCTTTGTTTCCAAAACTTGAACAGATCCAAATATCAGGTGGACCACATCTAGGGGAAATTGTAGTGTTGCCAGTCCATTCTGGTTCCAAAATTGAGCAGATCCAAATATCGTGGACCACATCTAGGGGAATTTGTGGAACCCAGGCTTAGAGGCACCTGTTTGGGACTCCTGAGTAGGATAGGAGGTGAGCCACACCACATGGAAGACCCGGGGCACAAAACATTAGGGTCAACTCATCAGATGGCTACCCCTCTAGAGAAACAACAAATTTATATTTTTGTTTTTAAAAAAGAGCTAACTGTCCACATTTGATGTAAATCTGTGGCCCACTTGATGAGTAGGTAGGCTTGATTTTTACACCAGGTCATATGCACAATGATCACACCTTATGCACACTCAAATGTGCCATGTGTGTGCCGTTGTGAAGGTGTATGTTGGGCTAGCAAACCACTTGCTAGTAGATGTGTGCTTTGCTTAACATGTAAACTTTTGAAGTATCTCTAAACATCTGTTATATCTTGTGAAATGTTGCAGTAACATATGTTTTTTTTTTTTTTTTTTTTTACCAACTTGTCATCCAACAGCAATTGTCGTTGTATTCTACATTTGTAGTATTCAGATAGCTCTCTTTTGTGCCATGGCAGTCAGTTATGGAGGTTATTCTTCTATTCCTCCCACAATTGATCCATGACATAATTGGAGAGGAATTTGAATCTGACGCCCATTTGAATGCTCCTCATTTTTTGGTTTGCCTCCTAATATGGTCTGTATCAGGTGATAATGTATTGGATTTCAAATATACATCACGATGGGTACATGGTACATTTGCTCTAAGTAGGGAGCAGAGGACAGATCATTTCAATCCCCAAATCGTTTCAATCGGTATTGAGATTGAGAGAGAGAGAGAGAGAAAAATACCTGTCAACCGAACTTTAGAGAGGGCGGTGGAGAGAGGGCGTGGTGGAGAGACGGCACGGTGGAGAGAGAGAGAGAGAGAGAGAGAGAGAGAGAACTGAGAGAGACAGAGAGAGAGAGAGGGCGCGGTGGAGAGAGGACCGAGAGAGAGAGAGAGAGAGAGAGAGAGAGAGAGAGAGAGAGCGCGCGAGAGTGAGAGTGAGAGAGGACAGAGAGCGAGAGACTTAAGTCTCTCTCGCGAGGGGGTCACGTGGTCGGTGCTCTATGGGTCCCACCATGATGTATGTGTTTCATCCCTGCCGTCCATCTATTTTTTCATTTCATTTTATGGTATGAGATAAAAAATGAGGTATATCCCAATCTCAATTGGACCACATTATAGGAATCAGTGTTGAATGAGCATCGACCATTAAAAACCTTTTGGGGGCCATATAAAGTTTTGGATCAATTTGATATTTTTTTTTTCCTTCATATGGGCCTGTATGACCTAATCAACAGATTGGATGTCAAATAAAAAGTACAGTGGGCCTTAGGAGGGTTTTAATGGTGGATATCCAATCACTATTGTTTTCATGTGGTGTGGTCCACTTGAGATCTATATCCTTCTAATTTTTGGTGTCAAGCCCTAATATGATTTGTTAAAATGGATAGATGGCATGGATGAAACACATACATCATGGTAGGACCCATAGAGCATCGACCAACATCCACCAAGTTTTGTGGGCCCCACTATGATGTATTTGTTATATGCACATCGTCCATACATTTTGAGATATCATTTGACGTCATGAGTCAAATAATGAGGTTCAATCAGCTTGATCCAAAAATATATGAATGAATAGAAAACACAAACATCAGCTTGATCTAAAACTTCTATGGCTTTCAAGAAATTTTAAATGGTATAGGTTCAATCACACTATTTCCTGTGGTGTGGTCCACTTGAGCTTTGGATATGCTTCCTTTTTGTTCTTTAGACCTCAAATTATCTGTTAACATGAATGAATGGAGTGGATAAAATAAATAAATAACGGTGGACCCCACAGAGTTATCATCGGTAAAGGTAACGAGTAACTCAAATGTAGTGGAGAAAGGTTTCCTTACAACATCTGTAATCATATATTGGGCCTGCCTAAATGTGATTCACATATCCAACCCACTCATTATGTGTGTCCCACTTGGATGAGGGGTAAGACCAAGTTTCAACCGCATCCAAAACTCATGTGGGCCCCACCAAGTGTTTTTATATTTTTTAGGATGTCTTCACACAGTTTTAAATGGTATGGCCCACTTGAGTTTCGTTTACCGATGATTTTTGATGTTTCATAACCTAAAGGGGACACATCAATTCCACGGTGTTGATGTTCGACAGACATCATGATGGGGCCCACAAAACTTACTAACATCAATTCTTACGTTCTCACGAGGTCAGTAAGTTGGGTCACAATTTTAACCAGAATATTTGGCCCATTTTACATGTCTGATGCATTCACTCTATTTTACTGATCAATACTCTCAATTTAACAAGTTACTCGCCTCAATCAAGCTACATATGAGAAAGATATTGGGCATACAAGATTGATCAACAATTTCAATTAAATTTGATTTAAACATCTGAAGTTATTTACTCTTTAATTTAAACTGATTAGATTGTCCAAAAACGATTAAAGATTCAATTAGTGGGTGTGCCTAATAATTTAGTAATTTTATTTTTCACAAATAAATTTAACATTTTTTTTTCAAAGGTATGTTTTTTTTTCACTCTTTTAAATAAATAGCATTTTTATTATAAAATATTTCAAAAATATTTAAAAAACAAATTTTGAGTTTTTATTTGGAAAATCTCAAAAAATTTCTCATATATATATATATATATATATATATATATATATATATATATATATATATATATATATATATATATATATATATATATATAATTTCAAAATGCCAATTTTCCTCTTCAAAAGTATTATTTTGTTCTCAAAATATTACTTAAATATATTTAAAATTTTGTAACTTTTCAATATTCTTTTTTATGTGATATTACAAATTATTTAAATACTATCTTTTAATATATATATATATATATATATATACACACACACACACACACACACACACACTCACACATTTAGGTTATAAACAAAAATTTTAAAAGTTAAAACAATTTTCATTATTACCGACGGTTTTTAACTGTCGAATAAAAATATTTAGGAAAAACTTTTCCCGGCGAAAATTTTCGTCAGTAAAAGTCTTACCGCCAACATTTTCACCACCTAGTGAAAATTTGCAAAAAGGAAAATAGACCCTTTAGCTACGAAAATTTTCGTAGCCAAAGGTGAGTTTTACCTACGAATTTCAATTTCGTAGCCAAAGGTGAGTTTTACCTACGAATTTCAATTTCGTAGGTAAATGTAAAGTTTTTGAATTTTTATTCTGTGGAGGGTGCAAAAAACATTTGGGATAATTTTAACAGACCCTTTAGCTACAAATATTTTCGTAGGTGAATATGTGTTTTACCTATGAAATATAATTTCGTAAGTAAAAAGTCAATTCAAAATTGAAAAGACCCTTTAGCTACGAATATTTTCGTAGGTAAATATTGGTTTTACCTACGAAATTTGATTTCGTATGTAAAAAGTAAATTCAAAATTGAAAAGACCGTTTGGCTACGCATATTTTGGTAGGAAAATATTGGTTTTACCTACGAAATATAATTTCGTAGGTAAAAAGTAAATTCAAAATTGAAACGACCCTTTAGCTACGAATATTTCCGTTGCTAAAGATGGGTTTTACCTACGAAATTCTATTTCGTAGGTAATAGTAAAGTTTTTGATTTTTGAAATACAAATGACCCTTTAGCTATGAATAGTGTCGTAGGTAAAGATGGGTTTTACCTACGAAATTTGATTTCGTAGATAAAAGGTTTGGATTTTTTGAATTTCAAATGACCCTTTAGCTACGAATATTCTCGTAGGTAAAAATGGATTTAGGTAAAAGTAAAGTTTTCCATTTTTTGTTTTTTTTTTTAAAAATTAAAAACACCCTTTAGCTACGAACATATTCGTTGGTAAAGATGGCTTTTAGCTACGAAAGAAATTTTCGTAGGTAAAAGTAAATTCAATACGAATATATACGTAGGTAAATATGGCTTTTAGCTACGAAATTAGATTTCGTAGGTAAAAGTAAAGTTTTCCATTTTCTGGTTTTTAAAAAAAAAATTAAAAACACCCTTTAGCTATGAATATATTCGTAGGTAAAGATGGCTTTTAGCTACGAAATTTGATTTCGTAGGTAAAAGTAAATTTAAAACACAATTCCAATTTGCTGGTGTGGGTGAAAAATTCAAATGACCCGCTAGCTATGAATATTTTCATAGGTAAAAATGGCTTTTAGCTACAAAATTTTATTTCATAGGTAAAAGTAAAAAATTCAAATGACCCTTTAGCTACGAATAATTTCGTAGGTAAAGGTGGCTTTTGGAAGACCCTTTTGCTACGAATATTGTCATAGATGGGTTTTACCTACGAAATTAAATTGCGTAGGTAAAAGGAAAGTTTTCGATTTTTGGGTTGGTTGAAAAATTCAAAAGACCCTTTCGCTACGAATATTTTCGTAGGTAAATAAGGGTTTTACCTACGAAATTTAATTTCGTAGGTAAAAGTAAACTTTTCGATTTTCTGTTTATTTGAAAAATTCAAAACACCATTTAGCTACGAAGATTTTCGTAGGTAAATATGGGTTTTACCTACGAAATTGGATTTCGTAGGTAAAGGTAAAGTTTTCCATCTTTTGAAAGTTAAAAAAGTCAAAAGACCCCTTACCTACGAAAATTTTCATAGGTAAAGATGGCTTTTACCTACGAAGTTAAATTTCATCGGTAAATGTAGTCTTTTACCTACGAAAATAGTTTTCGTCGGTAAAAGTTATCTTTACCTATGAAAAAAAATTTCGTAGGTAAAAGTTTCATAGGTAAAAACCATATTTCTTGTAGTGTAATTTTTTACCAAAACTTATGAAACCCTAGTAAAATCTTCTAGAATTGTGGCTCTCTCTATTTAAAGGAAAAAGCTGCAGGAAATACATGAAGAAATCCCTAAACTCATAGGAGAAATCCTAAGAAGGAGAGAGAAGGCCTATGAAGGACAAACCCACCAGTAAGTTTCAATCCCTCCTTTGTTTTTCGGATCTTTCTTACTAAAAAGGTCGATGATCTAACAATGAGAGTAATTGATCAATCCGTAGGATCATTGTTTTGATTTAGAGGGAAGTTTTGATGATAGGAAGTAGTTTTTGCACAAGCTTTTACATTATAGGAGATTTTTTTTATTATTATTGAAGAAAGGTGGGTGCACACCATCGGAATCTATGTTGATTGGAAAATTGGTTGTACATCCAAATAGGAGGGCACTAAATTTAATATATATATATAAAAAAAAAGTCATGCCACGCCTAATATAATCTAACTCTCTCTCTCTCTCTCTCTCTCTCTCTCTCTATATATATATATATATATATATATATATATATAACTTGAAAATTCACTACAAGACAAATCACTTTTACCGTGCAAGCATAAACATAACCGCCACTTTTATTTAGCAACAATAGTCAAGCGCCGCTAGAGGGGTATGTCGCTAAAAGATTTAGCAGCACTATGGTATTTTTAGCGGCGCTTGTACAAGCACCGCTAATTGTGTGGTCTCTCTCGGTGCCTTTTTAGTTTCAGCGGCGCTTTTGTTGGGTGCATGCATTTCTGACAAAAGCACCGCTAAAGTCAAAAAAGCGTTGCGTGTTATCTATACAAGCGCCGCAAAGAAGGATTCATAAACGCTTTTACAGATTTGAGAAGCCCCAGCATAGGCCAGTAATTTTTTTTTTTAATAATATATAACTCTATTGAAACCTGCAATTTTTTAATATTTGAAACAAAAAATGTTGCAATATAATTAAAATTGAATATTAAACAAAATTTATATTACTACACAAAAATATATATATATATAATATTTATTACAATAGAATTGAAAATGGTCTTGAATTATAAATAAATAAACAAATCCTCTATATGGCATACTCTTGGCACGAGTGGCGTCAAAAGGCTGTAGTGCTTGTAAGCCTAAATTTAGGCACAATTGATTAAAATTCTACACAAAGGAAAAAAAGAAGTAAATTATCAAGTTCATCTCTTTTGAAAGAATTCTTAGCATCTATGATTTTAAAATAGTGTAAGAGATCTAACAGTCCTATATACCTAACAAATCAACAGCTATCCTAATCTTACCATTCTGAAAACATCAGAGTTAGCTCCCATTCCCAAAAGCATCAGTGCAACCTGTTCATATTGAGCCACATTACCAACCATTATCCTTAAATTGTCGATACCAAAGAGAGGATTTTAAAATACAATATTCAACAGTACTTTAACAGTATGTCTACACCCATTTTTTCTACTGTGGGATTACACCATGTTTTTTGACACAAACACCCATTTTTTCTATTGTGGGATTAGAATAGCACCAGAGGTGTAATATTCTAGTGCCAATAGTAGAAAAGAACGAGTGTAAGGAGAGGGCACAAATTCCATGTACCCCACAGATGAAAGAACAAACCATATCTTTTAGCATAACATTTCGGAAAAGTCAAAACGAGAAAGATGGAAGCATCACCCTTTGATTCTTCTCATCTATATCCACATCTGTTGAAGTATCTTTAGTCCTAGGGCTGGTATCTGCCATTGTAGACTCTCCCCACTTATCAAAATGATTGCTGGAAACAATGTTAGGTTGTTGTCCCTTCTCTTGAGGTAACCTCTATGATCCGACTCTTGGAGTTATATCAGCGGAAGCAACTGCCTGCTTTTTTTTTTTCAAAAAAAAAAAAAAGAAAAGAAAAGAAAAAGAAGATAACCACTAATTAGATCAAGCAAGCTTCTCAAGTAACGCTAACTCATCAATCTCAAGAATGTCAATGATGGGTGCATTTGGATTTTGGATGTTTCCAAATTAGAACTATCAGATAGTTCAACAGAATGAATTGTTATCCTTTTCACTGTTGGGGCAGCATGGATTTTTAGAACTGAATTACACTAGGACAAGTTCCCATTTTTTTCCACCTTTTCCACCCCGAAATCGTGGAAGTTTCATGTCGACACGACATGTAGCCAATATAGATTTGGGTGGAATAGCATCCAACAAGTCCAACAAAGTTGAGACGTCTAAATGCGTACCATAATGTCAAAGAGAATCTGAGCTTACCTTATTAAAATGGACGAATTGGAGAGAATCGTAAACACTGACACAGCCACTCGACTTTGAGTTGAACACAGATCTTCAATGCATGAAACAGATAGAGAAGAGAAGAAATCAACATCTACTCCAAGAAGCCTATGTCACAATCAATCCAACTGATTAATGTACAATACAAACTACAAATGTTAGGATTCGTAAGTTTAAAATCACCATCATCTATCTCGCTTGATCATTATTTATTTTGAAAACAAGAGCACTCAAAAAAAAAAAAAAAAAAAAAAAAAATAGAAACCCAAGATGTATCCAAATCCAAATAACCATGGATGTAGCTTGCAGCATTATTCTCACCGACATGTAAAACAAAACATAGTATTAGTAGGTTAACCATTAGTGATTCAATGTCAACACACGACTGAAGTAAAGGAACGAAGGTATGGCCATATCTCTCAAGAACATATATTCATAGCGAGAGCACATCGCTGAGCACAGTTGGCAATATCGTGAAAATGAATCGATGCCCTCTTTTTCCAATCGCCAATTGAGGACTACTTCCTCATTATGAATAGTAAGGAAGGTTGCAAAATAATCGCCAATCAAGCCCTTCTCCTCCTCCTTTACCCAAGCTTGGGACCTAAATGCAAGTAGTTGCATTGGCGGAGTTAAAAAAGGGCTTAAGATCCATTTGGTTTGATAAAAATTTATATTCATCAAGATTGATGTGATGACCAAATGGAGCTTAAGACTTATAATACTTCAAATATGTACCAAGGATAACAACAACAATACTTACATAAATGTAGTTGTTCTCCTTCGCTTTTCCATCATCAAGATTGATGTGATGCCCTCCTATTAATGTTGTAAAGAAACATAGAAAGAACAAGAGTCTTCTTCTATGCCTAATCTGGAAATCTGCCTCACGAAAGCAGAAAAGAGAGAGAGAGAGAGAGAGAGAGAGAGAGAGAGAGAGAGAGGCTAAAATATAGTGAGAATCAGCAAACAAAATGCAGACATGAAAATGTAAGACTTCTAAAACTGAGGTTTTAAAACAGGTATTAACAATTTCCGTAACCATGGCACAAGTTCTCATCGCAAACTAAGGCACAAACTAAGGCATAAACGACAAGTATTAACGACGGGTTTTATCAAAAGTTAATTTTCAATTCCAAAAAAAAAAAAAAAAAAACAGCCCTTCCACCTTGTCTTCTTGGGCCTAAAAGGAGCTCACTTCACTTGGGAAAAGCTACAACTCCCAACCAAGCCTTCTCCGTTGCACCAAAAACCCGAAAGCAGGAAAATCCAGGTTTCCTCGAGAGCATTGGATTCTCCAGCCACACCTCTACTAGCCAAACATTAGAAACCAAGCTGCCAGCAGATAGCACCACCAGCCCTGAAGCAATCAACCCCACAATAGCATATATTGGCAAAATAGGCATCTTCAAATACTAATACCAAAAGCAATCAGAGGATGCAGCAAAACAAGGGAGAATGCTACCAAACAATACTCGTTCCAATAACATCCCCAATTATTTTATATCGTCCATAGGGTCTTATCAAAACCTCATCCCGTACTATTGCCACATGAATTAATACTTCCCAGAAACCAATTCCAAGTTCATGCCCCCCTACTTTTATGAGCGGATCCTTGCTCAAAACAACTCTTTTAGCAATAGCAACCCCGGGTTTTGTGATACTTGTAAGACTAACTCCAGTCACATCCTAGAAAATAAAATATACCATCTAATTAAGAACACAAAAACATCAAAATGTAATAAAGGAACTATTCACTTGGTATAAGGAATTACCCCGGCACTAGTGCAACTCGTGGTCTTCGCCTTATTCGTCGAGTGTTTCTACAAATGATAACTCAATATCAATCATTATATACCAACTAAACTATATATAATCTAGGACATAGTGCATATATAAATATATACATGTTTATAATATAATTACCTGAGAGGTCACCCAATGGCTTGATGATGAGGACGGTTGGTTCATGTTAGAACTAGCTGCAACACTGAATACTGTGGGTGGGTTATTGTTTGCATTTTTCATAGTGGCTATCAATTTCATCAGAGTTTCTTTTAAGGAAGAAATTTCAGCATCTCTCATGACGAGATTTCAACCATAGTTTCTTTAAGGGATGACATTTCAGCTTCTCTTAAGGACGAGAGTGCAGCTATATTTTCTTTTAGAGAGACTATGTCAGCATGTAGTTCCTCATATCTTTCATCTCTCCTTTGAGCATTGGAGGTCATCCTTTGTTGGCTGGATGTTGCGCCCCACAAATCAGATGGAGATGGTCCTAACCCATAAGTGCGAACACGACCATGCCTATCTTCTCCCATGACTTGAGATAATAGGTCATTCTTTGTCGTGCTATTCTGTGAGGCTTCAGGTTACTGAGATATTTCTTCATTGAGTTTTGCCTGCAATAATAATTATCACATGGTAACAATTAATGTGTAAATACTATAGTTGTTGCTACACATTTATATGGAGCTCTTATTACATGTAAATACATTAACATACCATTACTACGATGAGGCCTCATCCGCAGGGTTTCCATCTTTGCATGTATGAGTCAATATAAACATATCTGCTCAGCTTAGACCCTCCCCATTGACATTTTTCCTCTATTATTATGTAAACAAGTTATATAACAGAAATATACTAACATGGTTGGTCAGGTTATTAATAAAATTTACCTCTTCACGTATTCGCGCAAAACTCTTCATGCCTGCCGCGTGGTTAATCAGTTGTTTCTTCCGATTCTCTATATTTATTTTAGAACGAGCCTATATGTGACACACCAACAAAGTAAATCATAAGAAATCATACAATATTTTTTAGGTATGGCATACACAATGCACACCTCTATCGTATGGCATACACAATGCACACACCAAAGTCAGCTTACTTTTCATGGTGGGCTGACCTATGGGATGGATTGCATGGTAAACATAATGCATCCACTAAGGTGAGCTCACTTTTCATGGTGGGTCAACTTTTTAGGATGGGTTTTAGATGGTATTCTTAGTTATTTCAAACAAGAAAGTGAGAACCAAGCTCTTATTCCTCAAATAAATTTGTAATTTTAATAATAATTATCACTTAAATTAATTTTAATTATAAAAATATAATATACATATGTAACATTAAAATATAATTGGATTTGGGCTAAGATTAACTAAAGGCAGCATTGTACTAACACCCATCCCATTTATTAAATGGGCTGCAATTAATATCTAGACTGAAACCTCCCTGTCCATAGATTTAGGTACGAGTACCCATCGGCATTGCATCTCGACAAGACCGAATTAGTCGTCACAGAAAAGAAAAACAAAAAAAAAAACAAAAGGTATCGTGGAGTATTATGCACGGTACATTGAAATGAATGCAATTCAACCATTTTGATAATTTATCAATGAGCGTGGACCAAACAAAGTGACAAATGACGTATGGAAGTCGCCACAGCTTTGTAGCATCATCGTGAGCATGATCAATAACGCGGTCCATACGCTTGAATGTGATTGAACGCAGCGCTTATGAGGAGTGAAAGAGGAGCGAGAAGAGGCATGGGTAGGTGATTGAACGCACGCGTATTGGAACTTCTAAAACATATTCGAAAAGGACATATTTCTCTCGATAGGCCTTTTTGAAGCATATTTTTCAGCAACATTACGCCTGTCAATGGGCTAGGTTGGAATACTAGGCGGAGGCTGAAACAAGAGATAAAACTTTTAAGCTTGTTTAAGCAAGCAGTCGAGCTCAGCTTCATTTTGGAGGAGAGCTGTCACCTGCATCACCAAATGTTTAGGATTTCCAAGGCCATTTTTGGAATATATCATGCATGCCGAGGCACTCTTAATAAACAAACTACGCATCAAAAGTGGGTGGAAGGGTTCACGCAGGCCATGCACAATCATAATGGGTCAAGTTAGAGGCTGTTGTTTTGGCAGACGTTGGCCTGGCACAAGCCCGACACTGATAGCCATATTAGGCAACCCCATACTATCTTGGTCAACCTCTCACTTCAATTCCAGTGCAGTGTCTGCAAATGGGCCAAGATTCAATGAGGGGGCACGGAGCATATGTCACAAATCATGATCGATGGCATGCATTTTAAATTTCAGGGCATTCATCAGGTATGGACCGGACATGCCACGGACCAAAGATAGTCTACCAATCCAAAACTAAATTCAACCCACATGTGTAGCTCACTTGATGAGTATACTAAATAATCTAATAGTTGAAATCTAAATTCAACCAAACTTCCTAATTTACTTATCTATTGCTGCAAGTAAGAAAAGTAACTTATTTGTTGGTATCTAAAGGGGCCGTTTGGACCGTAAGTTACTTAAGCTACTTATGCCACAAGTAGCTTCTCTTGATTTCTACTTACTAAGCAGATAATCAGCTAAAAAGTAGATAAAAGAATGTTTGTTCCCAACATTAACAAGTACCTTATTCATAGCCCTTTTCTTTTCAATTTTCCTTGTACCATATAAATCAGCTCCTAAACTGGTCCGTTAGATATTTTGATCAGGTTGATCTTTTTCTTTTATACTTTTCACAGCGTGCTTGCACTTGCTGTTTCCACAACGTGACCCACAACAGTAGGCCCCTCAAAACAGCATGGCAGCCGCCAAGGACAGTTGCAAAGGTTGACGCCAAAATAGTCCTAAGTGCTAGGCGGTGTGGTCCACTTGAACCTTGGATCTACCTCATTTTTGGGCTTGTGGATAAGATCCACACATCACGGTGGCCACTCAAAGCCCCTGCCCATTCCCAGCTGGAGACAGGCGGGGTAGGACCAATCCGTGTCCGCCTCACGTGGCCTAGGTCAGCAGGTTGGGCGGCAACAACATATCATAGTGGGCTCCAGTACATTTTATAATTGAATGACACATACCTTCCCCTCTTTAGAGTTCCAAAACTGAACGAGAGCCTTCCATTGATCCTCTTGGACCTGCTCATCTAGATCTGCGAGCCGCTCCTCATCAGTCTCATGAGAAGAGTAGTGGAGTTTCTTCAGTTCGCCCTTCCATTCCCTCCATTTTTTACCAATTGACTTCAACACCCAAGCCTTAGCGTTATCGTCAAACTCAAACTTGGACTGCATCACATGTTAAAAGCAGATAATCATATAATGAACAAAAAAAAAACTTAAAAAAAAAAAGCATCGTAACCATTACCGTGACAAGCCCCCACATATCATCTTTCTTCGCATTCGGCACCGCCCTCCAATCATTAAATGTAAGGGGAGCATATTCCCCATTGCGTGCTATTGTCCCTATGAAATTTGTCAGCTTACTAGCATTGTCACAAACGGGTTGCCCTAGATCGTTGACGAAAATAGAAATTCGTTGACCTTCACGCATTTTCCATACATCAAAGCATCGTGTGGGGCCTCGAGTCCTTGGTTTCTTGGACGTTGAATCTGTTGAATAAAATCACAATGGTACATATAAAACTAATTAACAAAAGCAAATTACATGGTAAAACACATATTGTCCACGAGAGAGGAACACATTTTTGTTATACTACTAGTAGTCTGAGGCAGCTGAGGCTGGGCAGGACCAACATTAGTTTGGGGTAGCTGAGGCTGGCTAGTGCTATCAGTCATAGGGCCCACAGATTGTCTAACCCTGCGTCTAGTACTCATGTTTAACACTTGTATATGTCTAACAATATGATAATCAAATATTTCTCATTTAAATGGCGATTCATAAAATAAACAACTTGATTTGTGGATAGTTGCATATTAAAATATACAAGCCGTACAAATTGCGAATCCCATTATCCATGGAACATATTCCAAAATCATCATATCAAGCAAAAGACATGTGAATTTCTATACAATGAAAATAAATGAACATGCGAAAATAATAATAACTCAACCATATACAATGAAATCAATTATTGTACATAATGTCATTTCCATCACAATCAGAAAACTCGGTATCATCTGTTTGGCCATCTACCATTGTCTGGGTGGGTGGTAAAGGTGTAATAATTGTTGTACCATCGATATCTGTCCTTTCCCAACTATCAATGTCATCACTCGGATCTTCCGAACATTGATCATTGCATTGCGAGCTTCCCAAGTATGCATCAACATCATCTGCAAACTCCTCCCCATGCATCTCAAACAAGTCCCTAGGTTTCGCCCTCACCACAACATGCCAATCCTTCTCGACAGGGTCTTGCACATAGAACACCTGCTTAGCTTGAGATGCAAACACAAACGGTTCATCAGACAACTGTCGACCAGAATGGCATAACCGTTTTAAATTCACGAGCATGAACCCCAACCCATCCTTCCTGACACCCCTGCCCTGAGATAGAACATCAACCCAATCGCATCTAAATAATACAACTTTCCGATCACCACAATATTCCAATTCAATTATGTCTATCAAGATACCGTAGTACGTTACATCTCCTGCAATAGGGTTTTTGTCGTTGAAAGTCGCAAAGCTTGATGTCTTTGCGATCACCATAACTCCACTATGTTAAGTTTTTCTTTTCTTTTCTCAATCTTTAGTGTGAAACCTGAAATCGTTAATGATAAAACCCTTGTATCTTCTTATTGCACAAGTACCCCGAGCTAGCCATCTAAGGTCTTCTGAGACCTGCTCATTCTCTACCTGGCGCAGTTGTTCAACCTACTAAAAAAATGTTAAAACAGAAGCACATGTCTGGACAATGAAAATAAATGAACATGCACACGTCGATCAACTTATCATATCAACTACTTACATTATCGCTAAACCATTTATGAAATGTTTCATTGTGAATGCGTTCTATATCCCTTGGTCGTGCGCGAGGATTCTTCTGCTTAACAACATTCATGTATTCTCTACATATGAATTGATTTTAGTAAGACACGTGATAGTAACTTGTTTTCCGTCATGTATAAAATAAGTGTTATAGTTTTCTTACTCAAGAAATGGGATGAGTGCGCCACTGTTAAACAGAACATATCGATGTGCCTGTATAAATGCAACTTTATCTAGCACACAATCCCCAGGCTTCCCTAATGCACGACATATTCGTGGGAAAATAGTGGATTGTTCTATAACGGTGTTACCATAGTCGTCATTTCGTATTGGTCGGTTGAACCTTATCTCCACATTATGCAAGTACCTCGAGCAGAAAGTTAAGCATTCTTCCGCCAAGTACCCTTCTGCAATTGAACCCTCGGGTCGACTTTTATTACGTGCATATGACTTCAATGTGAGCAAGTACCTATGATTATCAATATTAAGAAGTTTAGAAATATATGGTCGATTAGCACAATTGAAACAACATGAAAAATAAAATTAATTTATAAACATTAACACGCACTTCTCGATGGGGTACATCCATCGGTATTGTACCGGTCCTGCAATTTTGGCCTCGCCCGCTAAATGAATGGGTAAATGCACCATAACATAAAAAAAAAACCAGCGGGAAAATCTTTTCTAGATGACAGAGTGTTACCGCAATTTGAGATTCCAGTCGATCAAAATCTTTTACTCGACCAACTTTGAAACACAATTCTCTAAAGAAATTGCAAAATTCAAGCAAGACTAAGTTCACACACTTAGGCAATGTTGTTTGTATCGCTATCGGAAGTAATTGCTACATCATAACATGACAGTCATGGCTCTTGAGCCCTGAAATTTTATGCTCTTTGAGATGCACACATCGTGAAATATTGGCTGAATAACCATCTGGAACTTTCACTCGCTTCAAAACTTTACAGAAATCATTTTTCTCACTCGATAACATAGTAAAGCATGTAGGTGGCAAATATGTTTTGTTCGATGAAAGCTGCCTTGGGTGCAATGTTTGTCTTATACCCATATCTTGCATATCGAGACGTGCCTTTAAATTGTCCTTTGTTTTCCCTTCAATGTTCAACAGTGTCCCAAGCACATTATCACACACATTCTTTTCAATATGCATCACATCCAGATTGTGCCACAACAAATTATGCTCCCAATACAGCAAATCAAAAAAGATACCCTTCTTCTTCTAATTATATTGATCTTTTGCATTATCCTCTCGTCTTCTCTTGTGCCCATAATTGTCAGGAGTCTTCTTCCCAAATGTGACATTAATTCCTTGTAACTGATCCAACACATCAGACCCAAATAGCAAAGTTGGTGCCTCACTAAATTCTTCTATACTATCAAAAGATCTGCTATTACTTCTAAATCTATGATCAAGTTCCAGGAATCGACGATGGCCCATATAACAAAACTTTCGACCATGCTTCAAGTATTTAGATGAAGTGTCCTTGTTACAGTAAGGACAAGCAAGGTGTCCTTTAGTGCTCCATCCAGATAAGTTCGCATATGCAGGAAAGTCACTAATAGTCCACAACAACGCTGCACGCATTCGAAATATTTCATTGCTTGAGGCATCATATGTGTCTATGCCAACCTCCCATAATTCCTTCAACTCATCTATTAAAGGTTACAAATACACGTCAATATCATTACCAGGTCCAGAAGGACCAGGAATAAGCAAGGACATCATGAAATAAGATTGTTTCATGCACATCCATGGTGGCAAGTTATATGGTATCAGAATAACCGACCATGTGCTATGAGCAATACTCATTGTCTTGAATGGAATGAAACCGTCAGTTGCTAACCCAAGTCTAACACTGCGACTATCCAATGAAAAGGTCTGATGATAGTGGTCAAAAGTTTTCCACGCCGGGGAGTCAGCTGGATGCCTTAACATTCCATCTTCAGTGCGACACTCGTAATGCCATTTCATAGAGGACACTGTTTTAGATGACATGTACAACCTCTGGAGCCTTGGTTTCAAAGGAAAATGACGTAATATTTTGGCTAGAATTTTTCTCTCTTTGGCAGTCGAAGAAGTCGCCTCGTCATTTGATTGATGTTCAAATGTTTTTCATCTGGAAGCACCACATATACCACATGATTGCTCGTCGACAGCCTCCTTCCAATATAACATACAATCATTGGGACAAACATCAATTTTATTATATTTTAGGCCCAAATCTCCAATAATCTTCTTGGTTTCATAAAAAGACCTTAGTAAGGTTTCACCTTCGGGAAGTGCATCCTTTAGCAAGTCAAGTAACATCGTAAATGACTTGTCGCTCCATCCACCAAGGCACTTTATGTGATATAGTCGAATAACGAAAGAAAGCTTACTAAACTTCTTGCACTGGTACAATTCCTTATCTAGCTTCTTCTACTAATTTGAAAAATTGTTGTGCTTCGTGATTAAGCCCCGTATAGGTCTATATGTTGCATCACTCTCTTGATCATCCGGGCCCGAAAAAATCGAATGCATCGTGTAACACCAAGCGCATATCATCATTTGGATCTAGATTAGGCATAGAAGAAGACGTGGCTTCCCCATGAAAACGCCAATGAGTATAACTCGTATTAAATCCATCACACACGATATGATCGTATGCTTCTTGTCGAGATACCCAGAAGTTGTTATTGCAGTTCTTACATGAACATAGGATCCTCCCTTTACCACTTGCATTTGTAATGCAAAGTCTAGGAATTCCGTAGATCCACTTAAGTATGCATCACTTACCCTAAATCATTCAATGCAATTGGAGGACATATCAAACAATGCATCTTAACCATTGGGCAACACCAACTAGAAGGAGAAGTTACTGAGATACCTTGACAAATGAATCCAACTCTTATCCATCACTATGTTCCTCAGCTACTTCGACAAGTTAGTTGAAATACAACGTGAGCTCGACAAAGCTTCCTAGGAGAGAAACTAGAATGGGTATAAGAGAAATTTAAGGAAGAGTACCAAAGGAAAATTATAATGAAACAAGCACCATTATTGCTCACCCCACAAGCGACAACGATTTAGGCATCTAATAGAATCTCTAATGGTATCTTTAATTGACTAACTAAATTAGTCACTCATCCAAGACTGGATAGATTGTAATACTTTCATGTTCCTATTTAAATGCCCACACCGAAATTCGGGTAACATCTCCCCATGTCTCTCCGAATACGTTGATCTTGCATTTGATTTCCATGTCAAGTATCCACATAATGTGACGATATTTAACATTAGAAATAAATATAAGAAACGTAACCAAAGAGAAAAGGACAGATACAACGCAGAACTAGCATGTGCATTTAAATCAGGAACCGAAAGCATTCTAATCTATCCAACCTTGAATTGTCCAAACATGGGACAATTTGAGAATTTTTATGTCTCCAAAAGCACACTATATCTATGCTTGGCCACATATAAATTCTCAAATGGGCAACTGATTGTCCTATACTTAAACAATTATATAATCAATCACAATTGACATTCATCATCTAGCTAAATAATAACATAATGAATTTTAAACTAAAGAAACGATTTTTTTTTTTGATAAATTAACCTAGTAATATCTACTACATACTAGTAACATACGAGCAATATTAGGGCACCATACCATAGGCTGCAAGAATATCATGTCCCCTTAAAAAATAAATCCTCTAAGGATAACATATATATATATATATATATATATATAAGTTGTTTATTGTCATTCACAATCACAAGTATCATTCATCATCCAACTAACTATTAATAGCATTTACAAAAATAAAAGACATCCAACCAACTCTATATAATAACTTGCAACTTAATCTGCTGGGAACCGTTATACACCGAAATATCTTACGGCAGAGCGGGTTCTAAGGAGTTACAAGTTGGGCCTCTAGGAAAGCATATAAATGAAGCGACAAAAATATAAATTAAGCAAGATCAATTATTTATGGAAGATATTGATGAATAATACCTGGCAAAAAACATATATAGTTGTAAGTGTCTAACTCCGCAAAATCAGAACTCTTGGCATATCTAACAAGGTGAACAAGACAGAAACAAGTAACAAATGAGAGTACAAAACTCCCACAAGCACAATGTAATAGACTATTATTACAATCAGGCGCTCTAATAGTCTATCATAGAGGTCAATTACATTGAACAAGTTTATTGCAATGCCATCCCCAGGTAAAGGAATGTTCACATTAGGTGGGTAGCTGGTTTTAAACTTTTGCCAAACAATAATCACAAGAAATCCTCTCTCAAATCTAGTTGAGGAATGCCATCTTCAGTATATATGTGGTCCACTTGATGATTGGACAAGTCTGATTTCTGGGTAATGGCACATACACTGGTTGACCTGAATAACAACCTGGATCTTGAATCCAGGTGCCATATTGACATGTGGTCAAAATAGGATTCATGATCCTGCTTTGAGGAGCCGGCAATAGCAAGGCTCAATTTGAAAATATCTAAGCCACAACAATGCTCAAATAAAATGTACTTAAGCTAATGAGGCTCCAAAAGACTAAGATTTCAGTGATGTTTTGTTGCAAGTAATTTACTTTTTACTAGGATGAAAAATGGATTCTTTCCAAGATTTGAGAAGTCGTCACAACTCCTGTTGTTACAGGACTTCGCATTCTTCATGGTGTTATATAATGAAAATGCCTTTCTGATAACAGCTGTTATTTTTCAAAGAAAAATGGCCATCATTTTCTCAAATGTTAGTTGTTATATATTGGAATCATATCTGCTCTGTACAACCTTGCATTTTTCTATTTTTCCATGTGTATGGGTGAGATGAAGGGTTTGGATCAACTTCCCATGAACAATGGGCTATGAGATAAGGATCTAAGGACCATGGTACACTTGGTGTAAGCTGCAAGTGGCATAACATATATGGTTTATATGATTTAGGTGTTTATTACTTTTTTCTTGCAAAATTCATTTTAACCCTAGGCTTCTGCTGTCCTTCCTTAAAGGTGTAAAGGTGTTCAGCTTAATCTTGATCTTGATCTCAACATTCCTAAGGTGTAAAGGTTGTTGTAAAATTCAATTCCTGCCTTATTAATCTCACCAAATATTCCTCCAGTTGTTAATTCATAGATATTAAAACGAGGATTAAGTCTCTATTATAACATGAACATGGCAAGAGGGTAGAACATCCAACCGTCCCAAAGGTGGGCCCCACAATAAAGAACATTAAGCTAAAAAATTAGGCTAATCTGCCTTTTAGATGTGGCATATTGAAGAATATCGTGGACAACAGCTCATTTGGTCTAATCTACAATTTGGCATGTGTGACTAGTGGATTCGCCTGATTTTAAGCACATGTGATCTTCATGGTGGGGTCAACCTACCTGACGTGTTGGATGTCTCCCACATTTATCTAACAGTAAAATTTGAGAGAAGTAAAACTCACTTGGAAGGATTCTAGACCAGAAATGGAAAATCAGAGGAATTCACTCCAAGGGAAAGCATCAACTCAATGTCTTCCTGTTCATGATCAACAAGTTATCTATATGTTAGCACCGCTTCTTTTTTTTTTTTTTTTTTTTTTTTCTCTCTCATTTTTCCTCATAGCTATTTGGGCCGGAAAGGGCTTGTATCTGCTGAAAAATAACAACTTGGCCGAGCCCATCTAATCGTTGTAATATCGGTGGTGTTGAGTGTCCTGGCTTCGGTTTAACACTCGATGGCCCGACCATGTATGGAGGGTGCTTGAAATCTCCTAGATTTTAAAATCCTAACCATTCAATTATTTAGTCTATTTTCTTCTCGATGGATGCACTCATCTTCATATTTTCTCTCACCACCTAAGGCCACCGATCCAAGGGTTAGGATTGAGGGATTTTTCAGCATCTCATTTCCATGGTGGGGGCATATCGACAATGGTCCGATGACCAAACCAAGGACATCATATGATGAGTGATTTTTTTCTCTCTTTATGAGAAATCTCCACCGTTAGATTATCACCGTAATGTGTAACAAATAAAATCAAGGAGTGAAAATTGCATATAACATTAGCAACTCAATGAGGGTCGATCTTCTCAATGGAATCTAATGAGTCATGGTTGGATTTTTCTTGATTAAAAAAATAAAAAATAAATTTATATACCATGTAGCCATGATAATGGTCATCAAAGAACATCTCAGATTGCTTCCATCGTTGATTTTTCCCGAATATAGAACACAAAAATTCAAAGAAATTTTAATTTGAAAAATGTATTTTACCATACCTAAAATAACCCAAATGCAAAGTGCAAAAAATATATCCAAAACCCTAGGAAACAAGAGAGTAGCAGATCTAGATACCTAATGAGTTATAAAACTGCAAATCGAATAGAATTCGATTGAAAAACTTCACCCGTCACGAAATCCAACAAAATTCAGATGGAAAAACTGCAAATCGAAGTATCGAACAAATCAGAATTGTATCACACAACAAATCGTTTCTATGTATTCACATCAAACAACATGGAAAAATCCCTAATTAGGGTTTCAACATTGTAAATCCCTAGTTAGGAAATCACTAAGGTTGAAATTGATGAAATCTAGACTCTTACCTGTTTCAGATCTTCATCTAAGCCCTAAAATTAATGGCAGCTCGCACGAGAGAGAGAGTCGGGGGTAGGAAGAAGCTGAGAATCGAGAGAGAGAGAGAGAGAGAGAGAGAGAGAGAGAGAGAGTCGTCGGGAGAGGGAGAGGGAGAGGAGAGAGAGAGAGAGAGAGAGAGAGAGAGAGAGAGAGATTCGCGCGAGAGAGAGAGGGACAACACGGGAGAGAGAGAGCTGCGAGTGAAATGAAAATCGCGTCCTGTTTTTTATTTTATAAAACATCCGTGGTCCGCAGTAAAATAGCGCCGGTGCATGATGCACAGAAGTGCCGGTTTTCGGCAGTTTTGTTGTAGTGATTAAAGGACTATGCCTATAAAGAGAGCAAATAGCTTATCTCACTCCGAATCTTACTGCCAAAGCAGCCAGCTCAAAAGGCCCGTAGGCTACGTGCAACCGGCTGCAAACTGCTATACACCACCAAAAATCAAAACGACAACATTATCAGCCCACACCACAACAAACAGCTTCACCGGTAGCAACAACGCCAACAATTTCTTAAAATTATTTCTATTTTCTTTTCCTCATGGATTCAAGGTTTCTCTGTGAGGAGTCCAAAGAAGTTCTGTGGATTCAGAACAGTTATCCTCCTGAGGAAGACGGTGCTCGACCTCACGTCCTTTCCTGCGTTAGTTTGGTATCAGCGAGCCTTTTACTTAGATCTATGACTTCTAACGATCAGAACTTTTCTGGTCCATCTTAGCCATGAAATTATCCGTGACCCACTCTACATTAGATATTACTAAAGAATTGAAGGAAAAAAAAAAAAAAAAAAACAAAGGAGATGGGGGGGGGGGGAATTGAATTCACCCATTAACCGTGTGAACCCCTTGCCGTTAATTCCTTTATTTAAATACACCAAAGAAGAGTTCAAGAGGTAGTAGAGAGATGATGACAAGGAGAAGGAGAGTTGTACTCTACTTGGGTTTGGTGTTCCGTGACTTCCTCTAGATGCTTCTCATCTATTAGCCACATGTGCTAGTGTCGGCTCTATCCATCACTAGTGTCTCTCCATGTAATTGATTTATCATAGAAATTAATTTAGCTGGTCAATGTATCATGTGGGAAATCGTATTAAAGACACCCAGTTCTCTTCCAAAAAATTTACCCATATTTTCCGGCCTCTGATTTATTGGCAGATTGTCTGGACTGCTCGATAATAGAGTAGCCTTGTATTTTGTTCCTATACGTCTAAACAGAGGGAAGCCAACTAAGGGACAACTACAACCTCTCACACGTGGGTCACATTGGCAAATGTGGTAGCTTGTAGATGGGATGGCTTATAAACTCTTTCGGGATAAAAGAAAAGAAGAAAGAAAATTAAGGACTGTTTGGATTCATGGAAAGGAGGAAAGGGGATGGTGTTCCCTGAGAAACCTTATTTCTAATAAATTATGGAAAAATAAATATTATTTTTCTTATTTTTCAATAAATTTTGAGATATATTTTTAAATTTTTTTGTTTGTCATTGTTTGTCAAAATAATATGCTTTCTTTTTAAGAAAGAATTTCCAGATAGTCACTAGCATTGCTAGATTAGTATATGCGGAATATGTAAGGTGTTTGAAAATTGATAGTGGACCCTGTGACTTGCTAAGCACATGTGGGTACGTGAAATTGAAATAATATTGTAGCACATGTTGTACAAATGAGGTGCTTGAAGGTGTATGATAGTGCATCTGACAGAAAATGACACGCATTGATACATTTGGCATACAGGTACCTGATGCTAGATGTCAATATGTGCAAATTAGCTCTATTGTTGCATTTAGTAATTGTCTAATGTGTATTTGTCCCTGTTACACCATTAATATAGAAAATATAAAATTTGTAATTATCAAAAATAACAAAATTCTAATTCTAATCAAACTTTTCTAAAAATAAAAATTTCAAATAAACTTTTACTAGAAGAGTCCTAACAAGATTACAAGTTATTTCTAAAAAGGAAGAAAATCTAAAACTCTAAAAATAAGAACACATTAAAATTTTCAGAATTATTAAAAATAATAATTTTTCTCTATAAATTTATTTTTGAGCTGAAAGCACACTTTTTTGGACGAAACTGACGGATATAGTTCACCTTGGATGGCCCGTTTTAGTAAAAATGGATAGATTGTGCGCTCCGTAACGATACTCGGATCAAAAGTTATGGTCAATTTACGATTCACCTTCTTTTGATCCAACCATGCCCAAGTCCCATATCATTGATGAGCCAAGCCTAGCTATGCCATGCTCAAGTAAGTTGGACTCGTGTACAGCTCTACCCATGCAATACGGAGGAAGCTCTTTTTCTTTTTCACTTTTATTCGGTTTTTCTTTTTTTCCTTATTCTTTTTACTTTATCTCTATCCATCTAGCTGGTCTGCAAATTTACAGTCCATCCAGCGCATGATTGACCATGTGTCCATTTGTATGACATCTAACTCATCCAAAAGGCTGACCATAGCGTGAAGATTAGCTGGAGTAAAATTACACCAACCAGCGTGAAGATTAGCTGGAGTAAAATTACACCAACCACTCATCCAGTGGGCTATGTGCTCTGAATTAGATCCATTGCTGTCCATGTTTCTTTTTCGGTATGTTCACAGTCAGATTGTATCTGGCTGGTTTTTGTGTCATATATTCTTGATGAAGATCGGAGGAATGTGAGACTCCGGATCCACTGACGTGAGTGGGACCCTGACTATGGGGCTCACATTGATGTACGTGACCTAAATCCCGAAAATAATCTGAATAAAATCTTAGGTGGACCACACCACAGGAAACAGTAGTGATTGAATCCTAACCATTAAAAACTTCATGCATGCTACAGAAATGTTTATTTTGCATCGGACCTGTTGAGAAGGTCACAAACACCTAAATGAAGAGACCACACCAATATCATCTTAATCCAAAGCTTTTGTGGCCCACCAGAAGTTTTTAATGGTCAATCAACGCTGTTGCCTGTACTATGGTCCGTTTGGGATTTGGAACTGCTTCATTTTTTTAGTTCCACATTAAAATGAGCTTTCAACACGGATGGACGGCGTAGATTTAGTCACCTACATTTCAACATCTCCGTGGATCCGGGTCTCACCTAATTCGCTCCTATTCTTGGCGGTGGAATGAACCTATACGGAGGGTTACATGTTTCATACAATCGCACGTGTGCAGCAATCCACCAGTCAGATCGTAAGCCCATCGGCTTGAATGGGAGAGAGCAGGACTCGGATTCGGTAGCGATCCGTCCGGTACCGAGCTCGATACTGGAAAAGTTCCATGGCCCCGCCATGATGTATGTGTTTTATACACGCCGTCCATCAACTTTTACAGATCATGTTAGGGCATGAATCAAAAACAGAGGGATATCTAAAGCTTAAGTGGACCAAACCACAGGAAGCAGTGGAGATTGAATCCCTACTGTTGAAAACTTCTTATTGGTCACAGAAGTTTTGGAACAAGATATTTGTGTTTTCCGGTCATCTAGATTTATGGGACTTTGTGAACATGTTGGATGGCAAATAGACATTGTGGTGGGTGGGCCTTATAAAGGTTTCAGTAGCAATCGTCATTATCTTTACTCTTTTTTGGTGATTTGATCAACTTGATCTTTGGATCTGCCTTAATTTTATAGTTCATGCCCTAAATGAGGCAAGCGGATTGCGTAGTAACTCACTACGCTTAGCATACTGAGTAAACCCCGCAGCATCCACCGTGATCTATGTATTTTATAAGCTCAATCCATCCATTTTACCAGATAATTTTATGGCTTGAACCAAAAAATTAATGCAGCATATCGAATGTTCAAATTGACCACACCATAGGAAACACTTGAATTGAAGAACTTCTACCGTTGAAAATTTCTTATGGGCCACCGAAGTTTTGGATCAAGCTTATATTTGTGTGTTCCATTCATCCATGTCTGTATGATCTTATGAACAGGCTGGATGACAAATAAACATCATCACTGTTGGGCCCAACATGGTTTCAACTGTGGAAATCATTATCCTCACTGTTTCGTATGATATGATCCACTTGATCTTTGTATATGCTTCAATTTTGGATTCAACCCCTTAAATTAGATGGAAAAACGGATGGATTGCATGGATAGACCACATCCATATTAAAATGAGGTGAAAAAGGATGGATGAACGGCCTTAAGAAAACCCATGCATCATGGTGGGCCCACAGAGCTTTCCACTGCCATGCCGTGACTAGTACTAATCTCGGTAACAGAGGGTCACTACCGAATCCGAGTCCAAGAAAGCTAACACTCCCATACGCGATAGTATAAAGTCGCATCTACAGCCCACTACATGTGCTAGGAATGGAGACATTAGATCCAAGTCGTCAAGGTGGTTGATCAAACCGTTCACATTATTTTGACCAATGTCAGATAAATGTACAGCTGGTATAAGTGGACCATGATCATATTCAGAATGGGACCCACCCATTAGCTTGATTTTCATGCCATGTGCCATGTTGGCACAGGTGGTGGCTTTCCACGTCTATATAAATAAGTAGGTGTCTTTGCCGATTTAGATATTATACTTTGATCTTTTGGAGCCCTTTAACATTTGCCTACTCTCACCTTTCCTTCCTCAGCCAGCCATCTAAGTTTCCGGTATGCTTCTCTTGCTTACACTGATTTTTCCCCTCAGTTCTCTTCTACTCCTTTGTTTACATTGTCAATGCCAGCAATTAACGTTACAAGCGTGTGTAAGGCTGCCCGTCTACAAGCTACTATATCTGCGGTTGTGCACCATGGTTTACAGGATCAAAGCCGTCCATTGGATTTTATTTTTTATTTTTTATTTTTCTTTTCTGGAAAAGGTGAGATCTCACCTCCTGGAATTTATTAATAGAAAAAGGGAGACATACACTATCTGGATAGAGAATAAATATCACCTAGCTAAATTCCTTTTGTTTTCTAATAGTGAGCTGTTAGATATGATAGGCTGGTTTATCTCCCTTTACTGTGAGGGGTCAGCCGGAATGTGAATCTGCCTGTACATTTGCACCTTATAAGAAATAGATTCATCTTTAAGTAAAAATAATAATATTGTCGTGGCATTATTTTTGTTTTACACATGAAATGCTTATGTACAAATCCTGATGTACTCCACCTTTGGACGCCACGAAAAAGAAAAAGAAAAAAAATTTCACCTGCTCCCTTACAACCCAGATTTCAAGTACTTAATCTACTTAAATTATGGCATGGATCTTGATCCCAAATACATGCCAAGTACTCAAAATCTGGATTGTGACATGCCCACTTCAATTCAATCCGACAAAATGCTTCCAATGGCCACTCGTCCATAACCAAGCATCTTCATACATCTTTGGACACCTCATGAGCCTCCCAAGATTCCTTGGGAGCCTGCCTGCTACAAGCTTGCCATATAAATCCGGCCTTTTTCTCTCCTTAGTTGGGCCACACACACACACCAAAAAAAAAAAAAAAGCAGCATAAGACTGGCTAAAAGAAGTTACTCGACCGATAACTGAAGGTTTTTTTTTTTTTTTTAATCTTGGGTGTGTGTGGCTCACCTGACAGTGAAATATCTGGGTTTTTGGATATACATGCATGTTTGCAGTTGTACGTGTGTTTTGGATATGCATGTCTCAGACAGGTGTGGAGTTTACCAACCTCATATTGGAGTAATTAATATCGACGTCTGTCAAGTCCCTTTTAATGTAGCCTAATTTTCCCGGATACGTACTGGTGATGTGATCTGGATCATAAAGTTAACTAGATCATTTTCACTCCCATAGTAGTTAGGAAGGACACTCTATGTACGCCGTCAATTTTGGCTTTGTGTGAAGGTACGCAACATTGCAGAGATACTGCAGATTTCTTTTCACCCGCCCATCCAAGCTCTTGAAGTGGTATCAAAGGAACCCATGAATGATCTCTGATTTGAAACGACAATCAATGTAAGTGATCGTTTTCCCATTTTAAATTTTATTGTGAATAATGCTTTTGTGTCAATTAAAATGTGTATCAAGGTATTGTGCCTTTTCTAGATCAAAATCCAATCACAAAATGTGCTGAGAGATATGAAAATGAGAGGGAATTAAAAGAAAATAGATCGAATAAAGGAACGGGTATGAAGAGAATTTTTTATTTTTTTTTTAAAGGTGGGAACGAGACCTTTAAATGCCCCTGCAATTAGAAACTGGCAGCGTAAGTGTGCTTTTTTGACAGATGAACTTGTAAAAATACTCTCATTTGTTTTCTTTAATTAGTAGTAAAAATCATTACTTGTGACACCTAGAAGGCATGTGCATAACATCCAACCCATCACACATACCCACCATACCATGGTGATGATATGAACAAAATATCAGGTCAGTAAATTTTTCTCATAGGGTACAATTGAATTGGGATATTTTGAATAGTTTATAACATTATATATGGAATGCCCCATCTTATGCAATAAGCTTGATGTGCATTTATTGGATGGGTTGGATGTCAGACACATACCACATACCCCCTTATGCAGTCAAGTATTATTATTATTATTATTATTTTTCAATTCTCAACCTTTCATCCCAGGAGTTTTTAGTTTTTTTTTTTTTTTTTTTTGGGTTGGACAAAGTGGGGCTGGGTAGCCTGAGAGTGGGATAACTTCTTTTTGTCGGTCTTTCTTTCCTACGATAGAAGGCCCTTTCGCTTTTTGATCCCAGGCCTGCCCGAAATCTCTCATATAACTATTTCAGATCAATGAAGCTAGAACAGTTAATTAAAAAAAAAAAAAAAAATGACCACATAGCCCTTCATCTTTCTATTCTCCACTTTCTCATGTAAAGAAAAAGTAAAGAAGTGTAATAATGTAATTTCTCCTCTTAAAAACTAATGCTCAGTAATAACAGTTTCTGGAGGAATTATCTGGGAATATCCATATTCTCAATGAACTCTGTGCGAAAAATCCTTTAAAAAAAAAAAAAGAAAAAAACGAAAGAAAAAAAAAAAAAGAAAAAGAAAAAGAAAAAAGTTAAAGTTAAAGAAGACTCGTTACCATAAGTTAGTAGTCTCTTTCCTTTGTGCAAATGCATGTATTTGATTGGATATATTCCAATCCATGATCAATTAGACTCTTTTTTCTTTTATGGAATTTACAACATTAATTTTCATTTCAACACTTCAGTGGGTGTCATCATCACTTTTTGGGCCTACGTTAACGAATATGTTGAGCGGTTTAGTTGTTACCCAGGTAACACTGTAGTGGGTGTGGATATACAGTACATTTTCAAGGTGGCCCGACGGTAAGGGTAATACACCTAATCCGTTCCATTTAACTCTGAAAGTTGAATAACACCTATCGGCACGCCTGCTAAGGTAGCGAAAATATGCTGGTGGCCACTGAACATGTTGCATGTAAGTAATTTGATCTGAACTGTCCAAATCGCTGGGCCCATTTGGATATTTCACAACCCAAAAATTTCACTGAATGGGTGCACCTAATAATTGTCCAGTTAGCTTTTGCCCACTGAACGGTTAAAATGAAAAAGTTCAAGATCCAAATTCTACCACGATCATGAGTTGGAACTGCCCAATCAGATGCATCTGATTGCACAAAGAAAGAAAAATAGAAAAGGAGAGAACGACAGAGGCAACCTCCGTCTGCTTTTTTTATTTTTAATTTTATTACTTTTTTATCACTTTTTCTTTTGTGAACTGCCCAAGGAGTTGTAGCCTCGAACGATCCCTGGAGGGTACGCAAAGTATGTACGGATATTCAATTTCTTCGAGTCGAACATGGCTGATTGTTCCATACCATTGGTGTGTTGGGCCTTGTTCTGGATGGACCATGTCATAAGAAATTTTCCATAGGCCAGCTCCAAAATTTCAAATTTCTGGCTTCACATAAAAGGTTGGTGACAAATAGAACAACAGTCCAAATTCAATTGAGGAAATTGCTTTTCTCATGCATATGGCTCAGTGTAATCTTCTAAAGGACACTTGCCCTTCTCAAGCATCTGATTCCTCTTCTTTAAGTTCCCAGTGTTTTTCTTCCGGATCAGGTAAGGCATGAGAAGAGCTTTTTCTACTTATTCTTCTCTTTCTTTTTCTTTTCTTTTTTTTTTTTTTCTTATTTATTTATTTATTTTTTAAAAAAAATTTTCTTTTTAAACATAGGAGAGCTTTGCTTGGGGGTGTCACATGCAACTAGTTTGACTGTAGTCTAAATAGAGAACAGTTGCAGCCTAGTTTGACCGCATCTTACCTTTCCAAAAAGTATAGCGCTGTGGTGAAGATTGCTAAGAAAAAAAAATTAGGACGATCCACTCGTCAAATGGGCCATACATGTACTTTGTTGACGCAGGGATGAACGTGATGAGGATAAATACTCCGAATCGACGGAGCTTCTCTAGACTCCTCACAGAGACTTCTCGAATCCACGAGGAAAGAAAGCAGAAAATAGAAATAAATTCTAATAAATTCGAAACTGATTAATTGATGATTAAAAATGAGTTCACAACCCTTTAAATAGGGATACCAAGCAATGAGAAAGAAATCAGAATCAAACTACAACTAAAACTCCTAGAAATCGCGACTTACTATAAATAGTAAACCTACTATTCATAGACGATCGTGATATCTACTAGTGCGCAAGGTTTTCGGGCAAAAATAATAAGTGTCCTATTTGGCTTCACCAAACTGTTCTCCTAATTATTCTAAGCTTTTTTTCACATTGTGCACAACTCCTAAAGCCCGACGGATGAAGAGTTATAATCAAACTAAAACTTACTATTTATAGTAAAAACGAAATTAAAGTAGGGAAACGACCGTCGATCAAGGGGTTTTTTCGCAATTCCGGGCGTCGCAACCCGGCGTAGCTAGGTTGGTTGGCTAAAGTAGCTCGTTCTACCTCAAAATCATATATTTTACGTTAGATAACTCATTCCGGATTGCGAGATACGCCCGATCTAAGGTCCGACGGTCCAGATTCCTTCTGTCGTCGACCGGGCCTTTTCTGATCCATCTTGGCCATGAAACTGTCCGCGACCCGCTCTACATCAGTCCCCTCCACTTCAAAAGAACTTGTCCTTGAGTTCTCATCCTGTTCTGGTTCATAATACTCGGTTAGGTCCGCGACATTGAAAGTCCGTGAGATCGCCATGTCATCTGGAAGATCGACAACATAAGCGTTGTCATTGATCTTTCGAATGATTGGGACGGGTCCAATCTTCTTATTTTTTAACTTGTTATATGTCCCGGTCGGAAATCTCTCTTTGCGCAGATGGACTATAACGCGATCGTCCACCTCGAACACCTTTTGTCGTCGGTGCTTGTCCGCTTGTTCCTTGTACTTCTCGTTCAAGGCACGTAGTTTGGTTCGCACTTCCGTATGGATGCCCATGATCTTGTCCGCCATATGTTCTGCTGTAATGCTCGTGCCTGGGTGCTTGGGCAGAGAGACCAAGTCAAGTGTGTGGCGAGGAACTCGTCCGTAGATAATCTGGAACGGTGATTTTCCAGTTGAACGGTTCACCATGTTGTTGAATGCAAACTCTGCTTGAGACAAGGCCAAATCTCACTGCTTCGGTTTTTCTCCTGAAATACAGCGAAAGAGGTTTCCCAACGTGTGATTCACAACTTCGGTATGCCCATCAGTATGTGAGTGGTAAGCACTGCTGAATTGAAGCCATGTATCGAATCGAGTCCACAAAGTCCGCCAAAGGTGACTAATAAACTTCGTGTCACGATCAAAAGTAATGGTCATGGGGACCTCGTGTAGTCGTACGACCTCCCTGAAGAATAGATTCGCCATGTGTGTTGCATCGAGGGTCTTCTTGCATGGGATAAAGTGTGACATCTTGGAGAAATGATCTACCACCACGAACACCGAATCCATGCCGTGTTGTGTTCGTGGGAGACCAAGCACGAAGTCCATTGACAAATCCTCCCAAGGACCGTTAGGCACAGGTAATGGGTTGTAGAGGCCTGTATTCTGAGATTGCCACTTGGAGGTCTGACAAATATGAGAACGTTGTACGGCTTTTTCCACATCATGTATTAATTGCGGCCAGTAATACCGCTCTTCCACAAGAGCTCGCATCTTGTCTCACCCAAGGTGTCCACCAAGGCCACCTCCATGTAGCTCCTGAATAATCTGCTCCCTCAGAGAACTTTGGGGGATGCACAATCGATTCCCTTTGAAGAGAAAATTGTCCTATATATGAAGGTCACTGGGGTGACCTTCTTGGCACTTCATCCAAGAATCTTTAAAGTCCTCATCCTCGGCATACAGCTCCTTGAGACAGTCGAAGCCGACCACCTCGTTGCTCATCGTAACAAGTAGTGATGCACGATGACTAAGTGCATCAGCCACCTTGTTCTTCTGCCCTGACTTGTGCTTCAGAACGAACGTGAATTCTTGTAAAAACGCAACCCATCTAGCATGCACACGATTCACGTTAATCTGACTATTAATAAACTTTAATGCTTGATGATCAGTGTACAAAACAAACTCTCTTTAAATCAGATAATGCCGCCAATATCGCAGCGCCTGAACAACTGCGTACAACTCAAGCTCATAAGTCGACCACTTCTTTCGGGCTTCGTTGAGCTTCTCGCTGTAGAAGGCTACCGGCCTGCCTTCCTGTGATAATACTCCTCTAATTCCGACGTATGAAGCGTCACACTCAACCTCAAATATTTGTCAAAATTAGGAAGCACCAAGACCGGTGTTGTAGACAAATGATGCTTAATCTCATGAAAGCTCTTGTCAGCTTTATCGGTCCACTAGAACAGTCCTTTTTTCATGCAATCTGTTATAGGTGCGACTATGGTGCTTAAATCTCGCACGAATCGACGATAGAAAATCGTCAACCCGTGAAAACTCCTCACCTGATGAATGTTTGTCAAGATCGGCCATTCCCTAATAGCTCGCACATTTTCATCATCCACACGAATGCCTGTGGACGTTATAACAAACCCTAGAAACAATAGGCTATCAGTTAAAAAACTATACTTCTTCAAGTTAAGGTACAACTTGTTAATTTGTAGGACTGTCAGAAGACTTTTACCGAGATGTTTCCTGTGCTCCGTCTCATCCTGACTATATATCAATATGTTATCAAAATATACTACCACAAATCTGCCAGTAAATAGTTTTAACACTTAAAAGTACTTGGTGCGTTCGATAGGCCGAAGGGCATGACCAGCCACTTATACAACCCTTCCTTGGTCTTGAATGTCATTTTTCACTCATCACCGGGTCGGATACGAATCTGATGGTACCCGCTCCTTAGATCTAGTTTAGAGAATACCTTGGCCCCTTCTAGCATATCGAGCATGTCATCCAATCATGGTATTGGGAACCGATATTTGATGGTAATTTTGTTGATTGCCCGGCTGTCGATACACATGCGCCAGCTTCCATTTTTTTGCGTTAATAATGCAGGTACGACACATGGGCTCATGCTCTCTCTCAAGAGACCCTTACGGATCAATTCCTCCACTTGCCCTTGAAGTATCTCACACTCCTTTGGACTCATCCGATAATGAGGGCGGTTGGGCAGGCTATCCCCAGGGACGAGGTCTATGTGATGTTGGATGTCCCTCATGAGGGACAATCTATCAGGTAAATCCTCAGGCCAGACTTCTTTGAATTCGTTCAGCAACAATCATAAACTTGGAGGGATATTTGAGGGTTTCTCTTCCTCGCCCTTCACCACTACGGCGTATACCTAGCCGGTTTCCTTGGATTCCTCCATGAAATCCCGAATGGTCAAGAGGGAACTCCCCTCCACTTTAGAAGCTTCAGGGTGGTTCTCTGGTACCATAGGGGCAAGGATTATTTTTCGACTCTCCTTGAGGAATACGTAGACATTGTCTCGTCCCCGATGGGTCGCATCACGGTCCTACTACCAGGGTCGACCGAGTAGCATGTGGCAAGCTTCCATGTCAACCACGTCACATAGTATCTGATCCTTATAATTTTACCAATTGAAAATGAGATAGTGCATTGTTCAGTTACCTTGGTCTCATTCACCTTTTTTATCCAGCTAATTGAGTACGGGGAAGGATGTTTCGTCGTTGGTAGCCGCAACTTGTCCACCATCAGCCTTGAGATGATGTTCTCGCATTACCATGCTTCATGATCACATCACATACCTTTCCGTTGACAGTGCACCGAGTACGAAATATATTGTGTCGCTGTAGATGTAATTCCTTTCGTGGGGTATACAGTAATCGTCTCACAACTAGAAATTTGCCATGATCCTCGCCCGTCATTTCATCGCCATCTGCTATTTCTTCAGTGGTTTGCTCATGTTCATCATAGCCATGACCTTCTTTTGCGGCCTCATCTTCAGTGCCTCCTTCGTTTATAGTCAAGTGTGCTACGAGACGTTGAGGACAGGTGTTTGATAAGTGGCCTGGCTGGTCACAGCAGTAACAATTGTTTGACCTTGGCCGAGCATAAGGATTTGGAACCCTACTCGCGCCCCTGTTGTGGGTGTTGCACGTTGAGGTCTGGATGAGCCGCTCCCCGTATCACGGTTTGCGGTTGTAGGAAGTTGAGGACGTTCTCCTACTGGATCTTTTCCTTGTGCCATCACTGGATCCTGCGTGGGAAATGTCATGGGGGGTCGAGTTGAAGGATATGGACGAGCAGGAGCTCTTGCAAGTTATGTTTCTGCCCTACCCACCAATTGAACTGCTTCATCCACGGTCCCGACTGGGTACATCTGAACTCGGTCCTGAATTGTCGGCCGCAACCCACCTATAAATCGTGCCACTTTCTGTGACTCAGATTCTGACAGATCATTTCGTGTAACCAACCGATGGAATTCTTCTGTGTAATCTGTGATGGTTTGATTTCCTTGTCGGCAATTTTGATATTGCTGGAATAGTATCTGCTCATAATCACAGGGGAGAAATCGTGATCGAAGAAGACGTCTCATCCGTGGCCATGATGAGATAGGAGCCTTGTTCTGAGAGGCTCGTGAGAGTTGTAATTGTTCCCACCATGCAGAAGCACCATATTTTAATTTAAACGCTACCAACTTTACCCTTTTATGATCTGACACGTCCATATAATCAAAATACTTCTCTACTTTGGCTAGTCAATCGAGGAAATCTTCTACACATAATAAACCAATAAAACTAGGAAGTTCAGCCTTACCTCGGTAGTCTCTTTCAGCACGATCTAGATGATCGCCTCGATGAATTGGTCGTCAGGCAAAACCCTCCTTAAGATCTTCGTCATTAGAACTTAAATAATCTGGTGTAGCCCTACGGTTTGCCACTGGTAGTGCTCTACGAAAATCAGGGTTGCGTCGTACAGCAACCATGGGTGGTGGAGCCACCATAGGTGGTAGAGCACCGCCTAGGGCTCAGGGCGGAAGTAGCGCATCCGCAAGACGGTCGAGGGTTACCTGCAGCCTTTGCATGGTCAACTGACTCTCCCGGTGGAAAGCTTCCATTCTTTCCGAAAGATAACGAATCCCTAGATCACCGTCTACGGGATTTTGATTCATACCTATGTTGTTTACCATCGGCCCGAGGGGAATCCTCGCTCTGATACTAATTAATGCAGGGATGAACGTGATGAGGATAAATACTTCGAATCCACGGAGCTTCTCTGGACTCCTCACAGAGACTTCTCGAATCCACGAGGAAAGAAAGCAGAAAATAAAAATAAATTCTAATAAATTTGAAAATGATTAATTGATGATTAAAAATGAGTTCACAACCCTTTAAATAGGGATACCAAGCAATGAGAAAGAAATCAGAATCAAACTACAGCTAAAACTCCTAGAATTCGAGACTTACTATAAATAGTAAACTTACTATTTATAGACGGTCGTGATGTCTACTAATGCGCAAGTTTTTCGGCCAAAAATAGTAAGTGTCCTATTTGGTTTCACCAAATCGTTCTCCTAATTTTTTTAAGCTCTTTCCACGTTGGGCGCAACTCTTAAAGCCTGACAGATGAAGAGTTATAATCAAACTAAAACTTACTATTTATAATAAAAATGAAATTAAAGCAGCGAAACGACCGTCGATCCAAGGGTTTTTCATAATTTCTGGTGTCGCAACCCGGCGTAGCTAGGTTGGTTGGCTAAAGTAGCTCGTTTTACCCTAAAATCATATATTTTACGTCAGATAACTCATTCCAGATTGCGAGATACGCCCGATCTAAGGTCCGACGGTCCGGATCACTTTTGTCGTTGACCGGGCCTTTTCTGATCCATCTTAGCCATGAAACTGTCCGCGACCCGCTCTACATCAGTCCCCTCCACTTCAAAAGAACTCATCCTCGAGTTCTCATCCTATTCTGGTTCATAATACTCGGTCAAGTCCGCGACATTGAAAGTCCGTGAGATCGCCATGTCATCTGGAAGATCAACAACATAAGCGTTGTCATTGATCTTTCGAATGATTGGGACGGGTGCAATTTTCTTATTTTTCAACTTGTTGTATGTCCCGGTCGGAAATCTCTCTTTGTGTAAATGGACCATAACACGATCACCCACCTCGAACACCTTTTGTCGTCGGTGCTTGTCCGCTTGTTCCTTGTATTTCTCATTCGAGACATGTAGCTTGGTTCGCACTTCCGTATGGATGCCCATGATCTTGTCCGCCATATGTTCTTCTGCAATGCTCGTACCTGGGTGCTTGGGCAGAGGGACCAAGTCAAGTGTGTGGCGAGGCACTCGTCCGTAGATAATCTGGAACGGTGATTTCTCAGTTGAGCGGTTCACCATGTTGTTGAATGCAAACTCTGCTTGAGACAAGGCTAAATCCCACTGCTTCGGTTTTTCTCCTGAAATAGATCGAAGGAGGTTTAAAGGGGACACATCAAATCCATGGTGTTGATGTTCGACACACATCATGATGGGGTCCACAAAACTTACTAACATCAATTCTTAGGTTCTCACGAGGTCAGTAAGTTGGGACACAATTTTAACCAGAATATTTGGCCCATTTTACATGTCTAGTCTATTCACTTTATTTTACTATCAATATTCTCATTTTGACTAGTTACTCGCCTCAATCAGGCTACATATGAGAAAGATATTGGGCATATAAGATTGATCAACAATTTCAGTGAAATTTGATTTAAACATATGAAGTTATTTACTCTTCAATTTAAACTGATTAGATTGTCCAAAAATGATTAAAGGTTCAACAGTGGATGTGCCTAATAATTTAGTAATTTTATTTTTCACAAATAAATTTAATATTTTTTTTTTCAAAATGTATATATTTTTTTACTCTTTTAACTAAATATCATTTTTATTATAAATAAATTTAACATTTTTTTTACAAAATTTAGTTTTCTTTTTTAAAATATATAATTTTTTACAATTTGTCAATTTTTTCACAATTTTGTTTAATTTTATAAATTTTCTTTTTCAAAACATCATTGTTTTATTGAATTTTTTTTTTCAAAATTATCAACATTAATCAAAGTTCTTAATTTTTTTTTTTTTCAAAATTTAGATTTTTATAAAATTATATGTTTTTTTCAAAATGTAAAATTTTCTTAAACATTGTTAATCATTTTTCTAAGCTTCTCAGCTATTTTTATTTTTTTTTTAAATTCATAATTTTTTTGAGCTTTTTAATTTTTGACCTGAGCATTAGAGACGGTTTAGGACCGTCTCTAATAGAGACAGTCTTTGACAGTCTCTAATAGAGACGGTTTAGGACTGTCTCTAATAGAGACAGTCCTTGACCGTCTCTAATAAAGACGGTCCTTGACAGTCTCTAACAGAGACGGTTTTTGCCAGGGATATGAGACAGTTTAGGACCGTCTCTATTAGAGACGGTCTTTGACAGTCTCAGATTATAAGTATAAGACAGCCAAGGACCGTCTCTAATGCGGACGGCCAATGATCGTCTCAAATGACCGTACATAAGACGGTCAGCAACCGGCCTAAACGATTTGTGGACATTCAGATATTTAAGACAATATTAAGGACGGTCAGGGGCCGTCTAAAATATTAGAGACGGTTTATGGCCGTATCTAAAGTGTCTTTAAACCAAGCAATTTTAGAGACGGTCCAGAACCGTCTCTAAATCCATCATCTTTTTCCATTTTTCACAGTGTTTACTGTGAGAGGTCAGCCAGAATGTGAATCTGCCTGTACATTTGCACCTTATAAGAAATAGAATCATCTTTAAGTAAAAATAATAATATTGTCGTGGCATTATTTTTGTTTTACACATGAAATGCTTATGTACAAATCCTGATGTACTCCACCTTTGGACGCCACAAAAAAGAAAAAGAAAAAAAATTTCACCTACCCCCTTACAACCCAGATTTCAAATACTTAATCTACTTAAATCATGGCATGGATCTTGATCCCAAATACATGCCAAGTACTCGAAATCTGGATTGTGACATGCCCACTTCAATTCAATCCGACAAAATGCTTCCAATGGCCACTCGTCCATAACCAAGCATCTTCATGCATCTTTGGACACCTCATGAGCCTCCCAAGATTCCTTGGGAGGCTGCCTGCTACAAGTTTGGAATATAAATCTGGCCTTTTTCTCTCCTTAGTTGGGCCACACACACCAAAAAAAAAAAAAAAAAAAAAGAGCAGCAGAAGACTGGCTAAAAGAAGTTACTCGACCGATAACTTGAGGTTTTTTTTTTTTTCTTGGGTTTGTGTGGCTCACCTGACAGTGAAATATCTGGGTTTTCGGATATGCACACTATAAAAAAGAAGGTTTTTAGCGACGAAACTTTTAGCGACGAAACGCATTTTCGTCACCAAAAGTGAGCTTTTAGCGACGAAACTTTTAGCGACAAAAATTTTCGTAGCTAAAAATAGTGCATTAGACTTTTAGCAACGAAAATTTTCGTCGCTAAATATTCCAAACATTTTTGAATAAATTTCTTTTAGCTGCGAAAAAAATACTGTATGAGACATTTAGCGACGAAAATTTTCGTCGCTAAAGACTTGGAAATTTTTCTTAAACTTTTAGCGGCGAAAATTTTCGCTGCTAGAAGTCTTGTACTGTACAAGACTTTTAGCGGCGAAAAGTTTCACTGCTAAAAGTCTTGGACTGTATAAGACTTCTAGCAATGAAAATTTTCATTGCTAAAAAAAATAAACTAACATATCTTTTAGCGAAAAATTTTCGTCGTAAAGGTTTCTTTTAAAAAAAAATTATTCCATTTCAAAATCATACAAAATTTCGATATACACCTATTAACAATATATTTCATCATATTCATCCCGATATACACATTTCATCATATTCACATTGACAGAAACTACATAAACTTTTAGCGTAAAATTGTCGCATTAAAAACACTATTCAAAACTTTTAGCAAATAAACTTTTCGCGCTAAAAATTTTCAAAATATTTCTTTTTTAGCAAATAAAATTTTCATTGCTAAAACTAAACTAGCATATCTTTTAATGAAAATTTTCGTCGCCAAAAGTTTCTTTTTAAAAAAAATATTCCAACTCAAAATCCGTACTAAATTCCTGATATACATCTGTTAACAATATATTCCATCATATTCACATTCACATCCATCTAAACCCAAACTACATAAAGTTTTAGCGGCGAAAATGTTCATCGCTAAAAAATACTATACAAGACTTTTAGCGAAATAAACTTTTTGTCGCTAAAAATAAATTGACATATCTTTTAGCAACGAAAATTTTCGTCGCCAAAAGTTTCTTTTAAAAAAAAAATATTCCAGCTCAAAATCCGTACAAAATTCCTGATATACATCTGTTAACAATATATTCCATCATATTCACATTCACATCCATCTAAACTCAAACTACATAAAGTTTTAGCGGTGAAAATGTTCGTCGCTAAAAAATACTATACGAGACTTTTAGCAGCGAAAATTTTCGCTGCTAAAAATAAACTGACATATCTTTTAGCAACGAAAATTTTCGTTGCTAAAAGTTTCTTTTAAAAAAAAAATATTCGAGCTCAAAATCCGTACAAAATTCCTGATATACATCTGTTAACAATATATTCCATCATATTCACATTCACATCCATCTAAACCCAAACTACATAAAGTTTTAGCGGTGAAAATGTTCGTCGCTAAAAAATACTATACAAGACTTTTAGCAGTAAAATTTTCGCTGCTAAAATAAACTGACATATCTTTTAGCAACGAAAATTTTTGTTGCCAAAAGTTTCTTTTTAAAAAAAATATTCCATCTCAAAATCCATAAAATTCCTGATATACACCTGTTAACAATATATTCCATCATATTCATCCCGATATACACATTTCATCATATTCACATTCACATCCATCTAAACCCAAACTACATAAACTACATTCATCTAAACACAAACAATCTTATCTCGCATCACATTCATTCACGCATAAATACATATAAACTTAACATCATAAACAAATAAACAAAAAATCACAAAGATGAAGACAGAGGTGGTGGGGCATCGGTGGGTAAGCGTGTAGCGAAAGCCTGAAGCATCTCCGTCATCCGTCACTCATGCTCCACCCGCATCTCCGCCATCCTCCTCTCCTGTTTCTCCCTCTGCCTCACCAACTCCTCCTCCATCCTCCTCTCGCCTGCTTGGTGATCCTCTATCCTCCTCTCCTGCTCCTCCTCTCTCCGCTCGTCCTGGTCCTCCATCCGCCTTCCTTGGCTCCTCCAGGTTTAGGTTTAGGTTTAGGTTCAGGTTATAAGTATAGGTTTTGGGATTTGAGAATAGGTTTAGGGTTTAGGGTTTAGGAAATCGGGTTTGGATTCGGGATGGGGTTTAGGTTTGGGTTTTCAAGTTTAAGCTTAGGTTAAGGTTAGGGAGTTGAGATTAGGATTAGGTGTAGGTGTAGGTTTAGGTTTAGGGATTTGAGAATACATTTAGGTTTTAGGTTTAGTTTTAGGTTATAGGTTAAGGTTTAGGTTTTAGGTTTAGGTTCTTGTTAGGTTATAGGTTATAAGTTTAGGTTTTGGTTTAGGTTAAGGTTATAGGTTTAGGTTAAGGTTTAGGTTTAGTTTTAGGTTAAGGTTTAGGTTTAGGTTATAAGCTATAGGTTTAGGAATTGAGAATTGATTAAGGTTTAGGTTTATGTAATCGGGTTCGGGTTCGGGATCCTGGTTTAGGCTTGGTTTTCATGTTTAGGTTTAGGTTTAGGTTTAGGTTAGGGAGTTGAGATTGGGATTAGGTGTAGGTTTAGGTTTAGGGATTTGAGAATAGGTTAATGTTTAGGTATAGGTTTAGGTTTAGGTTTTAGGCTTTAGCTTAGATTAGGTTTGGTTTTAGGTTTAGGTTATAGGTTAATGTTTAGTATAGGTTATAGGTTTTGTTTAGGTTGAGGTTATAGGTTTTTAAGGTTATAAGTTTAGGTTTAGGTTTAGGTTTAGGTTTAGGTTTTAGTTTATAGGTTTAGATTATAGGTCATTTAGGTTTAGGTTTAGGTTATAGGTTTAGATTATGAGTTTTTGGTTTAGGTTAAGGTTATAGGCTTTGGTTTAGGTTAAGGTTTAGGTTTTGGGTTTATGTTAAGGTTATAGGTTTAGGTTACGTTTAGGTTTAGGTTATAGGTTATAGCTTTGGGAATTGAAAATAGGTTAAGGTTTAGGTTTAGAAAATCGGGTTCGGGTTCGGGATCGGGTTTAGGCTTGCTTTTCATGTTTAGGTTTAGGTTTAGTTTAGGAGTTGAGATTGGGATTTGGTGTAGGTTTAGGTTTAGGGATTTGAGAATAGGTTAAGGTTTAGGTATAGGTTTAGGAAATCGGGTTCGGGATCGGGATTGAGTAGGCTTGGATTTTCATGTTTAGGTTTAGGTTTAAGTTAGGAAATTGAGATTTAGATTTGGTGTAGTATAAGTTTAGAGATTTGAGAATAGGTTAAGGTTTAGGTATAGGTTTAGGAAATCGGGTTTAGGTTCGAGATCGGGTTTAGCTTGGGTTTTCAAGTTTAGGTTTAGGTTTAGGTTTAGGTTAGGAGAGTTGATATTGGGATCGGCAAGTGTAGGTATAGGTTTAGGGATTTGAGAATAGGTTAAGGTTTAGGTATAGGTATAGGTTTAGGTTTTAGCTTATAGGTTTAGGTTATAGGTTTAGGTTTTGGTTTTAGGTTTAGGTTAAGGTTATAAGTTTAGGTTATAGGTTATAAGTTATAGTTAAGGTTTAGGTTATAGGTTTTAGTTTAGGTTAAGGTTATAGGTTTTGGTTTAGGTTATAGGTTTTGGTTTAGGTTTTAGTTTATAGGTTTAGGTTTTAGTTTTTAGTTAAGGTTTAGGTTACTGGTGTTTTGGTTTAGGTTAAGGTTATAGGCTTTGGTTTAGGTTAAGGTTTAGGTTTTGGGTTTATGTTAAGGTTATAGGTTTAGGTTAGGTTTAGGTTTAGGTTATAGGTTATAGCTTTGGGAATGAGAATAGGTTAAGGTTTAGGTTTAGAAATCGGGTTTGGGTTCGGGATCTAAGTTTAGGCTTGGGTTTTCAAGTTTAGATTTAGGTTTAGGTTAGTGAGTTGAGATTGGGATAAGGTGTATGTTTAGGTTTAGGGATTTGAGAATAGGTTAAGGTTTAGGTATAGTTTTAGGTTTAGGTTTTAGCTTATAGATTTAGGTTTTGGTTCTGGTTTAGGTTAAGGTTATAAGTTTAGGTTATAGGTTAAGGTTTAGATTATAGGTTTTTGTGTTTAGGTTAAGGTTATAGGTTTTGTTTAGGTTTAGGTTTTAGTTTATAGGTTTAAGTTATAGGTTTAGGTTTTGGTTTTAAGTTTAGGTTAAGGTTAAGGTTTACTGAGTTTATATTTTGAGTTTTGGTTTAGGTTATAGTTATAGGTTTTGGTTTAGATCAAGGTTTAGGTTTTGGGTTTATGTTAAGGTTATAGTTAAGGTTATAGGCTTAGGTTAGGTTTAGGTTTAGGTTATAGGTTATAGCTTTGGATTTGAGAATAGGTTAAGGTTTAGGTTTAGAAATCAAGTTCGGGTTCGTGATCGGAGTTTAGGCTTGGGTTTTCATGTTTAGGTTTAGGTTTAGGTTAGAGAGTTGAGATTGAGATTTGGTGTAGGTTTAGGTTTAGGGATTTGAGAATAGGTTAAGGTTTAGGTTTAGGAAATCGGGTTCGGGTTCGGGTTCGGGATCGGGTTTTGAAGTTTAGGTTTAGGTTGGGAGTTGAGATTGGGATTGGGATTAGGTTTAGGTTTAGGGATTTGAGAATACATTTAGGTTTTAGATTTAGGTTTAGGTTTTAGCTTATAGGTTTAGGTTATAGGTTTAGGTTTTTGTTTTAGGTTTAGGTTAAGGGTTATAAGTTTAGGTTATAGGTTATAGTTAAGGATTTAGGTTATAGGTTTTTGTTTTGCGGTTAAGGTTATAGGTTTTGGTTTAGGTTATAGGTTTAGGTTTAGGTTTAGGTTTATAGGTTTAGGTTTTGGTTTTAGGTTTAGGTTAAGGTTTAGGTTACGAGTTTTGGTTTAGGTTAAGATTATAGGTTTTGGTTTAGGTTAAGGTTTAGGTTTTGGGTTTATGTTAAGGTTATAGGTTTAGGTTGGGTTTAGCTTTAGGTTATAGGTTATAGGTTATAGCTTTGGGAATTGAGAATAGGTTAAGGTTTAGGTTTAGAAATCGGGTTCGGGTTCGAGATCGGGTTTAGGCTTGGGGTTTTCATGTTTAGTTTAGGTTTAGGTTAGGAGTTGAGATTGGAATTTGGTGTAGGTTTAGGTTTAGGGATTTGAGAATAGGTTAAGGTTTATGTTTAGGAAATCGTTCGGGTTCAGATCGGGTTTAGAAGTTTAGGTTTAGGTTTAGGTTGAGGACGTGAGATTGGGATTGGGATTAGGTTTTAGGTTTAGGGATTTGAGAATACATTTAGGTTTTAGCTTAGGTTTAGGTTTTAGCTTATAGGTTTAGGTTTTGTTATATATATTTTTAGGTTATAGGTTAAGGTTATAGGTTTAGGTTCGGTTTAGGTTCAAAGATAGGTTATAGCTTTTGGGAATCGAGAATAAAGTTAAGGTTTAGGTTTAGGAAACCAGGTTCGGGTTCGGTTCTGGGATCGGGTTTAGGTTTAGGTTTTCAAGTTCGAGTTTAGGTTTAGGTTAGAGAGTTGAGATTAGGATTTGGTGTAGGTTTAGATTTAGGATTTGAGAATAGGTTAAGGTTTAGGTTTAGGAAATAGGGTTCGGGTTCTCCAGGTCGGGATCGGGTTTAGGCTTGGGTTTTCATTTTTAGGTTTAGGTTTAGGTTAGGGAGTTGAGATTGGGATTTGGTGTAGGTTTAGGTTTAGGGATTTGAGAAGGTTAAGGTTTAGGTTTAGGTTTAGAAATCGGGTTCGAGTTCGGGATCGGGTTTAGGCTTAGGTTTTCAAGGTTGGGTTAGGTTTAGGTTTAGGTTAAGGAGTTGAGATTGGGATTAGGTGTAGGTTTAGGTTTAGGGATTTGAGAATAGGTTAAGGTTTAGGTTTAGGTTTAGGTTTAGGTTTTAGTTTATAGGTTTAGGTTATAGGTTTAGGTTTTGGTTTTAGGTTTAGGTTAAAGTTATAAGTTTAGGTTAAGGTTTAGGTTACTGAGTTTTGGTTTAGGTTATAGGTTTTGGTTTAGGTTAAGGTTATAGGTTTTGGTTTTAGGTTTAGGTTAAGGTTATAAGTTTAGGTTATAGGTAATAGGTTATAGGTTTTGGTTTAGGTTAAGGTTATAGGTTTTGGTTTAGGTTATAGGTTTGGTTTAGGTTTAGGTTTATAGGTTTAGTTAGGTTAGGTTTAGGTTTAGGGATTTGAGAATAGGTTTAGGTTTAGGTTTAGGAAATCGGGTTTTCATGTTTAGGTTTAGCTTTAGGTTAGGGAGTTAAGATTGGGATTAGGTGTAGGTTTAGGTTTAGGGATTTGAGAATATGTTAAGGTTTATGTTTAGAAATCGGGTTCGGGTTTGGGATCGGGCTAAGAAGTTTAGGTTTAGGTTTAGGTTTAGGTTGGGGACTTGAGATTGGGATTGGGATTAGGTTTAGGTTTAGGGATTTGAGAATACCATTAGGTTTTAGGTTTAGGTTTAGGTTTAGCTTATAAATATTGGTTTTGGTTTTATGTTTAGGTTTAGGTTATAGGTTAAGGTTATAGGTTTGGGTTCGGGTTCGATTTATGTTTAAGTTATAGGTTATAACTTTGGAATCGAGAATAGTTAAGGTTTAGGTTTGAAACCTGGTTCGGGTTCGAGATCGGGTTTAGGTTTGGGTTTTCAAGTTCGGAGTTTAGGTTTAGGTTAGGGAGTTGATAATAGGATTTGGTGTGGTTTAGGTTTAAGGATTGAGAAAAGGTTAAGGTTTAGGTTTTAGTTTATAGGTTTAGGTTATAAGTTTAGGTTTTGGTTTTAGGTTTAGGTTAGGGTTATAAGTTTAGGTTAGGGTTTAGGTTTTTTGGTTTAAGTTATAGGTTATGGTTTAGGTTAAGGTTATAGGTTTTGGTTTTAGGTTATAGGTTATAGGTTATAGGTTTTGGTTTAGGTTAAGGTTATAGGTTTTGGTTTAGGTTATAGTTTATAGGTTTAGGTTTAGGTTTAGGTTTATATGTTTAGGTTATAGGTTTAGGTTTAGGGTTTTAAGAATATGTTAAGGTTTAGGTTTAGAAATCGGGTTTCGGGTTCGGGATCGGGTTTAGGCTTGGGTTTTCATGTTTAGGTTTAACTTTAGGTTAGGAGTTGAGAATAGGATTTGGTGTAGGTTTAGGTTTAGGGATTTGAGAATAGGTTAAGGTTTAGGTTTAGGAAATCGGTGTTTATGCTTGGGTTTTCATGTTTGGGTTTAGGTGGTTTAGGTTAGGTTAGGGAGTTGAGATTGGGATTAGGTGTAGGTTTAGGTTTAGGATTTGAGAATAGGTTAAGGTTTAGGTTTAGGTTTAGGTTTTAGCTTATAGGTTTAGGTTATAGGTTTAGGTTTTGGTTATAGGTTATAGGTTATAGGCTAAGGTTTAGGTTATAAGGTTTTAGTTTAGGTTAAGCTTTAGGTTTTGGTTTAGGTTATAGGTTATGATTTAGCTAGGTTTAGGTTTTTAGTTTATAGGTTTAGGTTATAGGTTTAGATTTTGGTTGAAGGTTTAGGTTAAGGTTATAAGTTTAGTTATATTATAGGTTTGGGGTAATAGGTTTAGGTTAAGGGTGTGGTACTCGCAAATATAAATAAAAACACTACCGTTAAATGGTCGTGCTTCCAATGTCTTGTTATAGGTTTGGACAGTTCATCATGTTAACAATGTTCCCACCTTCCAGGGACCCCGCTCATCCGGATAGCTCCGACGCACATCCGAGTACACCTTCCATTAATCTCGAGCAAATACGAGATATAAACATGGCTCGTCCAAATGGCCAGTCCCTTCCAATGCCGTCCATCAGGAAATGGACAGCTTCATCATGGTCATAACAGCGGTTCCCACCTTCCAGGGACCCCCGCTCATCCGGATAGCTCCGACGCACATCCGGGTCTGCTCCATTAATCTTGAGCAAATACAGATATAAACACCGCCTGTCTAAATGGCCAGGCCCCTCCAATGTTGTCCATTGGAAATGGACAACTTTATCATGGTCATAACAGCGGTTCCCACCTTCCAGGGACCCCCGCTCATCCGGATAGCTCCGACGCACATCCGGGTCTGCTCCATTAATCTTGAGCAAATACAGATATAAACACGGCCTGTCTAAATGGCCAGGCCCCTCCAATGTTGTCCATAGGAAATGGACAACTTTATCATGGTCATAACAGCGGTTCCCACCTTCCAGGGACCCCCGCTCTTCCGGATAGCTCCGACGCACATCCAGGTTCGGATCCGATCCAAGAAAAAAAAGAGGAGAGAGAGAGAGAGAGAGAGAGAGATTTTGTACCTTGATATGGCATCACTTATTCTTGTTGAATCTGAGGAAGAGAGAGGGCCATTGTAGCTCTTCTTTTCTTCTTCTTCTTCTCCTTTTATGGAAACTTCCTACCACTTCTTCTTCTGCTGAAAATTAGGTGAACAGACTAGATTAGGTACCACTTTGCAATAGAAATAGATGTAGAAAATGAAGAAAACTGGAAGTTGGGTATATGCTACCAGTTTTGTAGCATAAGCCAGATTGTGCTAACTGTTACTGTCGCATAAACCAGAACCAGACAGATGTTTGATGTTAGAACAGATTAGAAGCAGAGAACTGACTTTGGATCAACAGGTTAATTTCTATGCTGAAAAATAAGAGTCACAGATTGATTCTTTTAACAGTAGAAACAAATAATTAGGCCACTCGATCGAACTTTAATTGAAAAATGTAGTAGAAACAATTTCAAACTAGACAAAGCAGAAATTTTTATTATTCTAGTAGGAACAAGTTCCTTTGAGAACAAAACTTGCTTTGGTACCAAAATGGATGCTGCAGGGGGTTGATCTTGAATCCAAAATAATGGGAGAACGTATGGGAGTTGATATACAAGAAAACTGAACTAATCGTTTTAAAAATTCTTCCCAAAGACAATAATACACAAAATAGCTTAAATTAATAAATAATTAAATAATTAAAAAAAAAACTGTTGAACAAACTTGAAACAATCTTGTAGGACAACATAACTAGAATGCATGGAATTAGGGCATCCCCCAATAGTTTTGGAAACATCAGACCCCACAATCCTTACCCATTACATGTTAAAAGAAAACAAGGCTTTAATCATAGAAAGTAAACATGTCCAGTTCCATGTGGCTTTGTTTTGATAGCTCTTTCTTCAATAACTTCACTGATCCAACTGGAAACCAAAAAGAAATTAAATTGCAAATTGTACTAGTCCAGACATGTCTATGGACAAACAATGCGCATATGTGAACAATGATTACATGTGGAGTCACAATCTTAAGGGAACACCTGTGGGGCCCACCAATCTGTTCTGAGCAGCTTGGGTTAACCAGTCTGATCGTAAGTGGCAGATTGTTGCGATCGGCGGCCTAAATGCATATGGGCTCATGATTTAGTAATCCAAACTGCTGATATGATGGGCCTAATTATTGATGACCAACACAAAAAATACCTGAGATCCGAAGATCCCTGCTATATATTATTTGGCCTTCCCTTTTGGTTTAATGTGAACTGTTGCTGTGCTTTCTTTCTTAACAGTTTATTTGACGGCCTCCTATTGAAGGAATGACATTTTTCCATGTGGGGGTTTTTTTTTATCAGTTGGCCATGTGTTGTGGGGCCCCTAAAATTGATGATTTGGATATTTGAACCATGAGACTCAATCGTACATATTGAAAACACAAATGGTACTGTACAAACTTATCGTTACACCTGAACAGTGTAAAGTTCCTCATTTAAATCAGAGATTCAAGTGGTGAGACTTGCAAGACTCACGTGCACCCATCTCCACTTGCACCTTTACATGCAGCACACCTGCCAACTAGGAAAGTGCATGGAACATCTGAGTGATTCATAAGGTGAGCCCCAACATAAAGATGAACATAATAAAAACTCAGGAATCAGGATGCTCTGCTAATCAGGAGTGCACATTTACATGTCAAATGTAGATTTCTGGCATGTTCTTTAAATGTACTTTCTTTTTGTACAGGGGTGGCCCACCTTATGAGTGGAGCAGGTGGGACATTGCACATGTTCATATTTGATGTACCACCTCAAATGTTCCATACACTTGCCTGGTTGGCACATGTGATGAATCTGGGCAAGCAAATCTGGAGTTATAAAGAACTAGAGTATCAATACCCACCAGTAGAAGGCCAATGGCGTTTTTTAGATTTCCAAAATAGATGGGGATCCTGCTGTGGACCTGAAAAAGAATCTTTCTGATTACTCCCCTGGATATCAGAAAATCAGCTTCACACAATCATTTATAGCACTTCTGAACTAAGAATGGAATTTAATTACCCAACAACAATTATATCTACTAGAATTGATTGGTACTAACCTTTCAATACAATAATAGTACCCAGTTGTACAATACATTTGTTTTGCTACAAAACAAATGTATTGTTTTTTGATGGGTAACAGAAGTTTTTTGATGAGCTGAAAATAAACCTTTCAATACAATAATAGTACCCAATTGTACCTTATATGGAAAAAAAAAAAACAAAGAGTGCATCTATCGACAAGGATCAGTGTAAATACAGGATCTTTGAAGGAAACATTCTATGCTCCTTAACACACAGTGGATTACTAAAAGCAAATAGTTACATTGGGTTGAAGATAACACTTGACAGTCTACTTTGTGATAAATATATGCAAAGAGAATGAGAAGTAAGCCTTAGTAACTGAGGTGGAGCCCTCCACACTACCAAACAAAAGCAATCTAGAAACAAATCAAGTACACTTACCTCTTCAAAAAGGTGCCATCTAACAAAGGGGATCACTAACCACAAAACCTCAACGATAGGCATGGAATTGTCTCTGGTAAATCGGGAACTTTGAAGTATAAATTGCAGAAAGCATTTTGCTTAAATATTGCTTCTCTAAGCTCTAACTTGGGAGTGTCCTTTAATTTTCTCCATATATTTTTTCACTTCCTTATAGCAAAACCTGTACCCGTCATACCTGAAAGCAATGCAGCTATAGTATAGATGCATTGCCCTTTAGAACAAAATATGCACTGCACTTTAAGACATGGCCAGCAACCAGAAGAGTTTCATTAATAAGATGATCTTAAAAAAAAAAAAAAAAAAAAAAAAAAGCAACCATGAATGAGATGATCTTGTAAAGAACATTGAACAAGAAAACAACACAACATCAAAACGAGGAAGTAGTCCTCAAATTGCAATTGTATTTCCTCAATTCCAGCTTGAAATCAGCAAAAACTGCAATGTGGATCTCAGGCCTTGAATATGAATGGAACAAAACTGCAATCTTGGCCTAATGAGCAAACCGAGCTTTTTTTGTGCCATGTCATCTTTATGGTGGCCTACCATTTTCATGGTATGAATTTTCTACACATGTCATGTTGATGGGAGAAACTAATTTAAAGAAAGGTCCAGTTAAAAGGAATGGCCAAATGGTCATGTAGGTGACTATAGGATTAGGAAATCTCCACTACGGGTGTGTGTGGGAGAGATGGAATAAAATGCTTCTCCTTTTTTTCTTTTTAAATGCAGGGTTTGATGATAGGGCAAAATTCAAGGCCTGCTGTGGATTTGGTGGTGACCCATTTAATTACAACCCTCTGATTCCTTGTGGGGGAAATCTAGCTGCCAAAGCATGTAGTCAACCAAGCAAGTATATGAGCTGGGATGGCTTACATTTCACTGATGCTTTTAACCAACGGTTTGTAGAGGAAATGATGAAATCCACACCTTTCCCTAAGTTCTACTAAGAAACTGTTGCCACTCGAATCATGTCACCATGTACTTTTTATGTATATAAAAAAATAATAATAATAATAAGCAATGCTTTGATAGAGAAGGCTTAGCCCTTCAATTAGGCTTTTTTAAGTGAATGGGCCCCATTTTGGGTACATTGGCGTGCATTTAATCCAAACAACTAATTTGGCAGTCCCTACCTTCCTTGGGCTGTGCCCCATAATTCACAGTGATCAGATTATCTTAACCATCTGATCAGATGATATATGGGCAATGGACATTCTTTCTTCGACCTTTCATTTTAAATCCTCGAAACTGCTCGACTGGTTTGATTTTTAATGTATAACCACCAATCCATGGTAGGACCCACCAAATGAACTGTCGGGATCTTCAACATGTGGAACATGCAGGATAAAGATGTAGTGCTGCCAACCTCAAAAAGTCATTATTTCTTTACCCGTCTAGAAAGGATCCAACTTCCTCTTTGGATGACTTGAGAGTTTAGATTTTTTACCTCCGCAACTTTTTCGGTACCCTCAAATTATAACTAAGAGGGCGAATGTCGGCCCACATTAGGCTGTGGCCCACCACATTGGGAGAGGCCAGCAGATAGTATGTCATCCACTGAGCGGCAACATAAACCCTTTCCTACTGTCATTGGTGAAGATTTTTGCTACTGCAAAGTTGCATAACCCCAACCATGGAAATGATCTGAGGATGTAAAACGTGCCCACCGCCAGTTCAAGAAACATCAGACGGACCAGAGGCAGTAGGCTGCCCTGATAGAGCTGGTGAATGGTGGAGATTATGAATAATTTATGGAGACATGAACCACTTGATGTTTCCATTCAATCCCTATTTGGAAAACCCATTAATTAATTACCATGTTACTAGAACTAAAATTTCAAGCTAAGGTGCACGTGGATGATCAATCTCAATCCAAACCATCCATTAGATTCCTTCTTTACCATGAACGTAACACCCTATCTAATGACAACGATCCCTGATCTAGAGGCATAAAGCACGAGAGCTCAGCTGAAAAACTACAACATGCTAATGTAAACATTATGAGGAATTGCAAAGGACTGTGCATAGCATCAAATATAGAGATCAATGAAGCGGTATGAAGGGCATAGCTGATCAAACATACCTCTTGCAAGCTCAAGAAGAGAGATTCAATCAATCAAAAATCTAAAAATTGCAATTTCATAGCCGTATGGATGCGGAAAGGGGGAAATCTGATTTTCTCCTTCATTTCAACTCCAATGCTCTTGAAAAAAACAACAAATGGACCCTCTTGCAAGCTCTAATGATCGGCCGAAATCTCCTCTTCAATGTCCTTGTGGATCGAGAGAATCAAAGAAGCGGAAGAGAGCCTGCGTCGCATGCTACGGTTCAAAAAAGGGGTTTTCGAAAACCCCATTTCAAGACTCTTTTCTTTTAACATGAGTTTTTTAGTTTGTTTATGGTGTAAGTTCAATACCAACTTTAACAAAGAAACACCACCATTTTAAGTTAAAATCACAAAAGAAATATTCAGTATCAACTTTACATTTTGAGGTTTTTAAAAATATGAGTTTTAAACCATCTAACATAAAGCTTTTTTCTCCCATTTACTATTACCATACATGTAGCTCATGTGTACCTAGCTAGAGATGGATGGTTATGTCATGAGCTCTGTTGGGACATTGGATACTATTTCCATTAGGTCCTAGCTAGAGATGGATGGTCCTGTCATGAGCTCTGTGGGGCTATTATGATGTTTATATTTTTATCCACATGGTCCATTCATTTTTGACTGATATTTCAAGGCATGAGCTCAAAAAAGAATGCAGATTGAAGGGTAAGTGAACCACACCACAAGAAGCTATGACAAAATGCATGTGTAACATGTGTGTCACTATGCTATTAATCTATTGGGTACATGGCTTAGTGATGATATCTCAAAACAATTAGATTATCAATTGCATCACTATAATTACTTTAATACAAAGATTTGTGCTATCCAAACATTGCCCATGCAAGTCAATGGTTAAAAATCGTTGGTTAGTGACTTGGATGTGATCTTGTGCTTGTCACTTATCCAAGACTTGGAATTTCATCATTTTGGGGCAAAGTATATATTTCAACAGGCTTATTACAACCATTGTGTCAAACATTACATATGCATACACTAATTAAAAATATTAAAATCGATATAGTAATTAAATTAAAATTCCTCAAATATACTATGTATAACTACTTTTAGATTGCAAGGGATTCTAAATCCAGGGTGCCAAACATGACAGGAGAATTTCAAATCCTGTTAGTTCCAAATGCCCATCGTAATGTTTATTTGAAATCTCCATAGTGGGGAGAGTAGTGTGAGCCCCACCAGGATGCGTGTCAAACATGTACCCCATCAGTCAAATGCACCATTCCATGGTGGGCCCAAGGATTAAAAATCAAGTCAATCTGTGATAATTGTGGGCCACACCACATACAAAAGTTTAGAGGGGTTACCCTCCATTAAAACATTCATAATTATTTGGTAATATACAGGTATTGTAAAAGTTTGAGGTAATTCGTGCAAGAAGTGCACTTTTGTAGATGTCTTATGATTATATTTTTCGTGTAAACACCCACTAAACTAATTCAAGAGTAGCTTCACTCAACAAGCAGTCAGGGTCATGTCTTGGCCCAAGGACCGTGGCACGCTAGTGTCATTTAATTTTAACAAGTGTAGGGAACGCTTGCAATTCTATGCCATGGGTGAAAATTGAATTTCTTGACTCCTGTATCCTCAAGAAGTTCACTCGATGCTGCACCACGTAAATCAAATACACAATCCCACTTTGAGAAAAGGAAAAACAAAAAAACAAAATGAGGGAATTCTATTTTTTAGTTTTTTTAAAATTAAATACACTATCCCCTCTTCAATTGAGAGTCTGACTGCCAAATTTGCAATTGACTATTTTGCAGGGTGCAATCATGGCCATTGGAGCATCCCAACTAACTGTAGTTGCTACCAAGGATGACCAGATTGATGTGAAAAGTCAAATGTGCAAGTGAGAAACATTCTGTTTGGTTAGTTATTTGGAAGCCTGGAACCTCCAATCTTGAGCCTTCTACAAACTCACCTAGGCAAAACTGTGAATGCTTGCAGGTGAATGCTATTGCAGATCATCGTGTTATATATGGTGCTGATTTGGCTTCATTCTTGCCAAAAGATCTCGACTTTCTAGTATCTGCTTCAAGGTCATGAAGTCTTCTTGAACCATTTGTTGAGATTATACCTTCCAACAAAAAAAAAAAAAAAAAAAAAAAAAAAAAAAATCTGCGATTCAAGTAACTATGGGCATATGGGTGATGCGAGGTTCTATAGCTAATATGCTTGGGCCAGCTGTTTGAAGGTCGAGGAAGACAAATATGTGATCCACTTGAGTAGTAGGCTGGAATCAAAGACGTACACGGTGGGACTCACCTCATATACAACTTAGATCCACTCTGTCCATGAGCTACTTTGGTACAAATGGTGGTATCTTCTCTCTATTTCTTTGACAATGGATCTATCTGATTTTTTAGATCTCATTCTATTATGAATCGGAGAAAATGATGGACGGGGGTGGATTTTACATTGTCATCGTAGTTGGCCTACAATAATTCATATATTTTTGTATTTTCTCTTCATTCATTTCTTTTTTATATTATGAACATGTTGGATGTCAAATAAATATTACTATGGGCCCAAGGAAGGTATCAACGGTGGAAATCATTATTCCACACTGTTTCATGTGGCATGGTCCACTTGAGTTTTGGATTAACCGTAAATTCGGAATCAACCCACATTGTTCATCCATTTTTTGAAATAATTTTAGAGAATTATCCGAAAAATGATTCATATCCAAAGATTAATTAAATGAACCATACTACAAATAAGTGAAACAAATAAGGAGGGTTTTAAACTTGGTGACGTCACCGTAGGGCGTCTAAGAGGGAAATGGATTGGCTACTCCCCCTGACACCAACCCCGTGGTCAATGGTCAGTGCTCCGTAAGTCCCACCATAATGTATGTGTTTCATCCATGCCGTCCATCCATTTTTACATATCATATTAGGGCTTGATACAAAAAATGAGAGGGATATATATCTCAGGTGGACCACACCACATGAAGACAATAGTGAATGGATATCCACCATTAAAACCTTCCTAAGGCCTATTGTACTTTTTATTTGACATCCAATCTATTGATTAGGTCATACAGGTCCAGATGATGGGAAAAAACAAAAACCAACTTGATCCATTCATTTAGTAGCAAATAAACCTTACATTGGACCCTAGGAAGTTTTTAATGGTGTGGTCCACCTGAGATATATGTTGCCATGTGATATGTCCAGACCTTACAGTATCCTCCAAATTCCTAAAAATATTTGATATTATTAGTCTTAATTTAATTTTAAAATCCCAATTAAATAATTTTATTTAGTATCATTTTTAGTTCTTAATTTCATTTACTCAGTGGGGCCCCACCATGATGTATGTGTTTAATCCATGTCGTCCCCTGAGGTCAAGCTGTGTGGGCCCCACCATGATGTGTGTCAAACATCAACACCATGCATTTGATGGGTCCCCTTTAAATTATGGGATATCCCAAAAATCAGCCGTATACAGTTCCGGTGGGCCATACCATCTAAAATCATGTGAAGACACGCCTAAAACATATAAAAGCACTTGGTGGGCCCCGCCTGAAATTTGGATGCGTCTGAAACTTGGTATGACCCCTCATCCAAGTGGCACACACATAATGGATGGGCTAGATTTGTGGACCACATCTCTGTTGGCCCAAAAAATAATTATGAATGTTTTAATGGAGAGTAGCCCCTCTCAACTTTTGTATGTGGTGTGGCCCACAAAAGTCATAGATTGATTTGATTTTTAATCCCTGGGCCCACCATGGATGATGCATCTGACTAATGGGGTAGATGTATGACACGCATCATGGTGGGGTCCACAGAGCCTTACAAAAAAAACCCCAAATTAGGGCGCGCTCTCAAAATGGAGGCGCGCCCAAAAAAACCCTTCATCTCCCACTCCCTCTCTGTCTCTTAAAAAAAATTCCTTTCATCTCCTCCTCCTCCCTCTCTCTCTCTCTCTCTCTCTCTCTCTCTCTCTCTCTCTCTCTATAGCTCCATGCTGGTGGGTACCCAATAAGCTTCTTGGAGCGAGCGGCCATCGTTTACGGGTCCGTGAAGTACACATGGAAAGATACGTTTGAACGGTGCCGTCGCCTCGCTTCTGCTCTGGCACAGATGGGGATTTCCCGTGGCGATGTTGTAAGTCCTCCACTGAATGTCATTCATTCCCTCTGTTATTTTGAAAATTCTCTCTTTTGGCATTGTTGGAATTGGATTGATGTTTTTAGAGGTTTGGATTTTGGTGGTGCTGTTGCTGCAATTCAAAGATTTGGGTGTGGCTTTCTAGATTTTGTTCTAATGGGTGGTTGAACAAGGGTCAGATTTCCATGGCCCCATGCCAATCAACTGACCTCCAACATTTTTTACCATACACATGAAACATGTGCACGATGATCGAAAACATCCATTGCATGGGAAGGATTGGGCCCCCTTTGCTTCATGGTTGATAGGATGGTAATTGTTTTGATGTCTTCTGCTATCGTTTTTTGACGTTAAACTGCTAATTTGCTAATTGGGTTTTCACTTCTTTTCAGGTTTTTTCTCGCCGTTTTGTTATTCATGTGCAAATAAATCGATATGTATAAATGTAAATTTTTAACTGAATTTTCTAGTAGTGAAATGGGATTTTTTTGCTAATGGAGATGCTTAAGCTCCATTGGTTAAGGTAGCTCCACACATAATAAGTTTGAAATGATTTAGATTATAGTGTGTTTCAATGCTTCGTTGACTGATTTTCAGTAAAATGGAGCTGAGGGACTTTTAATTCATATGGCGACGCAACGCCAGTTATAGATCAATGTGTTTTAGGCTGGAATCGAAATGATCTGAGTTGCTGTTTGGGCCCACTCATTACGAATGGAGTGAGGATAGCCGAACTCATTTCATTTCCACTTCATCAAATTAAATTATTGCAATTCAATTCAATTGATCATCCAAACACTGTGTAAGCTAATGATACAACAAAAAACCTTGATGTCTTGTATAGCTATTCTGTCACATCGGCCCTTCCACTTCACCAATAATCAAATGGCTCAATCACCACATTAGCCATGAGTTCGTTACATTGCTTGATCTCTTCCTTGTTAATATCAAGAATAAGATTGATTTATATGGCATCTTATTCATTATTTGGATTTGGTCGAGAGTTCATTACATGACGCTGTTACGATTGATCTTTGCTCTGTTAGAAAACTCAAATCATATAGGTTGGTACAAGTTGTATCCCATTAACTATTTTTGGCTTTGTCAGAACAAAATAAGAGTAATTTGGGAATACATTGATTTGAGAACTTGGAGGATCTGAATGAAAGAAATCACATTACATGTATATTTATATCTTTGTGATACTGAATTTATGTTTTCTTTACCATTTGGGAGTATATTGAATAAAATTTGGAATATTAGGAAGATAAATCTTCATTTCTTTGGCAATGCAACAAGGTAATGGATTACCTTGAAAGTAATGCTGCTTAATTGTCGACCTGGTTAAGCTCGTTGCCATTTTTTACATTCTTCTCATTAGGAATTATGTTTGGAGAACATTATAACTTTTTATTACTGGCCTGATTTTATTGAAATATTTAACGTACTTGAAATTTTAATTCAAAGTTTAGTGGCTCTTTGGATGCACCCAAAACACTAACATGAGCTTTTACGCGTCTCCGCATTAACATTTCAGGGGAAGTGGGGCCATTGGATGTCCCTCACAATGCAGATGGCCAGATTTGCAAAATGCTCCTGCCTGAAAAATTTAACAAAATGTAAATTGGATTATGATCACTAATATCCATCATCATTTTGTTACCATTTTTGGGACAATTCGATCCAGCCCTTAAAGTTGCTTCATTTTATATTTACCATTTCCTATATCCACAGTCTGTTTGGTCTTTCCTTGCTCGAATCATCTAATGCATTTCAATTGAATTTCATGCAGGTTCAACATTGTTGGACAGGTACTTCTTGAAAATAATCTATTTTGAAGTAAAAAATCTCCATTATATACTGGAGGCCAATTTTCCTTTTCAATTTCATCCAAGCCATTGAATAACTTTTATGTTTGCAGTGGGCTGTTACGACAAGTGTGGATTTTTTACTTGCGCAATTACTTCAAGTGATAATTCTGCTTAGCACGGGTGGCAACAATGGAGGTGGATATCAGGCTTCTAAATATGGATTTCTGTTATTGGAATGTGGATTTCTTAAATCCTTGCTCCATGCAAATTAGCTGACCTTCCACATATTGTACCATCCATACGATGGAAGGATTGCCAAGATTAGCTATTGCAATATTTTAATATGAATCATCAATCAAATGTGGGGTTCATATAAACATGCGTGTGTGTATGACACTTACTAACTTTATGGCACCAAAAGCCTAGCAATGGTGGTGCAATATAATCTCCAATATGTGTATTTTGGGAATGGTCCTTGAAACATGATTGCATCTATGGTGCTTATAAAAGAATGCAAGTCCAAGAATATGTAGTTGGCTCCGACATATTTTTTTGAAGCTGGTACAAGTAGGGTTGATGTTTTAGAGCTCCTGAATTATTGGACTTATTACATTTCCCTTGCTTATAGGATTTTGTTGCAACAAGATGGTATAGAGCTCCTGAATTGTGTTGATCCTTTTTTCTCCAAGGTGCATGAATTTTAGTTGGCCAGATATGTGGAATCAGTTTGATAATGCAATAACCTTTTCTCTATCCTTTGGTAGTTCTTATTTCCTTTGCTTCTATTATAAATTCTGTTTATTCTTTCTGTCATTACACTGATTGCTTCAAAGATTTTATTTCGAATGAAGCTTGGATGGTAGGAACAATGTGTGATCTAGGTTGTATGAATGAAACTATAATAGTTATCAGCTGCATCTGGTTTATCTACTTAATGTTAATCATCATTTTTTGTTGCAAAGTTACAATCAGGATTTGTTCTTGTTTCTCTAATATGTATCTATATTGAACTAACTCACTGTTCACTCCCCAAGTATAGGGTTGTGATATAGTAATAAACTCGGTAAGATCGAGGTCGAATCCCACGAGGACTGGTTGTCACAATTCAAATCTATGACTCTCCTTAACTAATCCAACAGATAATGGAATGAACTACTAAGCACAATTCTAGGAAAAAAAATAAAACAATTAAAAATAGGGAAGAACATTCAATCAGAGAGAAAGCACTAGAACTTTCGAATCCACCCCTAATTATCCTAACCCTTGTTTTGTTTGTTGATTCACCTTGATCTTGATTGATACCACTTATCCAGAGAAAGCACAATCTGTGTCCTAAATCGGGCATAAAAGACTGTCTAATTCCTTTAAGCAATGCCATGAACAATACATCCCATGTCCTTGGTCGGGCACATGGTATGTAAAATTCATTAAAGCACCCTGTTCCTTCCTCTATAGGAAACCTGTTCTTGATCAGACCTAAGCACCTGTAATAAGCATCCAAACAACATCCATCTATATACTTTGGTCAAGTTCATAGATGGAGAAATATGGAATTTAAACCCATAAAGCCCACTCAGAGAAAGAAACAAATTAATTAAAGTTCAAAGTAAATCAACCAATACAAGAGCTGATCAAATTAGGGGCTTCATCTCAGCCCTAGCTGAGAGATTAGTGACCCATAAAATCTATAAAAAATATTAAATAAAATTCATAAAAATCAAAACACCAAACCAATCGATCTCTCTCTCTTCCTCCTTCTCTTTCTTCTCTTTCTTCTCTCCCTGGCTCTGGATCTCGAAATCCCTGGATATGAATGCTTTCCCCACGTCCAAAACTTCCCTTTTATAGTCGCTTGGATGGTCAGAATCGGTGCGAGTCGTAGATGGACTCGAAGTGCAATTTTTCACAGCCGTGATCGGTGGGCCCCACAGAGGTGTTTTCTGGAAAATCCACCCTGTCCATTGGATTCAGGACGAAATTTCAGTCAAGAATGAGTGGTTTTAAAGGTACATTGGTGCGGCCCATAGAAGAAATCTCGAAAAGATCAGTTTTGAACGTCGCCGGGTAGCCCTTTTGTGGCCTCTGTATCACGCACGTGTGTACGCATGGGAGTGGAATCTCAGCATGGTTTTGTAGGTATCGTGGCCCTCTACAAGATGGATGGATCAGATCTCCCGTGCAGTTGATGTGTGGGGCCCACAGCCTTCCGCAAAACGGCCAGCGGCCGTGCGTTACGCAGACGCCAAACCGACTGCGCGGTGATGGTGGGGCCCATTCCGATTATTATATGGAAGATCCACTCCGTCCATTGCGTGAGGATGGAAAACCGGTCGGGGATGCAGATTTTGGCCTACTGTTGATGAGGCCCACCTGACTTTTGAACTCACCGTCCATCTTACGTTTGGCGGTGGGAATCGAGTGATCGCCTGTATTGAGCCAAAATTCCACCTAGGTGAGGGTCTTCCCTATCCCAGAAGAACAATGAACGGTTCAGATCTCATATTTGGGCGATGTGTGGGGCCCACAACTGATGCCTGCGGTCGGACAGCGTTAGCGCTGGACGGCTCTGCCGTTTCTGAGAAGACGCCCGCGGGTCAGCGCTCGCTGACCGCTGTAATCGGTCCGGTGTGGCGCGGCTACACCTGCGCTCCGTGCACATGCCACACATACAAGGCCCACTGTAATGTCTTTGTCAAATCCAATCCATCCATTTGCTGTAGCTTCTAGTTTAAAGGGTTGACACCAAAATTGAAGTACTTCCAGATATCAGGTGGGCCTGAAGTGATGATTTTAGGGGCTAATCTGACCGTTGGGGCACTTCCATAGTGATCCAAGAGCTGAAACTTGATATGTACGGTTAATTTATTGCCCTCATCTCATGTATGAAGTCTCGAACTGATCGGATGGCGGGAAACATGTGATCTAGCATTCTGGACCCTTTTTGAACCCCTTTGGCTTGCTTTCCTCCGATCTCAGGCGTGTAAAATCGTTACCATTGGTTCTCTGGAGTCCATCCCGTGCTCTGGTGACTTCGGAACGTCAATTCTATGCTTTTAACCTTATTTTTCAATACATGCTTCTAATTTCCTCCTGTAACAAAAATACAATTGAAATCCGATGTTAGGCCTTATCATGTACATAAAATAGGGCAATAATCGAGGTCTGATATGCAATATTTGACCCTGATCACTCACCAAGTTGTTCAAGTGTTGATATATCATCATACAGGAACCGGACACTTAGAATGCCTTAGATGAGAAGCAATTATAGCTGATGAATGCCAACACTAAGGATAGAAGCATCTATGAACAAGTAAGAAAGCTTATTTCTACATGAAAAGTTGAATCTAATTAATGCTTCTTACATTGGTATGACAATGTTGCCCACAGCCAATGTGAGTTGTAACCAAAATAAAATGCTTGTTATATATGTTCAATAGGCCTATTAGATATCCTTGGTGACCATCTATCTTATGGACATGTCTTTGCAGAGATTTCTTCTTATGTCTGGCAGCATTTATATTCATTTTGTTTAGGTCAATGTGAGTTGGAGTTTATCTTTATTCTTAGAAGAACATGGTAAATGGCTCTGTCCCTTTCCAGATCCACTCACTGTAAATGTCCTAGAGTTTGCTGCTATAATCGTAGTTAGCAGAACTCCTTTCTAAACTTGTAACTTTGAGAAATACTTGTATGATTGCTTTTATGTTTAAAAGTTTGTATATTTCAGAAGATCTATTTTTTTTTTCTTGTGAAAACTGAACAATACTCATTTTTCAGAAAAAAAAGAAAAAAGAAAAAAGTAGAAATGTCTATTGATGTTTTGATGAACTTCCTCCACATGATTTTTTGAGAAATGATCCATCCACTTGAATGCCTATCAAGTCAACTGTCCTGGTGAGCTTAAACAAGTGTTGTGTATTGATGTTTTGATGCATTTGTCAAAATAGCGGCCTCTTTCCTTAGACAATGTAACTGCCAGGGCTTCTTTCTCTAGGTTCCTGACATTGTTGTTTGCTTTGAGAATGGGTGTTTACTAAGCTGAGATGCATTGCAGCTTGTACAGCCTCAAATTTGCCAAGTTGGCACAAGTTGTGTGTAATTGTCCATGTGGGGTGCACAGATCTCTTGTAGATCATGATTCTCTCTAATTCAGCACTTTGGAATTTCTTATGGAACTAATATGAGGAAAAAGTGGAATATTTCCAATGCAGCACTTGGTTTTCGACCAAGAAAAGCTAATATTGGAACTCCAAAAAAGAAAATCTTGATATAACTTCTGACATGTCATTGCCATTTATGTTATGTACTCACATGTGGGCTGATTGATGAACATGAAGCTAGGATCTTTTGAAATCTATGCCTACAACATTAAGTGCTGAAGACCGAAATTGCAGCGGTGGCTGTGTTAGTAATTGTATGTAGTTGGTGCTTGGCTGGTGGATTATTTGAAGGGTGTTCTTTGGAGGCTAAGCTATTTGATATAGCTCCTGCTAGTGGCTGAAGTTGCAGCGGTTTCAGCATTAGCTTCTGCTGGGAGTAGTCCCTCGGAGTTTTAACATATTGAAGCAAGACATGGAACTTTGAAGGACTTTGTTAGCCCTCTTGAGAGGTTATGCATGCTGGCCTTCTTAAATGGTAACCCTCTTAAGAGGTTATGCATGCCAATCGTTGATCATACCCAATCATTAAGTGCTGAAGACCGAAATTCACAAATAAAAAAATTGAACTGAACTATGATGGAATTGTGAAGCATTTTGGACTCAATATCAAGAGTCTAATCGAAGGAGTTGCAATGTAATTGCTATCCCAGGTATGGTTTTGGATTCTTCTGATGTAGAACGGGTCGCGGATAGTTTTAACATATGGTTAGCTACAGATTCTTTCATGTTTATCTCGATGTTTTCACTTCTTGTTGTACATTCATCATCTCCAAGTTTTACTTCCCATCGATATTCAATCATCTTATTATGGCTTAATTGATTGAAACTCAACAGCAGCTGCTTTCTTTTTCTTCCTAATTTCTCTAATAATCAATGTGTTAAATTAGTATTATAATGCAATTTACTTCAAGTTATCTTGTGCTTGAATATTTTACAGGTTTGAGAGGAAGCTGAAAAATACATATGATCAGATACATTTCAGCAAGTTTGCATACTTACCGCCATCAATACATTGTCGGCACGCCGCACGTGTATTGACCTGTATATGGGCTATTTTTTTTCTCCCCCAATATGAAGACTTGGTAAAATTTAATATTGTAGATGTTTTAAAACCCATATTGGATTGTTGTCAGAGTCCGTCAGACCATTTGGACGAAAACCTGAAACTAAAATGGTCTGGGTCACCTTAAAACCTTGTATTGTATTTGATAATGTTTTAAATAAATAAATATAACTACATCTGTCGAAGCTCAAAACCACAACTTTCTTGAAAATCAATTACTCTTAAAAGTTATGCTAACAGCAGATTGGCCATTAGTTCTCTCTGCCTTAAATGATTTTCAATGAAGTAGATTAGGCATATTAGTCATCATGTGCTGCTGGAGTATCAAATAACTTCCTTGTGCACTGTTTGGTATGATTTGCTTCACCAACATTCCTAATTGGTACCATGATGTGTATGATGTGTGAATAAAATGCATGTGTCTGATTTTTGTTTTTGGATAGCTATAGGCCCAGAAGAATGTCAGCTGAAATCGGGTTGGTCGACGAGGCACAAGATATGTGTTGGGAAAGCTAGAGGTTTGGCATATCTCCATGAAGAATCAAGATTGAAAATTGTTCACAGAGACATTGAAGCTACCAATTTACTGTTGGATAAGGATCTCAATCCTAAGATACCTGACTTTGGTTTGGCAATGCTTGTAGGATGGCCTTTGATGGTTGTTGTCCCGATTGCAAATTCCCAGGATGACTGCCCACTAAGTGAGTTCATGTAACTCGTGTCCCTTCCTAGCATGAGCTTCATGTTTTGTTTTCCCCATCATTCATCAAAATCATGAGCTTCCTTTAAAATGTTATAAATAGTTCTCTGTTCATGCATCAAGTGATATTAACGAATGCTCATGTAGATATGTTTTGTTTTAGTTTTGAAAATATATCATCAAGTGGGTACTTTTGTAATCCAGTTATCTTGGCATATTACATTCTAAATCTAATAATGGCTTTTAATGTTTACATAATTAATATTTTGCATTTCTCAATCCCTCAAATGTTTCTCTTAATTAAAACAACAGTGGAATGTGCACATTCTACGTATAATAGATTCTGCACTTGTTGCCCATAGGAAATTTTTTAATGGAATGTGCACCTTCTACATATAGAAGTTACTACTAAATGCTTCAGCAGCCAGCCAGGTGCCAAATCCTAATGATGATTGTCCAATTGATACATAGTCAAACAAAAAAGAATGTAAGGAAAAAAATGTCTTGATGGATATTTGTTTTATCTATTCGCTTTGGTTTTGAATAGAACTATGTTGTTGATAAAAAGAACACAAGCAATCGGTCACTAAGTGCTTCATCCATGGCCCTAAAAACCATTGCCAAAGATTTCATTTAGCTATAGATATAACCCACTACATGAGTTTAAGTGGCAATAAAGAATCATGCACCAGTTGTTAGATGTTATGAGTATTCCAAGTTCCTTAGGTGGATCAGATGCACTACCATTGAATCATGTTTGAGATAACAATGGGGCTTCCCCATTTCTTACGGTGATTTGGACCAGAAAAATGAGAAAACATCCCAGTTAATGGGGCTCCATTTCAGCTTTCAAAAGCCAAATGTACTGAGCACACGTCTGAAGCCCTGCCTAGTGTCAATTATAGTTTTGGTGGTACAATGAGACTTGCCAGAAGAGGATTTCCACGTGCTTGATTTTCTTATCATTTAAAAGTATAATAATACTTGTATGGTGAATCAGTATACTATATAGCTTAAGGTGGTGTTGTACAATTCTCAGATCAAGTATCTGTATGGTACACTTGGGCCTTCAGTTTCTACAAATGTGTGCCCATGGTTCAGTGATCCAAAAAGCTAATGATGGGTAACACAGAGGATGGTCTATGCACTACAAGAAACACAACTTTTAGCGACGACAATTTTCGTCGCTAAAAGTCACTATTTCGCAGCTAAAAATATTTAGCGACGAAACTTTTCGTTGCTAAAAGACCGATGTACAAGGCTTTTATCAGCGAAAAATTCAAATCGACGCTAAATGAAAGATTTTTAGCGACGAATATTTTCGTCGCTAAAAAATTCCTTTAGCAGCGAAAGCATTCGCTGCCAAAAAACTTTAAGACTTTTTAGCGGTGAAACATTTCGCCGCGAAAAAAAACTGCCAATACTTTTAGCAGCGAAAATTTTTGCCACCAGAAAATATCCAGGACTTTTAGCATCGGAAATTTTCGCCGCTAAAAAACTGCCAACACTTTTAGCAGCGAAATATTTCGCCACCAAAAAAATTTCCACGACTTTTAACAATAAAAGTTACGCTAAAAATCTCGCTAAGAGCGTTTAGCGTGAAAAAAATTTCGCCTCCAAAAAAACTGCCAAGACTTTTAGCAGCGAAACCATTCGTCGCAAAAAAAATTTCCACGACGTTTAGCAGCGAAAGATTTCGCCGCAAAACAAATTTCCACGACTTTTAAGCGTGAAAAGTTTCCATTTAAAACAATTAACCTGTCTTTTAGCAAATAAACGTTTCACAAAAAAAATTTCCATGACTTTTAGCAGCGAAAGATTTCACCGCAAAAGAAATTTCCACGACTTTTAGCAGCGAAAGGTTTCGCCGCAAAAGAAATTTCCACGACTTTTAAGCAAATGTAAAAGTTTCTACTACTAAAACAAATTAAGACCTTTAGCAATGAGAGATTTCAAGGCGCAAAATAATTTCTACGACTTTTAGCAGCGAAAATATTCGCCGCCAAAAAAATAGCTAGCACCTTTAGCAGCGAAACATTTCACCGCAAAAATAATTTCTACGACTTTTAGCAGCGAAAATATTCGCCGCCAAAAAATAGCCAACACCTTTAGCAGCGAAATATTTCGCCGCGAAAAAATATCTAGGACTTTTCAGATGACTTTTAGCAGCGAAATGTTTCGATACAAAAACTATTTTCCAGCAAAAATTAAGTTTTTAGCGTGAAAAAGTTTACACAAAAAAAAATTCCAAATTTTTTTTGAAAAATTTTCTTGTGAAAAATTTTAAAGACTTTTAGCGTAAAAATTTTCACGCCAAATATAATTAAAAAGTTTTAGCAAAATAAAGTTTTCACCAAGAAAAAATTTCTAAGAATTTTTAGCAAATGAAAATTTTCATTGCTAAAAAATCATTCCACTTTTAGCGGCGAAAATTTTCGTCGCTAAAAGTCTTTTTTAATTTACAAAAAATTGCACAAAATTCGATAAACACACATTACCAATATATCATCATATTCATCATAATATACACTGTTATATAATATATTTTCATCATATTCACATTCATCATCCAAATAAACCCAAACCCAAACATAAATCGCATTCATTCAAACACGTTCATTCACGCATTAATACATATAAACTTAACATAATAAACAAATATACAAAAAAATCACAAAGATGAAGACGGAGGTGGTAGAGCATTGGTGGGTAAGCGTGAGGTGAAAGCCTCTAACATCTACATCATCCGTCGCTCATGATCCACCCGGATCTCCTCTATCCTCCTCTCCTGCTCCTCCCTCTGCCTCGCCAGCTGATCCTCCATCTTCTTCTCCTGCTCCTCCCTCTGCCTCGCCAGCTCCTCCATCATCTTCCTCTCCTGCTCCTCCCTCCGCTTGTCCACCGATCTTTGATGTCATTGACGACGACCCGTAGCCGCCGAACCTCTCTCTCTACGGACGCCTTTCGGCAGACGGCGCTCTCGCCAACGACGATGGATCGACTCGGAGGCGCTTACGGTGCCATGAGCTTGGCACCATGGCCAAACCCACGCACATATCCGTAACGGGTGCCAAGCACCCGACTCAGAGATCTTCGCTCACTCCCCAGTACCATCGGAGTGGGCCGACCGCGTAAAGTGTTCATCTCCTCCTCCGTAATAAAAACATATGAATTTTCCTAATAAATGACATGATTATAATTTAATACAATTAAATTATACAATGTAAGGATTTTTACCCAAATCTCACTTGCTCAGGATGTACCCAAGATCCTTGTGCGTCGCCGACAAGTGAGTCCCTTTGTAGAAGTCTACTGGTCCGGGCTCCTGGCCAGTGTAATCTCGCTGCGCAATCGAAAGGACGATAGAGTTAATATAAATGCATGGAAAGAATATATAAACGTAATAATTACCAAGATTTTCTTACCATGTCGTGACGAAGTCGCATGCGAATGACTTTGAACCAGTTACATGGTTCACTTCTAACTTTCCTCTGTTGTCAGAATTTATTTTGCTCTTTTTCTGAACACATTATTCATAATACATTGTTATTAATTGCGAAATTAATTATTACGCTAAGATATCGTAAATATGTAAATATTACTGAAAAGAATCGGACGAAAACCTATCACAGAGTATCCGCCATGTCCCCATCGGTCACGTGCGGCGGCGGACTGTACGGCCTCCTCATGGCTCACGCACCGCTTGTACTGCCGGTGTAACCTAGTGCGGTAATCCTTGAATCGCTCCCATCATGTCGTCGACGGCATGGGAGATGTGCGGAACACTCAAATCAAAGTCAAATTTATCCTGCAGTTTTGTAAATAATAGATTAAGACAATAAATTTATTAAGAAAATAACTTAACCGTAAATGAACATTTATAAAATAAATTTTATTTGACTAAAATTTACCTGAAGGCGCTGACGGATGAGCTGCCGAACATCATCTGTCACGTCTCTCCAACGGGGGGTGGTGGGGGGAATCAGAGATCGGCATAAGACATCGACCTCTGACGTAAACAACATGGCATTATTCCCAACAGGTCTAATGCAGTCCTGTGGGAACTCTACTGTCACCCTACCCTCACGTGTACGTCGCTCTAAAAGTAACGCACGTGTGGGTCCACGTCCTCGCCGGCTGGTCGACGACGCTGTTGCAACAGAAGTATGTAAGTCTAAACATAAACAGAAATCATTAAAAGAAATATGTCTAAACTTACATGCAGTGCCTGGTGTATGCGCGACTGAGGGATCAGACACCTGCGATGCAATATGCGACGGCGATGGTGGCTCCGTCGCATCACGGGTAGAAGGGGTAGATCCAGTGCGCGAACGACGTACTCTCCCACCTGGTGCCATCACTGAATATGTGTGAACTACGAAATTTAAACAATGTCAATACAAGTGGAATATACTAAAACATTATACAAGTAGTGTTAATGGTATAATGCATTTGTGCTTATGCTCAGAGAGATTAATAAAATATGATTAGACCATTACACTATAATGCAAGCATAATATAATAAAACTGTAAACTTTAATCTATAACCATTGGAAATTCCATTACATATTGTCATTGTATATTAAATACACATATTTGTTGTAATACGAAACAACTATGAGGTAAACTATCTGAAGTACTCCCTGTGTAAGTCATCGTATGCTTCAGAAGTGTATGTCATCTTGTGTGAAGCAATCGGACATTTTTATAGCCAACATGACAGATCACATAGGAGAAATCGATCCATCGGGACTCGGATTCGGATGTGCAAGTGATGACCGCATCTTCCATATCTAGTTTCCCACTATTATATATCTCCATCAGCCTCCAATTTTTTTTTTGAGATCGTATAATCTTTCGTTTGAGTCGTCGTCGATATAATCCACTCTACACTCATCGACCAGACCGGGTATCTCTATGGCCCTACCAGAAGAAGACAAGACCGAAACGTCCATCTGCAACAGCTGATGAAGTACGATGCGTGCTTCTGCTATGCTCCGGTTTGAGGATGACATGATCAAAAATTGTCTCAACTGTAAATGTGAATTATAAACAAGTCAATAAAAGGAATTAATCATGACTTGTAATTTTCACATATTCATGGAATACATAAATTATTTGAATTGAAAAATGACATGTAAATCATGTGTACATTTAGTAATCGTCGTCTATATCACTATCGCTTAGGGCTATTTCTTCTTCACCATCACTATCGCTGATTAGTATTTCCTCCTCATAGTCTCCAACGTTGTCATCAATGAAACCTGTATCATCTCTAACAATGTCTTGTATTAATGAGGCATCAACATGATCAGGTGGCACATCATCTCTGTCTAATTGCACCACATCAATATCAATACTTGAATCACCCCCAGATCCCTAGATGGCATGTCTTCGATATACTTGTTCAACCCTAGACGTGTCATTTCCCCGTCCCTCGCTATCTTCAACTGCACGGGGAACGTCCAAATACGTTCCTGGGCTTTATTTTCTCGCACCACGTGCAAGAGCCGCCTAACTTAGTGTCAATGAGGTAAAATACTTGTTCACCGACAAGGCGAGGACAAATGGGTCGCCCTTAAACCACTTTCGAGATAAATTTACGCTCGTAAAGTAGTTGTCAGCCTGTATTCCCAACTTCTTATTTCCAATGTCCCACCAATCACATCTAAATAAGTACACCCGCTTTCTCGTACAATAACTCAGCTCAATAATATCAGTCAAAATGCCATAAAAGTCAATTTCATCTTCCTCATTTGTTCCTTTTACAACTACCCCACTATTTTGCGTGGTCCTGTACTTCTCACGTTCTTCAGTGTGGAACCAAATCTCATTTACAATACAACCTGTATATCTACATACACGTCTATCAGGGCCACACGCCAATGAGTATAGTGCATCAGACACATCTGCAGAGTTGCTTGTGCGCAACGTCTTTATCTATTATCATGTACAAAATATAATTGTTTAGTGATTTTGTTAGGTTGAAATAATGTGCAATACAACGAAAATTCTAAGTGTGGTAAGATACAATGTGAAATCTTACACGTTCGGCGAACCATTCTGGAAACTGATCCTGATGCATCCGATCATAATTTGTGGGGAAGTTGGACTTCATCTCGTCTATGTGTTCACTACACATAAATGGCACGTCGTCAGCAAGAAACATTAAGATCATCGTATGTAGGAATTACAATAATCGAGGGAAGACTTACTCCAAGTATGACTCTATTCTTCACAATTGTGCAACACATACTATCGCGCCTTTGCTAGATCACCAAGGTCCATATCCTGAAACGTCGGGGATCCTAAAGGACGAACGTTTTGTGCAAATATAGATATGAGTCCTTGTTCATCCTCCTGCCCTTCATCGGCATTCCGATCTTCTCGGTTGAATCTAGTCTCTATGCCACGAAGATACATGGAGCAAAATGTAAGGCACTCATTATCAATGTACGCTTCAGCTATCAACCCCTCCGGTCGTGCCTTATTCCTCACAAATTGTTTGAGTGTGTGAAGGTATCTGTACACAAAACCACTGTGTTATACGTATGAAAATATGAATATATGCAGTTTATGGAATGAATAAAATTTTCAACAGGTTCTACCACCTTTTGATCGGATACATCCAACGATATTGTCTTCGGGCCGCAAGCTTCGCCTCGTGCAGTAAATGAATCGCTAGGTGTACCATAACATCGAAAAATGCGGTGAAAATATTCTTTCAAGTTTGCAAAGGATTATGGCAATGTCCCTCTCCGGTCTTTTTAATAACATCCACATTCAACAATTTTGAACACAAATCCTTAAAGAATATCCCTAGCTCAATCTGGCCGCCGTCAGACCGATATCCTTGCTCAGAATCCACGAATCCGCAACCGGCAGAGGGCGTTGCGTAAGAACGTGACAATCATGACTTTTCATTCCTCAAGTTACCTTACAATCCGTAACGCTTACGCGCCAAGATATGTTTGACGCATACCCATCGTGAAACTTCACCGATCTCAACCATTCACATAAACGCTTTCTCTAGTTTGGTCAACGTGTAGCAAGTCACTTTGTATAGTATACGAATTTCCATGTGGTTGCAAGTGCAACTCTTTCCTTAAACCCATTTCTTGTAGATCTAATCGAGCCTTGAAATCGTCTTTTGTTTTTCTCTATGTTCATCATCGCTCAAGACATTGTCACATATATTTTTCTCAATATGCATGACATCCAAGTTGTGTCACAATTTCAAATCACTCCAATAAGGCAACTCAAAAAAAATGCTCTTCTTCCTCCAGTTATAGTCCAATACTGTACGTTTCCTCTTCTTCAAGTGCGATGCCTTACCAAATCTAACTTCTCCAATGTTACTTAGTTGTTGCATCACATCTTCTCCAGATAGCTCTTTCGGGGGTGGCCTATGATCTTGTTTGCCATCAAAGATCATCGTCTTCCTGCACCAACTATGATCGCTCGGAAGGAAGCGACGATGGCCCATGTAACAGGTTTTCTACGATGCTTCAATGACAATGAACAAGTCTCAATGCCACATGTAGAACAAGCCAACTTGCCCTTCGTGCTCCACCCAGATAAATTTCCATATGCGGGAAAGTCATTTATTGTCCACAAGACCGTCACGTAACGCAATCGAAATGTCTCGTCCCGCAAATGCGTCATACGTGTGTACACCTTGACTCCACAACTCGTTTAACTCATCTACTAACGTCCACAAGTACACATCAATGTCATTCCTGTGTGACCTGGGTCCAGAATAAGCAATGACATCATGAAAAATGACTCCTTCATACACAACCAAGGAGGTAAATTGTAGGGCATAAGTACCACCGGCCACATAATCGTATGAGCTACTCATATTACCAAATGGATTAAAACCATCACTTGCAAGACCTAACCGAACATTATGAGAATCCTCTCGCAAACTAGTCATGTCGCTTGTCAAAATTTTGCCAGGCTTCAGAGTCCGCAGGGTGCCTCAGTGTACTATCATCATGAACGCGTTTCTCCTTATGCCACCTCATATCTTTAGCCGTCTTATGAGACATAAACAATCTTTGCAATCTTGGTTTCAATGGGAAGTACCTTAACACCTTTTGGGGGATGTTCTTATCCCTGGATTTGCCATACTTCCACCTAGACTCTCCACATTCTTGACACTCTCCAGCATCTTCATGCTCTTTCCGATATAATAAACAATCATTTATACATGCACGTATGAGTTCATATCCAAGGCCCAAGTCTCGCATCAAGGATTTTGCCTCGTAATAGGACTTAGGCAATGTCTCCCCGTCCGACAATGCTTCTTTCAACAACTCTAGCAACATGTTGAACGATTTGTTACTCCAACGATTTATTGTCTTCAAATGAAGTAACTTTGTAAGAAAATTTAACTTGAAGAAGTTCTTACACCCCGATAAAGTGGACGTTGCAAGATCATCCTCAACAACCTACTAAACTTTTCTCGATTCGACATCACCCATTGGAGGAATATCTGCTATCGCTTGTCGCCGCAAAAATCAATCGATCCGCAATGCTCCCTAAACACATCCCCTATGATATCTTGCATTTCGTCATTGTCTTCATCCTCGTCATCCCAAGACAATCGATCAAGAATGACTTCAAGGGCTCAACTCTATGGGTCATATCTTCACCATGATAGATCCACCAAGTGTAACCTCGGTCAATCCCAACTATGAACAAATCGTCCTCTACTTTGTCTAAAGTCTTAAATATCATGTTCTTGCATTTTCGACATGGACACCTAATCCTATTCCTCGAATCAGCCGATTTCACAGAAATTCCATGAACTCTTCAACCCCTTGTTTATACTTTGGGCCAAACTCCGTTTTTAGCAGATCCAACTCTTATCCATGTCTACAATGAATAAGAGTAAAGTCATTTATGGAAATAGCTTTAAGATTATGCTAAGTTATAGGTTTAGGTTATATTATATGTTTAGGATTCGATAATAGGTATAGTTTAGGTTATAACTTTAGGTTATAGGTTTAGTTTTAGAGAATTGAGTTTAGGTTAAGGTTACAAGTTTATGTTAAGGTTGTAAGTATGGGTTATAGGTTAAGGTTAAGGTTAATGTATAGGTTTAGGTTATAAGTGTAGGTTATAGGTTTAGGGAAAGGTTAGGTTCTCTCTCACATATAGGTTTAGGGAAAGGTTAGGTTCGGGTTATAGGTTTTGGGATTTGAGAATAGTTTTAGATTTTAAGTATAGGCTTTAGGTTGGATTATAGGTTAAGGTTTAGGATTTGTGTTTAGGTTATAGGTTATGGGTTATAGGGTTAGGTTAGGGTTTAAAAGATATAGGTTTAGGTTTCAGGAAGCCAGCTTTTGGGTTTAGTTATAGGTTTAGGTTTAGAGATTTAGGTTCGGTTCGAGCTTGGGATCGGGTTTAAGTTTAGTTTAGGTTCAAAGTTTAGGCTTTAGGTTATAAGGTATAGGTTTGCCAGTAATTGAGAATTGTTTTAGGTTTAGGCTTAGTGAATCTGGGTTCGGGTTCTAGTTCAAGATCGGGTTTAGATTTTGGTTTTCAAGTTTAAGCTTAGGTTAATATTAGGATTTGAGATTAGGATTAGGTGTAGGTTTAGGTTTAGGATTTGAGAATAGGTTAATGTTTAGGTATAGTTTAGGTTTAGGTTATGGTTTTGGTTTTGGTTTTAGGATAAGGTTAAGGTTATAAGTTTAGGTAATAGGTTAAGGTTATAGGTTTAGGTTATAGGTTATAGCTTTGGGAATCGAGAATAGGTTAAGGTTTAGTGCATCGGAAATCGGGTTGGGTTCGGGATCGGGTTTAGGCTTGGGTTTTCATGTTTAGGCTTAGGTTTAAGGTAAAGGGGGGTCGAGATTGGGAGTAGTGCAGGTTTAGGTTTCAGGATTGAGAATAGGTTAAGGTTTATGTAATAGGTGTAGGTTTTGGTTTTAGGATAAGGTTAAGGTTATAAGTTTTATAGGTTATAGGTTATAGGTTTAGGTTAGGTTTAGGTTTAAGTTATAAAGTTAAGGTTTAGCATGAAAATCGGGTTCTGGTTCTGGATCTGGTCTTAGTTTGGGTTTTCATTTTTAGATTTAGGTTTAGGGTAAGGTGGGAGTTGAGATTGGGATTAGGTGTAGGTTTAGGTTTAGGATTTGAGAAGAGGTTAAGGTTTAGGTTATAGGTTTAGGTTTTGGTTTCAAGATATAGTTAAGGCTTATAAGTTTAGGTCATAGGTTAAGGTTAGAGGTTTAGGTTATAGGTTGGGATTAGGTTCAAGTTTAGGTTACGAGTGTTATAGCTTTGGGAATTGAGAATAGGTTAAGGTTTAGGCATCGGAAATCGGGTTGGGGTTCTGGATCTAAGTTTAGGCTTGGGTTTTCATGTTTAGGCTTAGGTTTAGGGTAGGGAGTCGAGATAGGGATTAGGTGTAGGTTTAGGTTTAGGGATTCGAGAATAGGTTAAGGTTTAGTGCAATAGGTTTAGGCTTGGTTTTAAGATAAGGTTAAGGTTATAAGTTTAGGTCATAGGTTAAGGTTAGAGGTTTAGGTTATAGGTCAGGATTATGTTTAAGTTTAGGTTACAGTGTTATAGCTTTGGGAATTGAGAATAGGTTAAGGTTTAGGCATTGGAAATCTGGGTCGGGGTTCTGGATCTAAGGTTTAGGCTTGGGTTTTCATGTTTAGGCTTAGGTTTAGGGTAGGAGTCGAGATAGGGATTAGGTGTAGGTTTAGGTTTAGGGATTCGAGAATAGGTTAAGGTTTAGGTAATAGGTTTAGGTTTTGGTTTTAGGATAAGGTTAAGGTTATAAGTTTAGGTTATAGGTTTAGGTTATAGGTTTAGGATAAGGTTATATGTTATAGCTTTCTGGGAATCGAGAATATGTTAAGGTTTAGGCATTGGAAATCGGGTTGGGGTTCGGATCTAAGGTTTAGTTTCTTGGCTTTTCATGTTTAGGCTTAGTTTAGGGTAGGGAGTCGAGATTGGGTTTAGTGTGTATGTTTAGGTTTAGGGAATCGAGAATAGGTAAAGGTTTAGGTTTAGAAATCGGGCTTGGGGTTCTGGGATCGGGTTTAGGTTTGGGTTTTCATGTTTAGGCTTAGGTTTAGGTTAGGGAGTTGAGATTGGGATTAGGTGTAGGTTTAGGTTTAGGGATTTGAGAATAGGTTTAAGTTTAGGTTTAGGTTTAGGTTATAGGTTTTGGTTATTTTAGGTTTAGGTTATAGTTATAAGTTTAGGTTATAGTTTAAGGTTATAGGTTTAGGTATCCAGTTTAGGTTAGCCAGGTTTAGGTTATAGGTTATAGTTGTTGGGAATGAGAATGGGTTAATGTTTAGGCTTAGAAATCGGGTTTAGGTTGGGGTTCGGGATCGGGTTTGAAGCTTGGGTTTTCATGTTTAGGCTTAGGTATGGGTAGAGTCGAGATAGGGGTGATTAGGTGTAGGTTTAGGTTTAGGATTTGAGAATAGGTTAAGGTTTAGGTAATAGGTTTAGGTTTTGGTTTTAGGATAAGGTTAAGGTTATAAAGGTTTAGGTTATAGTTATAGTTTAGGTTTAGTTATAGGTTATAGCTTTGGGAATCGAGAATATGTTAAGGTTTGCCATACTGAAATCGGGTTGGGGTTCTGGATCTGCTTGGGGTTTTCATGTTTAGGCTTAGGTTTAGGCAGGGAGTTGAGATTGGGTTTAGGTGTATGTTTAGGTTTTGGGAATTGAGAATAGGTAAAGGTTTAGGTTTAGCTAGAAATCGGGTTGGGGTTCGGATCGGGTTTAGGTTTGGGTTTTCATGTTTAGGCTTAGGTTTAGGTTAGGGAGTTGAGATTGGGATTAGGTGTAGGTTTAGGTTTAGGGATTTGAGAATAGGTTTAAGTTTAGGTTTAGGTTTAGGTTATAGGTTTGGTTATGGTTTTAGGTTTAGGTTATAGTTATAAGTTTAGGTTATAGGTTAAGGTTATAGGTTTAGGCATCGGCTTAGGTTAGGTTTAGGTTTAGGTTATAGGTTATAGTCATGGGAATGAGAATGGGTTAATGTTTAGGTTTAGGAAATCGGGTTGGGGTTCGGGATCTGGTTTAGGCTTGGGTTTTCATGTTTAGCTTAGGTATAGGGCAGGGAGTTGAGATAGGGATTAGGTGTAGGTTTAGGTTTAGTGGATTCGAGAATAGGTTAAGGTTTAGGTAATAGGTTTAGGTTTTGGTTTTAGGATAAGGTTAAGGTTATAGGTTTAGGTTATAGGTTATAGGTTTAGGTTTAGGTTATAGGTTATAGCTTTGGGAATGAGAATAGGTTAAGGTTTAGTGCATAGAAATCGGTTGGGGTTCTTGGGATCTAAGTTTAGGCTTGGGTTTTCATATTTAGCTTAGGTTTAGGGTAGGAACTTGAGATTGGGATTTGAGTATAGGTTTAGGTTTAGGGATTTGAGAATAGGTTAAGGTTTGGTAATAGGTTTGAGCTTTGGCTTTAGGATAAGGTTAAGGTTATAAGTTTAGGTCATAGGTTAAGGTTAGAGGTTTAGGTTATAAGTTGGGATTAGGTTTAAGTTTAGGTTACAGTGTTATAGCTTTGGGAATTGAGAATAGGTTAAGGTTTAGGCATTGAAAATCGGGTTGGGGTTCGGATCGGGTTTGAGCTTGGGTTTTCATGTTTAGGCTTAGGTTTAGGGTAGGGAGTCGAGATAGGGATTAGGTGTAGGTTTAGGTTTAGGGGATTTGAGAATAGGTTAAGGTTTAGGTAATAGGTTTAGGCTTTGGTTTTAGGATAAGGTTAAGGTTATAAGTTTAGATCATAGGTTAAGGTTAGAGGTTTAGGTTATAGGTTGGGATTAGGTTTAAGTTTAGGTTACAGTTATAGCTTTGGGAATTGAGAATAGGTTAAGGTTTATAGGTTTAGGTTATAGGCTTAGGTTTTGGTTTTTGTTTAGGTTAAGGTTAAAAGTTTAGGTTATAGGTTATAGGTTATAAGTATAGGTTATAGGTTAAGGTATAGGTATAGGTTTAGGTTTAGGTTACAAGTATAGGTTTATAGGTTGGGTTATAGGTTAAGGGAATCGAGAATAGGGTAGGGTTTTGGTTTTGAAAAATCGGGTTTGGGTTCGGGATCGGGTTTAGGTTTGGGTTTTCAAGTTTAGGTTGACGGTTTAGGTTATGGGGTTGAGATTAGGATTAGGTGTAGGTTGGGTTATAGGTTAAGGTTTAAGGATTTGTGTTTAGGTTAAGGTTATAACTTTAGGTTAAGATTATAAGTATATGTTATAGGTTAAGGTTAAGGTTAAGGTTAAGGTTAAGGTTAAGGTTAAGGTTAAGGTTATAGGTTTTGGTTTAGGTTAGGTTAGGTTATAGTTATAAGTTATAGGTTTAGTGGGAATTGAGAATGGGTTTGTGTTATAGGTTTGGGGTTATAGTTTAGGTTAAGAGTGTGGTCCCCGCAACACAGATAGAAACACGGCTTTGTCCAAATGGCCAAAGTGCTTTCCAATGTCTTGTCCATAGGAAATGGACAAATTTCACCATGGTCATAACGGCTCCCACCTTCCAGGGACCCCCGCTATTCCGGATAGCTCCGACGCACATCCGGGTCTGCTCCATTAATCTCGAGCAAATACAGATATAAATACGGCCTGTCCAAATGGCCAGGCCCCTCCAATGCTGTCCATAGGAAATGAACAGCTTCATCATAGTCATAACAACGGTTCCCACTTTCCAGGGACCCCCGCTCTTCCGGATAGCTCCGACGTACATCCGGGTCTGCTCCATTAATCTCGAGCAAATACAAATATAAACATGGCCTGTCCAAATGGCCAGGCCCCTCCAATGCTGTCCATAGGAAATGGACAGCTTCATCATAGTCATAACAATGGTTCCCACCTTCCAGGGACCCCCGCTCTTCCGAATAGTTCCGACGCACATCCGGGTCTGCTCCATTAATCTCGAGCAAATACAGATATAAACACGGCCTGTCCGAATGGTCAGGCCCCTCTAATGTTGTCCATAGGAAATGGACAGCTTCATCATGGTCAAAACAGCGGTTCCCACCTTCCACGAACCCCAGCTCTTCCGGATAGCTCCGACACACATCCAAGTCTGCTCTATCAATTCTAAACTAATACAATTAAATCCTAAATTAGTTACTCATCCAAGGTTGGATAGATTGTAATACTTTCATATTCCCATTTAACCGTTCTCACGCCGAAAATCGGCAGGAAGATCTCCCATGCCTCTCCGTATAAGTTGATCTTACGTTACATTCGATGCCAAATATCTAAAACAATGTGAAGATATTTGACATTGAATACTTTAACGGAAGAAACATATCTAGAGAGAAACGAGGAGATGGACCGCGGATCAGGCATGAACATTTAAATAGATTATATGAAAGCATATACCTTCCATCTAACCTTGAACTGTCCAAAATGGGACAATTTGAGGGATTTCTATGCCACCAAAAACACACCATATCTATGTATGGCCCCATAGAAATCCTCAAACGAGTAACTAATTATCTAACTTACAAATCTATAAATTACAAGTCACAACTATAAACTAACTAATCACAATACGAATTTAAGGCAAACAATTGTATTATACAAGCTCATGAAGGTTTGCAAGGACAATTATAGCAACAGATGACCATGGAACAATATAAGTCAGATTAGTAATGTGAGCATGTGGGCCACATTTTATTTGAACTATTTCAAAGTAGTCACTACTCCTTTATAACATTTATTTGAACTATTTCATTTCATTTCATCATTTTAAAGATGTTTTTCCTAAGTGTTTTTGAGGACCAAGGCTCAAAGTATGCCCTTGGACATTCACTACGATGTGTATGATAGAAATGTCGTTTCCATTTCTCGGAGAATATTGGCCAATCCATGGTTTTTTTTTTTGTTTTTTTTTCTATCATACCTTGGGCACTATACAATGCATATTATTATGTATTGCCAATACAGGACTAAAAAAATCGAAGTTCACACAAATATGGATGAAATGGATGAATGTGTTTCAGGTATGGAGCCAACCTATACATGCTCTAATATTGATATTTTGAACGTTGGCTACTATGACCCCTACATGTGCATAGGATAATGACATGACTAGAGGTTAACCTTTCCCCTTCAACATTTTGGATTGACTGCTTTTTTCAATTTTGCAATATCTTGATTCTTTGCTCAAGCTATAAGAGGTTTCCTTGGTGTCTGTGCTTTCTAGTGGATTTCAATGGTGAACCAATGTATGCACATGCACACACCAACCATGAATCCAAATGTGTTGAAATGTCTCAGACACACGATGATACAATATTAACAAAACAAATAATATAAGGTGTGTTTGGTTGCAACAAACGTCCTGAAATTTCATCATATTACATGATTAATCAGTCTAATTTGAAGCAAATTTTCATGATATTTCATGAATTTTGGTTGCAGCCAAACACACCCGTAGATACTAGTGTAAATTGTTATTTGTATAATGTTATATAATCAAGATAGGTAGACATCTTCTGTTTAGGCAGACATCTTCTGTTTGACAGAACTTTTTTCAGAGGATATTAAAGTAGTGGTGTCTAGTTTTGATGCTCCAGATGGTTGCTTGTTGGTGTTCTTTTAGGGGTTTGAGAAGATGTCTACCCTCTACAAAGCAACCATGATGTGCATGTGTTACTATATTTTCGTAGCGTGGCATTTATTTCACTATCTTCAGAGATTGGCAATGCAATGCAATGCAATGATTCAAAGAAGTTTAGGCTCTTTAGCTTGGTTTTGTGGGTTTGCAAGAATCACTTCAAAGGTTCTAGCTAGAAGCGAGATGCTTGTATCAGAACACAAAGGTGAATTGAATCTCGACAAATGTAAATTATTTGCAACTCGCATCTGAATTTGATTATTGTGATTCTGTAATCAGTCCATCCATTATTTAATTATGCTCTAAGGAACCTTTGATGTTTGTTCCTGTAACTTGCTGCTTCTATCCTTGATTCACCTCACCTACAGTTCATGCCTAGCAAAGGGTAGACTCTCAATCAAGTAGCTACTTTCTAAACAAATACGCCTCATAATTAGACATTTACCAAACAACCTAAAAGTGTGTGTGTGTGTGTGTGTGTGTGTGTATATAAATATAAAATCCAATAAGCTGTATAAGCCAATAAGCTCTTATTTGTATAGATGCCAAATGCACCCCTATAAGAAACCTATTTCTTGGATCCATACAATATAGGCTAACTTTTCATCTCCGTCGTTCAACAAATCTCCATTAATCAACTGGTTTAGCGGTCAAATAAGTGCAATTTTTTTAATGATCCATCTAAAGTGAGGTTCACCGTTTCGACGGTTTGATTTGATTTAATATTGTGCCACGTGTTTGGGGGGCTTTTTCCTAACACACATATTGCAACCTTCAGTCCTCCAATCAGGGGTATTGGATCATTCTACTGATGCAATTTTTGGGTAGGCCCCCTCCACACTAGGCACAATAGATGAAAGGTCCAGATCTCATACAGTGCATCCTATGCACCTGTTAGATGTATCGATGCTAAACAAAATCAAACAAGAGAGTTCAAACAAAATCTCAACCATTCGAATAATACACTGATGATAAAAATCACCAACTAACAAACGCATTTAATTGCAATAGATATAATTTACAATCTGCACATGAAAAACAACCTAATTCTCATAGAAAACCTCAAAAACTCAATAACTTTCACAATATCAAAAGAACCCAAACACTTTAAGGAACCAAACAAAATCCTATACGCAAACCATTCAAATCCGATATCAATCTACTCAAAAAACAAGAATCCCAAACAACCCAAACTACCACTACCCAAAATCATAACCAAGAGTGTAAACGGCAAACCGACAACTGTCAAAGAAACAAATACTAAAAGAAACAGATCTATTAAGGCTCGCTTGCAAGCATAGGATATTTTGAGACTCTTACTCTCCTACCACATGCCAATGTGCACGCAAGATCTATGCCGTCCATCGTCGCACCACTACATAGGTTCCATCACCCGCAAATCGCCGGGATCCATGTCGGCCACACATCTTTTCCACCATTAATTCCTTCCGTGGAGCCCACCTGTTGAACAGGTCAGGATGCTGCACACACGTACACATGGGGAGGCTAGGACCCAAAATCCTATTAAGGCTTTCGGAAGATCACACCTACTTGAAACAAAGTTCAAAGTTTCCTAAAAAATGTAGTTAAAGATTTGGTCGTGAAAACCAGAAATGCCAAAAAATTGGAGACAGATCAGTTCATGACAATACGATCAGCTTCATGACCTGGGTCCAGGGATATACCTTTTTTTTCTCTGAAGTTCTCAGCAATGGCGCCTCTCAATCCAAAGAACAAAGAGGGAAACCAAGTAGTCCGCGGATCGTGCACCGAGACAAGTCACTTTGTAGCTCCAATCAAGATGATGAAGGGTCCTCTGATGGTTTCAGAGGTGATGAATCTGATAGAGGGATAGGGAGCACGACACAGGGAGAGGGAGAGGGAGATGGAGAGGAAGAGGTAGCACGAGACATGGAGAGGGAGATGGAGCAAGAAACGGAGAGGTAGCACGAGATTGGGGAACAAAGGAAGAGAGAGCGTAGCGAGAGAGAGAGAGAGAGAGAGAGAGAGAGAGAGAGAGAGAGAGAGAGAGAGAGAGAGAGAGAGAGAGAGAGAGAGAGAGAGAGAGAGTGGGGATGAATAGAGAGAGGGAGGAAGATGAGAGAGCTGGAGGAAGATCTGGGTCCGGTAGGGTTAGGGATCGAGCGAGAGAGAGAGAGAGGGGGGGTTAGGGATTTGAGTGATTTGGGGTTTTTTTTGGGCGGGCGTGCCCAGTATTTGGGCGCCCGCCCAAATTTGGGATGCAAAGTGGGATCTAGCTCGTGGGCCCCACCATGATGCGTGTCGACATCTACCCCATCGGGCCGGATGCACCATCCCATGGTGGGCCCAGGGATTAAAAATCAAATCAATCTATGACTTATATGGGCCACACCACATTTCCAAGTTGAGAGGGGTTACCCTCCATTAAAACATTCATAATTATTTTTTGAGCCCGCCGAGATGTGGTCCACAAATCTATCTTCTAAGTAACGCAAATTAAGCAGTCAAAAAAGTGGGTCCTGATTTAGACGGACCTGACAATGATTTTTATTTCATAGCTGGCACATTGTTGGACTTTAAATTAATAGTCAGAATGAAAAACATCAACGGTCCGAATTCAGAAAACAAATGGCCATTAATCGGTGGTTATGATTGTTTGATCAAACTGAAATTTCGATGATCAATTATCTAGATTGGCTCTCAAAAATTGGATAGCTTGCTTTAAGCTACACGAGATACTACTGGACTTCATCTTCGACAGTCCAAATATATCTCAGATGTCCTCCATCGAACAAAAATGGCAGGTGCTAAACCTGCCCCATCTCCTTGCATCATGGGACAGAAACTTTCTTCTCACTCAGGTGAGCCACTCACGACGGCTCAAATCACAGAATATCGCCAAACAGTAGGGGCTCTTCAGTATTGTACATTGACCAGGCCAGATATTGCATTTTCCGTTAATCAACTCTGCCAACACATGCACAAACCTAACTCCTCCCACTGGACTGCAGCTAAACGAGTACTTCGCTATTTAAAGTGCACAATTGATATCGGTTTATGGTACACTAAAGATAACTGTCATCTTCAGGCCTTTTGTGATGCAGATTGGGCCGGCGATCCTGATGACCGTCGCTCCACTACGGGTTATGCAATTTTTATTGGCTCGTCTCTCATTTCTTGGTCTCGAAAGAAGCAATCTGGTGGTAGCCAAGTCCAAGACCGAAGCCGAATATCGGCATTGGCATTGGTTATCACCAACTCTACTGGATCCGCATGTTACTCAAGCATTTGCATGTTTCCATTCCAACTGTCCCCACGATCTGGTGTGACAATAGTGGTGCTATTGCACTTGCTTCCAACCCTATTTTTCACGCCGAACAAAACATATTGAAGTTGACTTTCATTTCATTCGCGAGAAAATAGTAAACAAAGATGTATCCCTCCAATTTCTTGCCTCCTCTGATCAGCGGCCGATGTGTTCACGAAGGGTCTAAGTTCTGTGCGCTTCTGCATGCTTGCGTTCCAAGCTTCTGGTGATGGCTCTCCCCATTCGCTTGCGGGGGGATGTTAGACAGATAAGCCAAAGATCACCCACTTCCGAAGATAACTCATTACAAGATCAGAAGCTATCTCATATACCAACAACTCAATGCTTATCATATGCAACAACTCCATCCGTTATGCCTCCTGATATATAGGAATATCTGTTTTGTATATATCTTCTAGTATAATTCAAACTTCAAACTCACCTATTGTAAATCTATATAAACAAAGCAATATACACGGCTGCATCATTGAAGCCAGTCTTTCTTTATTTATTTACACATGGTAGGACATTATTCTAAAATAAGCAAAACTCACGTGGGCCATACCGCACCAAACAGTGGGGACTGAATGTATGTGGTGACGGAAGTTTTGTATCAGGGTGATATTTGTGCCTACAGTTTATTTGAGTGGTAATAACCTTACGAGTGGTTTGGATTATATATAAATGTTATGATCAGTTTAAGGAAAGTTTCAATGGTGGAAAATTCCGTTCCACTGTTTCATTTGAGGAGGCACATTTGAGTTTTGGATCTGCCTGATTTTTAAATTCTTATTTTAGTATTTAAAAATAAATAGACAAAGTGGATTTTTCAAGTCCATTTCTATGGACTCAATACATCCTTGATATATCTTGGTCACCACGCATGAGCCCAAAATTGTTAAATATGCATAGCTCAAGTGGACCGCACTACAAGAATCAGAGGGGATAATCACGTCTACTATTAAAACCTTACTAGGGTTACAGTGATGTTTATTTGTCATCTAATTTATTCATAGTGTCACATGCATAGATTATGGAAAAATAAAAATGAAGCAGATTCGAAGTTCTGTGGGCCCACCATGATGTATGTTTTATATCCATACGGTTCATCCATTTTGAAAGATCATCTAAAGGTATGAGCTTAAAAATGAAGTAGATTCGAAGCTCAAGTGAACCACACGAGAAAGCAATGGCTGATTTTGGGCCGTCCAGGCCCACGATGGAATGGTGCATCTGGTGGACGGTGTTGATGTTCGAAAGGAATCACGGTGGGGCCCACACAGCTCGACCTCATGGACGACCGTAATACGCTCGACCTCATTGTACCTTTTCCCTATATATATATATATTAAATTAGGTCATACAAGCCCACTGTGATCCAACTAATCGTGCGAAGTGAGACCCTGGATCCACCGAGGCCCTGACTGTGGGGCCCACTGTGATGTCTGTGACTGCATACGGACCATTTGTGTTGAGAGCTCATTTTAGGGCATGATCCAGGGAACTTCCTGAAGACACAGATGTTAGGAAATTCAATTTTCACCCATGGCATAGAATTGCAAGCGTTCCCACACTTGTTAAAATTAAATGACACTATCAGTGCCACTGTCCTTAAGCCAAGACATAACCCTGATTGCTTGTTGAGTGGACTGCTACTGAATTAGTTTAGTGGGTGTTTACACAAAAAAATATAATGATAAGACATCTACAAAAGTGCACGTCTTGCACGAATTACCTCAAACTTACAATACTTGTTTATTACCAAATAATTATGAATGTTTTAATGAAGGGTAACCCTTCTCAACTTTTGTATGTGGTGTGGCCCACAATTATCACATATTGACTTGATTTTTAATCCCTGGGCCCACCATGGAATGGTGCATCTGACTGATGGGGTAGTTGTTTGATACACCTCATGGTGGGGCCCACACTACTCTCCCCACTGTGGAGATTTCAAATAAACATTACGATGAGCATTACGATAGTTTCAACGGTGGGAATCACTCTCCCCGCTGTTTTCTGTGGTGGGGTCCACTACATCTTTTTATCTGCCTCATTATTTGGCTCATGACCTAAAATAATATCTCAAACTGGATGGACGGTGTGGATACAACACATACATCACAGTGGGGCCCACATTTCTGGGGTGACGTCACTTCAGTAGCCAAGAAGCTACTCAACCTGTTGAAGCCCGCCCGCCCGTGAGACTCTCTCTCTCTCTCTCTCTCTCTCTCTCGTGCCTTCTCCCTCCTCTCGCTCTCTAACTGATGTTTTATTTAAACCAACATGATTTAAATAATTTTTAAACTCGCAAGTATACGAATTAGATGTAGATATGATACGTATTACGAGATCGTTCCCACGAGGACTGGTCGTCACAATTCAAATCTGTGATTCTCCTTAACTAATCCAACAATTAATGTAGCGAATTACTAACACAAATTTATGGAAAATAACTATTGAGAATAAGGAAGAAAATTCAATCAGAGAGAGCACTAGGACTTTCGAATCCACCCCTAATTATCCTAACCCTTGTTTTGTCTGTTAATTCACTTTAATTTAGATTGATCAAACTTATCTAGAGAAAGCACAATCTGTGTCCTTAATCGGGCATACAGATTGTCTAATTCCTTCAAACAATGCTATGAATAACATATCTCATGTCCTTGGTCGGGCACATGGAATATACCGTTCATTAAAGCACCCTGTCTCTTCCCCTATAGGAACCTGTTCATAATCAGACACAAGCACCTAGAATAAGCATCCAAACAACATCCATCTATATACTTTGGTCAAGTTCATAGATGGAGAAGTAGAGAATTTAAACCAATCAAGCCCACTTAGAGAAAGAGACACACCAATCAAGTTTTAAGTAAAATCAACAATAAAAGAGTTAATCAAATTAGGGGCTTCATCTCAGCCCTAGCTGAGAGATTAAACAGATGGATAAATAAACAGATGGATAAATAAAATTCATAAACAAAACATCAAACCAATTTCTCTCTTTCTTCTTTCTTCTCTTTCTTCTCTCCCTTGCTCTAGATCTGGACTTCCTTGCTTCTCTGGATGCCCTTCCTCATGTTTTGCAACTCTTTTTATAGCTGATGGAGTGGCTGGAGTGGTGAAAATCGGATTTGGGAAGTCATTGCGCACGCGTAAAGAAAACCTTTTCGCAGCCTGCCCGGGACCTTGAAACACCATACTTTCCTCGTTCAAATTCCAACAAACACCGTCCCTTAGGACTTTCTTGGGTCCTCTACATGATGGACGGTTCAGATCTGCCATATGATCAAAGATGGTGGCCCACAACCGCCTGAAAAATCGGATTTCCAAATTGTGCGAAACCTTTCGCACCCTTTTACTGTCGTGATCGGTGGGCCCCACAGAAGTATTTTCTGGGAAATCCACCCCGTCCATTGCATTCAGAACAAATTTTCAGTCAAGAATAAGTGGTTTTGAATGTCCATTGATGCGTCCCAGAGAAGAAAACACAAAAAGATCAGGTTTAAACGTTGCAGAGCAGTCCGTTTGTGGCCTCTGTACCGCACACGTGTACACGCATCGGTGTAAAATAGTAGCATGGTTTTGTAGTGCTCGAGCCCATCTACAAGATGGACGGCTCCGATATTCCGTACCGGTGACGTGTGGGGCCCACTAGCGTGCGCAAAAACGGACAACGGCGTCCGTTCGCTGCAGCAGAAACGGAAGTTTCCGATTTTGGAAGATGACGCTGTGACGATCAGTGGGTCTCACCTTGATGTTTATGGCGAAATCCAAGCCGTACATTGGATTCCTCTCGAAAAACTGTTCGGAAGGGACACTTGGGTATCCATTGATGCGGTCCACACTCGCTCGCTCCGCCGTCCGTTCCGCTTTTGAACGGTTGAAAAACCAGTATTCCTTGCATTTTTCAGTTCTATCACCTAGGCGTGAGTGAGAGGTACCCAGGGATTCTGATGGACGGTCTGGATCACACTTTTGGAAAGTGGGTGGGTTCCACAACCGAAACCCAATTTCAACAGCGTTAACGCTGTAACGGCGAGCGCCGTTTTGAATTTGAGAAGGAGAGGATCGGTCAGCGCGTGCGCTGACCGCCTCGGCCGTCCGGTGCACGGCTGGTGGTCCAATGCTCATGATGTACATGCATCATGTACGTGGCCCACAGTAATGTTTGTGAGAAATCTGCTCCATCCATCCTTTTTCCCATTTTAATTAAACCATTGGGACAAAAATTGAGGCAGTTCCAGATATCAGGTGGGCCCCAAATTGGAGATTTAATGGGCTGATCTGTCCGTTGGCCCACTTCCTGAGATCTTCAGTAGATGAAATTTAATATGTACGGTTAATTTACGGCCCCCATCATATGTATGAAGTTTCGAGTTGATCGGATGGCGGGAACCATGTGATCTTGCATTCTGGACCTTTTTCGGGCCCCTTTGGCTTGCTTTCCTCAGATCCCAGGCGTGTAAAATCTTCATTATTGGTTTTCTGGAGTCCATCCCGAGCTCTGGTGTCTTTGGAGCGTCAAATCCATGCTTTTAATATCATTTTTCAATCCATGCTCCTGATTTCATCCTGTAATAAAAACACAATTAAAATATGGCATTAAGCATTATCATGTATGTAAAATAGGGCAATAATCGGGGTCTGAGATGCAATATTCGACCCTCATCACAACCCCCAACCAGCATTTTGCTAGTCTCGAGCAAAACATGCGAAAAATAATTTTAATTAAAAGACAATTCCTGTAAACTCAAGTGACGTATGAACAGATAGCTGAGATGTGAAAACTCTAAGATTCATGAATGGTGAAAAGATTTTTCTCCTGAAATCAAGCTTACAGTAAACTTCATAATCAAGTTCAAAATATTAAGCCATTAATTAGACAATTTTAAACATTGAGTTCCATGAGTGTTTAGTGTAATCTCGGCTTACAATCATTAAAAGATCTAATTGTCAATTTCATGATATCATTAGTAATTCGTGACAACCAACCTGAAACCAACACTAGCATTTTAGATCATCTTTTCGTTCTATTAGCCTTTGATTTCCTTTATAAACAGTGGTGCCAAGGAGGGGAATCAAATCTGCACCTATAGGGAGCAAACCTATGGTGAAAACTTGTCGCCTAACTCTTTTCTCATGTCAACTATGGGGAATCGAATCTTCATCTATAGGGAGCAAACCTATGGTGAAGATTATGTGACTTAGCCTTTTCTCTTCTTCTTTATAAACTGATGCTAACAAAAAATTTTTCAGGCTAGTTCCTTTCATGCTTAGTGATTACCAAGTTACCATTTAATATCGAACTGAAAACTTAATGTGTAAGTGAGATCTGATATGTGTAATCCTGGCTCAATCAATGTTTACAACTTCTAATCATGGATTAACAATTCAAACTTAAGTGTGAAATCTACCAGACAACTGAATCCAATAGTCATAAATTACTCACATTCTGTATCTTGTAATTTCAAACTCACAACTATCCTTCAAAATCACTTCAAAGTCAACAAAAATTCCAGAAAATTTTTAAAATTTTCACAATTTTGCTCAAGACTAAGAAAATACTGATTAGGTAACCTAATCTCCCACCCCCAACCTAAAATCTACATTGTCCTCAATGTAAAAGAAATAAGCATGCAATGCACATGAGACAACGAAAAGAAAAGAGGAGTGAGGGAAAGATAGTACCTGGATGGAGAATCAAGAGGCGTTCTCAAAAATATCAACATAAAAGTGAGTTAGCACAAGAGAGATATCAACAAAAACAAAACAAAAAAATAAAAAATAAATAAAATCCTAAAAAGAAAATCCTACCTATACCACTTTTAAGCAGTGCTCTCGATTGCATTTAGCGTATGCAACAAGCCTTTAAACCCCTAGGTTACCCCTAGTGGACGAGTTGTAGTCTCGTGAGGGTTTGCAGTAATGTTACCCACAAACATTGAAGTAACTAAAAAAAATAATAATAATAAAAATAATAATAATAAAAAATAATATAATCAAACAAAAGGCTGGGTTGCCTCCCAGGAGCACTAAGTTTAACGTCTTCAGCCAGACAAGAATGGACCATGAATGACTAATCTTTATAACCAGGGTCCGTCAAAGAAATTACCTCATCCTTAATTAACCGATCCCAGACAAGTGATGTGAGTTCCCATGAGCTGTGCTATCTGAAAGGAGGTAACTGACACTGTCGTCAAATAATTTCAGGACTTCTGCTCGAACGACTTCTTCCATGTTAGGATCATGCTTCCTTTGCATTTCACGCAATATTTCCACAGCATGATCCATACATATAGTGAGGCATACTCCCTGTATTTCTGCTATCTTCCGTTCAATTGCTGCCTTATATGCTCTAAGAACATTAAGCAGCCTGCTCGCCTTTGTCTTCTCAGAGTCACAAACTGTGCTGTCAGGAAGAGTCTCAGAGGGATGAAGCGGTTCCACTTTTGCTTTCCATTTTTCAGTCTCCAATATAGGAGTAGAGTCGAGCAGTGCATTGACTTTGTGGATGGGACTATCGATGTCAAAGTCCATCCCATATTGTGCTAAGCAGGTCTCAAGTGGATCTTCAAAGGATTTACAGAAGGAGTCCTGCACAAGGCTCTCGATCATGTCCACTTCAAATATGTCGTCCAAATCTGCGGATTGTTGTCCTGCATTAAAAACATTGAGTTTAATATTCATGTTACCAAAGGACAATTTCATAACTCCATTCCGGCAATTTATAATAGCATTAGATGTGGCCAAAAATGGACGACCCAAGATGACTAGGATCTGACTATGAGGATTCTGGACAGGCTGAGTATCTATAACTATGAAATCCACTGGAAAATAAAATTTATCAACCTGTATTAACACATCTTCAATAACACCCCGGGGCACCTTGACAGATTTATCAGCTAGTTGTAATGTTATTTTAGTCAGTTTCAACTCACCAAGTCCTAGTCTGCTCATAAACCGAATATGGTAACAAATTGACGCCGCCCTAAATCAAGCAATGCCTTCCCGATCTTATGATCTCCTATGCCGCAAGAAATGGTGGGACCTCCTGGATCCCTAAATTTAGGAGGGGTGTTATGTTGAATCATGGAGCTGAGCTGCTCTGCAAGGAAGACTTTCTTATGAACATTTTGCTTACGCTTTTGAGTGCATAAATCTTTAAGAAACTTAGCGTAAGGAGGGACTTGCTTGATGACATCAAGTAACGGAATGTTGACTTGCACTTTTTTAAACACATCCAGGATTTCATCAAAGTTATTTCTTTTCTTCATTGGTGCCAGACGTTGAGGAAAGGGTGCTTTGGGCACGTAGGGTGGCACATCAGTAGCTCTTGGAGAGTCAGAGAGCTTTTGGACTTTGGATGCATTAATGTGTCTCTCTGCTTCATCTTGATCTTCCGCTTTAGAATTTGATTCTTCTCTAGGTATCTCTATTCTGTTGTCAATCTGTTTGCCTGACCTAAGGGTAGTGATCGATTTGGCTTGCTCATGATATTGCCCTTGGTTGGAATTAGAGTCAATCTCATACTGTCCCTTTGGATTAGCCACAGGTTGGCTAGGGAACTTGCCCTTCTCTCTCTCACTCAATGTGGTAGCTAGTTGACCCATTTGTACTTCCAGCTTGGCAATGGATTGCGTATTTGCGTGTAAGCTTTGCTGGTTGGCTAGTAAGGTTTGTTGGGTGTCCTTTTGGAATTGGAGAAAACTCTGCATAAAAAGATGGAGTGTATCCTCAAGAGATGGTTTCCGTGATTGTGAAGGGACTTGTTGATATTGTGGAAACTGTTGGAGTTGTTGATTGCCAGCTTGAGGGTAAGGTTGCATGGGAGGATTTCCAGATGGTCCTCCTTGTTGTGGTCCTTTTGCCCAAGAGAAATTTGGATGCCTAGCCCAACCTGGGTTGTAAGTTTCTGCGTAAGGATTATTCCCAGGTCTTTGAAAAGTGTTCATTGCATGTACTTGTTCAGAAAGAAGTTATAGGGATGCTGCACCAGATGGACAAGACTGCGTGGGATGGCCAGGACTAGAACATATGGCACATGCCTCGACTTGAGCTGTTTGTGGAGGTCCATTATTTAATACCAGAGCATCAACTTTCTTTGTCAGGTTATCAAGCTTGGAGCACAGATCTGGCATGACTCTTATCTCGTATATACCACCTCTCTTTTGTGGTTGGGGACTTCTGTCACCTCTATTTGAATAGTCCCATTGCTGGAAATTTTCACACAAGGTTTCAAAGAAGTTCCATGCTTCAACATCACTTTTGGTCATGAATGACCCTCCACTGGTGGCATCAACCATGCGACGGTTCTGGGGTGTCAAACCGTCATAGAAGTATTGAACCTGTTGCCACTTTTCAAAACCATGGTGTGGACATTTAAGAAGTAAGTCCTTCCATCTTTCCCAACATTCATGAAAGTGCTCTCCCTCTTTTTGTGTGAAATTAGTGATTTCCTACGAGAGAGCATTAGTTTTGTGAACAGGGAAGAACTTGTTTAAGAACTTCCTAGACAATTGGTCCCATGTAGTGATAGACCCAACTTCTAGAGAATTCAACCATGCTTTCGCCTTATCCTTCAAAGAAAAAGGAAAAAGGCGCAAATGGATTGAATCGTCTGAAAAGTTTTGAAACCTAAAGGTAGAGCAAATGTCTAGAATTCTTTCACATGATGATACGGGTCCTCCTTGTCTAAACCATAAAAGGAAGGCAACAACTGTATGACCCCAGTCTTGAGTTCAAAGTGTGCTGCCGTGGTGGTGGGCAACACTATGCATGAAGGCGCATTGAATTGGACAGGAGCTGAATAATCTCTAAGAGCTTTAGTTCCATTCTCTTCCGCCATTTCAAATAGGATGTTTCTAAATCTTCTACGAAAAGTTTTTTCTATTTCTGGATCAAAAGGTACTAGTTCTATGTTTAGAGATCTACGTCCTAGCATAAACTATGTTATTGTAATGTAAGAAAGAAAACTAAACTAAGAAGCAACCTAAGAGAAATAAAACTAGAACTAGAAACTATGAGATTCTAAAACAAGTTAAAATTATGTAAATAAGAATGGGAAGAAAGAACCAGGAAAAGGAGATGATTGATGGCAGAAGATTTAAGAAGCTCCTCCTTCACTTAGTAGCTTCCTTCCTCAATTCCTGTAATAGAAACAAAAACAAATTAAGTTTCCTAAAATAATGATAGAAAAATCATAAGCAATGGTTAATTTCTAAAAAAGAAAGTTTCTAAAACTAGAAAATAGAAAGTTTCTAAATCCAAAGTTAGAAAATAGAAAATTCCTAAAAAAATAAAAACCTAATTCTCAAAATAGAAAGTAGAGAAGACTGGAGAATTTAAAAAGATGTTACCAATTTGGAGATCTATGTTAGAATCCTGCAAAAGAAAACAAAACAAGTTAGTTTCTAAAATAGAAAATCTAAAATTAGAAATTTTCTAAAGAACAAAACGAGTTAGTTTCTAAAAAGGAAAGAAATCCTAGAATTAGAAAGTTACTAAAAATAAAAAGCTAAGTTAGTTTCTAAAAAGGAAAAAATTTCTAAAACTAGAAAATAGAAAGTTACTGAAAAGAAGAATCTAAATCTAAAATTAGAAAAAAAATTCTAAAAAATAAAATTCTAATTCTAAAAATAGAAATTAGAAAAAGTAAGAAATTTAGAAAGGGATTACCAAATTAGAAGTTTATTTCAGGACCCTACAAAACAGGAAATAGGTTAGTTTCTAAAATAAAGAAAAGAACTCTAAGTTAGTAATATCCTAAGCTATGAATTATGATAAGAGAGAATCCTAAATTCAATTTGGAACGAAACCGTCCTCGGCAACGGCGCCAAAAACTTGATGTTTTATTTAAACCAACATGATTTAAATGATTTTTAAGCTCGCAAGTATACGAATTAGATGTAGATATGATACGTATTACGAGATCGTTCCCACGAGGACTGGTCGTCACAATTCAAATCTATGATTCTCCTTAACTAATCCAACAATTAATGTAGCGAATTACTAACACAAATTTATGGAAAATAACTATTAAGAATAAGGAAGAAAATTCAATCAGAGAGAGCACTAGGACTTTCGAATCCACCCCTAATTATCCTAACCCTTGTTTTGTCTGTTAATTCACTTTAATTTAGATTGATCAAACTTATCTAGAGAAAGCACAATCTGTGTCCTTAATCGGGGATACAGATTGTCTAATTCCTTCAAACAATGCTATGAATAATATATCTCATGTCCTTGGTCGGGCACATGGAATATACCGTTCATTAAAGCACCCTGTCTCTTCTCCTATAGGAACCTGTTCATAATCAGACACAAGCACCTAGAATAAGCATCCAAACAACATCCATCTATATACTTTGGTCAAGTTCATAGATGGAGAAGTAGAGAATTTAAACCAATCAAGCCCACTTAGAGAAAGAGACACACCAATCAAGTTTTAAGTAAAATCAACAATAAAAGAGTTAATCAAATTAGGGGCTTCATCTCAGCCCTAGCTGAGAGATTAAACAGATGGATAAATAAAATTCATAAACAAAACATCAAACCAATTTCTCTCTTTCTTCTTTCTTCTCTTTCTTCTCTCCCTTGCTCTAGATCTGGACTTCCTTGCTTCTCTGGATGCCCTTCCTCATGTTTTGCAACTCTTTTTATAGCTGATGGAGTGGCTGGAGTGGTGAAAATCGGATTTGGGAAGCTGTCGCACGCGCAGCAAAAACCTTTTCGCAGCCAAGTTCGGGACCTTGAAACACCATACTTTCCTCGTTCAAATTCCAACAAACACCGTCCCTTAGGACTTTCTTGGGTCCTCTACATGATGGACGGTTCAAGTCTGCCATATGATCAAAGATGGTGGCCCACAACCGCCCGAAAATCGGATTTCCAAATTGTGCGAAACCTTTCGCACCCTTTTCTTGTCGTGATCGGTGGGCCCCATAGTATATTTTCTGGGAAATCCACCCCCGTCCATTGCATTCAGAACAAATTTTCACCAAGAATAAGTGGTTTTGAATGTCCATTGATGCGTCCCGAGAAGAAAACACAAAAGATCGAGTTTAAACGTTGCGTGAAGCGATCCGTTTGTGGCCTCTCATCGCACACGTGTACACGCATCGGTGTAAAATAGTAGCATGGTTTTGTAGTGCTCGAGCCCATCTACAAGATGGACGGCTCCGATATTCCGTACCGGTGACGTGTGGGGCCCACTAGCGTGCGCAAAAACGACAACACGGCGTCCTGTTCATGCAGTGCCGCAGAAACTAAGTTTCCGATTTTGGAAGATGACGCTGTGACGATCAGTGGGTCTCACCTTGATGTTTATGGCGAAATCCAAGCCGTACATTGGATTCCTCTCGAAAAACTGTTCGGAAAGGGACAGTTTTGGGTATCCATTGATGCGGTCCACCTGCTTTCTGCTCCGCCGTCCGTTCCGCTTTTGAACGGTTGAAAAACCAGTATTCCTTGCATTTTTCAGTTCTATCACCTAGGCGTGAGTGAGAGGTACCCAGGGATTCTGATGGACGGTCTGGATCACACTTTTGGAAAGTGGGTGGGTTCCACAACCGAAACCCAATTTCAACAGCGTTAATGCTGTAACGGCGAGCGTCGTTTTGAATTTGAGAAGGAGAGGATCGGCCGTGCGTGTGACGCCATCTCGGCCGTCCGGCAGACCACCGGTGGTCCAATGCTCATGATGTACATGCATCATGTACGTGGCCCACAAAGAATGTTTGTGAGAAATCTGCTCCATCCATCCTTTTTCCCATTTGAATTAAACCATTGGGACAAAAATTGAGGCGCTCCAGATATCGTGGGCCCCAAATTGGAGATTTAATGGGTTGATCTGTCCGTTGGCCCACTTCCTGAGATCTTCAGTAGATGAAATTTAATATGTACGGTTAATTTACGGCCCTCATCATATGTATGAAGTTTCGAGTTGATCGGATGGCGGGAACCATGTGATCTTGCATTCTGGACCTTTTTCGGGCCCCTTTGGCTTGCTTTCCTCAGATCTCAGGCGTGTAAAATCTTCATTATTGGTTTTCTGGAGTCCATCCCGAGCTCTGGTGAATTTGGAGCGTCAAATCCATGCTTTTAATATCATTTTTCAATCCATGCTCCTGATTTCATCCTGTAATAAAAACACAATTAAAATATGGCATTAAGCATTATCATGTATGTAAAATAGGGCAATAATCGGGGTCTGAGATGCAATATTCGACCCTCATCACTAACTCTCTCTTCTTCTCTCTCTGATCTCTCTATACGATCCTATCTCTGTCTCTCTCTCTCGCATCCACTCCCTCCTCCCTCTCTCTATCTCTCTCTAATCTCTCTTGCGGTCCGTTGCCGAACGCCCTACCCAAGCACGCGCTCTCTCTCCCGCTCTCTCTCTGAAGCTCGGTTGTAGGTCATTCACGACAGTGAGGTATCTCTCTCTCTCTCTTAATATCGATTTAGGGATTTGGGGTTTGAAGTACTCAAGGATTTGGGGATTTAGGGCGTGTTTGGGCAGTGGGATTAGAAGGGATTAGGTGGGGTGGAATTGCAATTGGTCCTGTGCCTAAATCACTCCATGTTTGGCAGTGGGCCCCATGATTGGAAACCCCCTGGATTCGGAACCCCCATGATTAGAAACCCCCTGGATTCAAAACCCCCGTGATTAGAATCCACGGTGCTAATTGACCCTAAGGGACTGTTTGGGAGCGTGGATTTGGAACCCCCTCGATTCGGAATGGGAGGTGTTCTTATCATGATCCGGTTGCAATCATATGGTTGCAATCCAAGTGGTGCCTCTTGCTGGTGGCTGTTCTTTGGCATGTGTGGGCACATGGATGTATTCTAGCAGCCATTCATCTTTGGATTTTCGAAATCCAATCTCATGTATGATGAAATAAGGAGTAGAGCATACATACCATCCTAACAGTGAGCATCTGAGCAGTGAGCAGTGCATAGGCTGGCTCCCATTGTGAAAATGATCATATATAATAAAAAATCACCTTGGTTCACTCATCATGTGTAACGACCCGTAAATTTCCGTACTTTGGCTCGAGTACCAACTCGACCAGAAATCAATTAGGATTAAATCCTTTAGAAATTTAACAAAGTTAACTAAGTGCTAAACTCGATTAGCCATGAAATCCGTTGGGATCACTTTAAATACGATCTGCAAGACCCAAAGCTTGTAGAATCATTGACGCTAGGTTACCCTAAAGATTTGGATGAAACTCATTACCCGGCTATTCTCGGGAATGACTTGAAACTTCGTATTAGGTCTAGACCGCACATCGGAAATCCGATTAACGCAAAGTTAAGGACTTAGGATCGTCTCGTTGGGCTTGACAATCATCTCAAAAATCAGGTCCAGCCGATGTCCCACGGCCATTCGCTTGGATCCGGAGTGAGGGAGTGTGAAAAGCACTATTCCCTTTCCAAAATAAATATTTGGAATAGTGATCTGGCACCAATCGCTTGCGCGTCAGTATTAAGCAACCTGACCGTCAGAATCAGACCAAATTACACCCTCGGATTAAGAAAAATTTCAGGAACATTTACATGTACTTGGAATTTCGGATCGTGGCCCACTGACCGTTGAACTGAAAGTGGTCCGCCACGTGCGATCTAGGAATCCGATCGAGTCGAAAACGTAATCCCACATAGATTCATGTGTGGTGAGCTTAAGTCTGACGTTTGGCTCAAGGGGGGCCACCAGAAACACTCATTTGAGCTGGAAAAGTGACGAAATACCTATATAAGCAATAGCCCTTGAACCTAAGCCTATTTTGGGAAGGGTTTTGGCTATAAAAGGAGCTTAGAATAGCCCCTCTCACAGCCATACGAATTTGGGATAAAACCCTAGAGAGAGAGAGAGAGAAAAGAGAGAGAAGAGCTTGGGATTTGTGGGAGATCTTCCTCCTACTGCTTTCATTCATCACACGGCCTACACCGCTTCCTTGCAGGCATTTTTCCGGCGGTCTCCACTCCGTTTGAAGGTGAGAAACCCTAACCCTAGGTCTGATTTGAAGTAGGAAGGTTGTAGGTTGTCTAAAGACTAACCGATTCCGCTCTTTAGGCTAGAAAACTCCCGTATACGGAAGCTCAACAACCCTTGCTGATTCGTTGTGATTCCAAGGGCAAAGGTGAGGACTTTAAGTGTATAAGTTATGGTTTTCAATGCTTTCAATGTCATATAATGATAGATTCATGATCTGCATGCACCGCACATGTACAAAGTGCTTTCCGTTTCCTGTTTCGATTAACGTTGTAGAATATGGAATTTCACATACTCTAGGTATACGTAGAAATACTGAATACGTATTTTTTTTGGGAAAATGTTTGACATGTTTATTTAATGTATGATTATATAATATATGGATAAAATACTAATTTGGCGAAAGGAATCACTGAAATACATGTTCACTTGTAAATGGTACGTATGTTGACATTGTGTATTCTAGAAATACCGCATATGTGTAAATTTTGGAAGTGTAATTGTCATGATTATTTATTGTATGAATATGGTATACGCGGATAAAATAACCGCTTGGCGAAAGAATAGCCCTAATACGCATTTGCTAACATACGTCATGTATGTTGGAATTGCGTACTCTAAGTGTTTGTGTAAATGCTTGTGTGTGTAAAAGCTTGGGTGTTAGTGCCTTAGATAGGCGCTGATATGGAATTCCCGACTACCTTAGAGACATGTAGGATCCCCTCCATGTGATGGTTCGCTATAACCACTCACTTGTGATGTGTATGTAATTGTATCCCTACTTGTATAGTGCTTTATAACATGCTTCACACCATGCTTTATTTCATGCTTTATAACATGCCTGCTAACATGCTTGTATTACTTTGTTATCATGCTTTACTCCACATGCTATTGATGAGAACTGTTTGAGTTTGGGACTAAGTCTATAGTCCAAACATTCGGTACCAGACTTGAGATTGTGGCTGAGACTCATGTCGCCACAAAGGATGTGTCTGGCGAACCCGAGTCGTACTTCGGTTGGCGATAGTGGTTGGCCACACGGAGTGCTTTTGCGCTCCATATCGCCCAACTTGTGGTGCGCTCGAGCTAGTCAGGCTCGTCAAGTAAACCGATATGTGTACGTGTGTTCACCATGTTTGGTCGCTACTGCTTGAACCTAGGGTACCAAACTTACCAGTGGCGATCCCGTTAACCATGGTACCTCGATCCGCTAAGACGCATGAACCGGGCATGGTGGTATGGGACACCGTGGTCGAGCTGTCGGCCTACGCTGGGGCCATGTGCCTCCCCGTAGTGACCATTGCGCAACCAAACTCGTGAGCCGAATACGGTGGTATGGGACACTGTATTCGAGCTGTCGATACTTACGGCGAGAGCCGAGTACGGTGAGACCTGTGCTCGTGCTGACGGGCGACGAGTCCTCTGTAGTATCTTCAAGTATACTCCAAGTGTCTGTGATTAGCGATGAGTCTTTCACAGCAACTAGAGTATGAGTTGAGTAGTACGGTGAGACCGTACTGAGCCGACGGCTAGTGATTGAGCCAAGTACGGTGAGACCTGTACTTGAGCTGACGGCCAGCAATTGAGCCGCATACGGTGAGATCTGTATCCGCGCTGACGGGTGACGAGCCCTTTGCGATGCCTTCACTACGCTTCTCAAACCATAATATCGTATGAGATTAGCTAGGATTGACGACCCTAGAATGGATCATGTTTGGGAATGATACAAGGGAGGTACCTTAGTTTCCCAATACTGCTGTTTGAAATGGACTAATAATAACTCGGTAATCATGATCATCATCGCACCGCATGTGCTTAGTAGATGTGGCGCACTGAGGGAGTTAAGCATTCGCGAACGTAAGATGATGTCGCATGAGGGTGGTTTGGCAAGGGCATACAGCATCATGTCATTTCATTTTCGCACTTAATAAGAGTAGTTAGAATTGTTTGATTTGTACTGCTTTATCATTACTGCTTGATTGGATTGATAACATGTTAACCTATGCTTTATTGTTCCACTGAGTTAGCTACTCACTCCCACGTTACGGGACGGTGTTTGCAACACCCACCAGACTCTGTCGCAGGTATAGATGGCGCCTCAGTTCAGGAGCCGGAGCCCGACCTCGATGAGGATCAGGAGGAATTCTCCTTTATGCAGTACTCTGACGGATATGCTTAGGCCGACTGCATCGCGGGGATTCCAGGGCTTATCTACGGAATTGTATTTTGATTTTTGACTTAGAAACAATACATGTATATTGGTACTCAGTTAGTACTCATACTCTGGAGTTCACAAAATTTTGTTACTTTACATACTTTGAATATAAAATTTCAGTCTTCCGCTTACCTTTATACAATTGAACTGGAGTATGAATTACTGTTTTGGTATAATCTCATTCATGTTTATTGCTCTAACTCAGACAACATTTAACCATCATTGTGTATGTTGCATAAGTGATGCGTTGGAACTCGGGAGTTGAATTCATACTCGACCCCCGATTTTCAGGGCGTTACATCATGTTGTGTATGCATACGAGTTGCATTTGGACTGTTGGATACTTGATCAAATCCATCTGTAAAATGGTCTTTTTTCATAGCTTGTGTAAAAGAGATTTTTATTTTCTTTTTCTTTTTTGCTTCAAGAGAGAGAGACAGAGAGGTGAGAGTGGGGAAATCGAGGGAGAGAGTGGGGGAATGAAGTGGCCGCGTGAGATTTGAAAAAGCGAGTGTAGTTTGGTTTAAAAATGACGTTTCACATGCATGGCGTGCGTGTCTATGAGAGGTGTCTACGGACGCGGATTATTTACTTGTGTTTGGATACTCTAATTTGCTAATAAATCTCCCCTTCTCATTTACCAGCAAAAAGCTGAGTTTTCATTTACTAGTACATGAGGAGATGGAAACGGCTCTATTTTATCGAATGAAAGCCTATAAAGCAGAATAAAAGGAGGTAGATATGATGCTCAATCAAAAGCAATGATGTCCTTCTATATTCATCCTAGAAATGGTATAGGTGAGGCCCATCTTTTGGTAATCTAAGCCTTTCATGTGGCTGGCTAATGGCGAGGCCCCAACCACAAATCTTCCCTTTTAGATGATCCAGGCCTTTTAATGGTGGCTTGCAAATGAATGATTACAACAAATGATCCACTTGTAGGTACATGCAGGGTCATCTGATGTGGAAGATTTTTGGGGTACCTTGTATACCCCATCCACAACATGACATATCATATGAACGGTTTGGGTCACCAGAAGGTCTGCTGTCTATGTAACTCATTGGCTGAGTAAGGTGCTTGATTGAACATTGCAAAATTTCCTCCGTAGGGTATATCTAGGATTCTAGATGAACAATTTTATTACTATTATTTTTTATTTTTTTTTGTGCTCTCATGTGATTTGTTCTTGAGGAGAAGATCATGTGCACCGACAGTTAGTGGACACCTCTATCAGTACAAATAAGTATCCTGACATAATTGAAATGGATTTTGAAAATCCCATTTCAGAATATGAAAGATAGCATTTTAGTATACATGTTGAATTCCTGCCCACCTTGTCTGGGCAGTGAGAGCTGTGAAGTTGGGCATTGCCCCTTTATTCTTTATCGTTATCTTTGATTTGTAATCATTGTCTTTATAGTCACTTTGTTGCTTTTATTCACATTGATCTTTTAAGCTTTGCCTTTGGATGCACAATCAAATTGAAATGCAAACATTCATTTAAATGTTTCCTAGTATACATAATAATATTTTACCCTTAAAATTTGGAGACAGATCCTCAATATGTATGTGAAGAAAGGGAATTTCTATGTGATTGATTATCTCCACTTCAATAGACTAGTAAATAGTAATTCGATTAAACCATGCATCCAAATGCATCCTTGAAAAAATAACACTTTTCTTGCTCGTATTCCACTCTTCAAACTACCAAAACTTACCTTGCTTCTATGTGGTGGTTTCGTTGCAATTGAATAAGTGGTAGCGACAGTATCATTTGTTGAAGTGGCTGATGATTTTGGTTAGAAACTTAGAATAACTTCATAATTTTGCTTAGTAGTCTTAAGTCATTAGATAGTTAGAGAGATGCTTCCATTACACCTTTCGAGAAAAAAAAAAAAAAAAAGATGTTTCCATTACGATGTAACTTAGATGAAATCGTGGCATTCTGCAATATTGTGTATTTATTGATTCTCAATGCATTACGTTTTTGTTTAGTATATTGATTCTTAATTTTTATGAAGTTTTATATCTTTGTTTTGTGAAGAGCTTTTTCACTATTGTTGGATCAAGGATTCAAAGCTCAGGAATTCTGCTTTTTCCACCCACTCTCAAATGACATGACCATTTGTAAGTGAGAAATTTCTCTTAATATGGATTTTCTTTTATTTTGCCTTTGTTTATTTGTTGGATTTTGACATACAAGTAAAAAATTATTTATTGGGTTTTCTTTCTTTCCTTCTTTTTGTATGAGTGATTGTGCATTTATTCATGTGTGGATGTATCCTGTGACAAGCTAGATGAGTGCTTGTGCATATAGTGTGATGGGACCATTATAATCTCTACAAATATAAGATCATTTGCAAATTAGCCCATGTAGCCATCCGCAGTGGGATCTACTAGATGAATGTTTTGGATCACCATGTGGTTGGGCGAAGGACAATCCTCATGGGTGAGTTCCTTAGCAACCAATTCTTGAATAGATACATTATTGCAAGGGAAAATGTGTTCACCTTTTCAACTGCTGGGTCTAGAAGCATGAATTAGTTGAAGAGAAACTACGATAGGTGTGTGAACAGAGCCTTGTAGATGTTAACTATTAAGTGGAGAAGGGACAGTGGGAGGCTGAATTAGTTGAAGAGAAACTACACTTTCTTTTCTAATGTTTTGGCTACATATTGCTATGCATTTGCTGAAAGTTTTGTTCTACCGTTTCTACAATTAGAGACTGAATGGTGTGATATACATTAACAAAATGTCGTGCTTTTGTGGCGCACTGGTGCTAGTGTTACATTGAGTACTCAAAAGAACTTGCTTAATCAAATTGACTCAATATTGACTGATGTCCATAGCAGGTGCTAACCAGCTTTATAGAATCCAAAATACTAGATTAAGTACTCAAACATCTCGTCTGAGTCAAGTTTTGAGTTTTAAATTTTGTAACAGTTTTTTCTAAACATGGGTCCCACTTGCAACTCAGACTGAGGATCATATAACTCCTCTTAGTATAGTTGGGTATATCCTGTTAAATTCCTTTTTAAGAATAGAAAGGTAATATCTTTAGAAGTCCTAAATCTAACACAATTTGGAAACAGCAATTGGAAACGACAATCTTATTATTTATGGGAAGTAAAACTATAAATGTCATAATGGTAATCCAATCCTACATGGTAATTTATCATGCCCGAAGATTCAAAGCATGTGGCCCATCCCATGTGGAGTTAATCAACTCAATGGTTCCCTATTCTAATGTTATTTTTTTAAATGACCTTTTTTTTTAAATTGTTTAAATCTTGATAGAATTGGCCAACCTGAGCAAACTAGTGGTTTTGAATTTGGGAGGTAATCAACTCAATGGTTCCCTATTTCTGCAAGGTAAGAGCACTTGGATCTTTTCTAATAAATGCTGGAGTTGAGTGTCTTTCACATGCACCTCAAAATGGCATTTGAAAATTCACATTTGAGATGCTTTTCATGACATTATTCTTACCACCACCAGTAGGAAAATATATTACATCTTTGTGTGATAATAATCTTTAACTTTGAAAATGATAATTGTACATTTCCATGGAGGATTTTGATAATATTTTACCCTCCTAGCGATGATTTTTGCTCTCGTTATCCTTAATGAAGAGTTGCAAGGAATACATTTGGAATCCTTAACTGATTTGCTCACCTCCACATCAATCTCCGATCAGATGGCCTTCATGGCTTTGACCCCAGAAAACCCATTTGCTCAGCCAAGACCTATACATTGTCACTCCAATCAGATGGCCTAGCAGCCAAATCCTCCACCTCCACATCAATCTCCCGTTGTTCTTCTTCCCCTTCTTCTAAATTCCCTGCAATCAGCTCCTCATTCAGTAATTCTTCCCACAAAATGTCATTTACGGAACCCGAATCCTGATCCACTTGTGGCCGTGGATAACTTCAACGCTTGGATTTGTATTAGAACCGCACGAGTTGTTATCCATGGCATAAAATAGCATCTCAATCTCTGTTTCAATCGCAACTTCTTCCTCAGCCACTGTCTGATGTGGGTAGCTAACAGCCCGAGCACCCATGGCCGAGATCACTTCCTCTTGCAGGTTCTCTGAACTTCTGCCCTCCCAAAAACCCTTCATTTGCAAACTCCCATCGATCTGGATCAACCTTTCTAAAACCCTGTAACCATCGTTTCATACAGGTACAGTTGAGATCCGTAGTAGAGATAGGGAAATGTAGATGATCGGATTCGTTGAAACAAGATAGACATGTTTTTCTGATTCAAACTCACAAGCGATATACAAACATTGAATTCAGGAGAAAGATCTATGCAATTAAAAAATAATAAAAAGAACCTCTAGACTCAAATACACCAAAATTTGAAGAATTGTTAAAGAATCTTCAAGAACACCAATGTCACAAATATCTAGTACTTTCAGAATTGCAAGCATTCAACATCCGAAGTTTCTGAAGAATTTGGGAACTGTTAGAAAGAAGAAACATCTGCGATATCAACAAAATCCTCTTCAAAGAGCTTACTATAACTCGTGGATTTCGTTTCAAATACATGGAAGATTCATCGAGAGAAATATTTGCAAGACCCAAGAAGCATTAGCTAACCGAAATCTCAAAAGCCATCGGCACCACCAAGTCCAGAACATTTCAGAACATTGAATTCAAAGGTTTCAGTGGCAGAAACTTCGAACCCAATTGCAGATTTTTCTCTTTTTTTTTTGGAAAGATTCAATTGCAGAATATCAATAACGATGTCATGAAAGTCTAGAACACTCCCAATTCCTCATTTGAGCTGACTGGACTCCAATAAAACAATAATAAAAAAGAAAAATGCAAGACCAACTCTCCAAATTCAAAGATCTGAGATGTCCTAAGGACTCGAAAAATAAAAAATGAGAACGAAAATATGTAAAACCAACTATTCAAATTCAGAATCTGCCTTGAGAACTCAAGAAATCAAAATTAAAACCTTTTTCAAAATAACTCATGGATCCATTCAAAGTACTCACATTTCAGTAGTAAACTAAAGTATATGTAAAACCCACAATCATTTCTTCACAAGAAACTCATCACAAAACACGAAAATTTTCACATTTGAATATTTCGAGTTCCAAACATAAAGAAAGAAAATGAACTCCAATCAATCATAAAACACCAAAATCAATAGAAATAACTAGCTTTAAACCTCCCATCAAAACCTAACAACACTTTTAAAGCATCACCATTATAAATGGATCAGATCAGATCTTTATGTGTCAGATTTGATCCTTAACAAATTGAGTCATGGTATATCCAAATCCCATACCATTACAAACGGATCCTGTGTTCAGGATCTGAATTTGATCTGATAGATCCGATTAATGATTCAAATCCGATTTAAAAGGATTGAATTCGGATCGGATCCAGTTCAAGATCCGATCTGTTGATAGCCCTACAACCCACCATCTGCATTTTGTGGGACATACTGAATGGCACCACTTATGCAAAATGCACATGGGCTGGGCAGTATTCCATTCCATTCCTCATTCTGGGGTATGACCAAACAGGTCCTTTTGTTCCTCCAAAATGCATCCAATTTATGCCATGAATTATGGGTTGTATGCACTTAATCACAAAGCACAGGTTAATTATGCATTGGGTGTTATATTTGACTGACCAACAAAAGAATCCCAAAGAAAATGAGGATACAATGGTTCTAAAATATGAAATCGCATACTTTCTTTCTTTTTTTCGTAGGCAACACCATTCAAAAAAAAAAAAAAGAAAAGAAAAAAAGAGAAAAAAGATGGATTTCCTAATTTGGTTGGAAGAAATTGGTGTGTTTTTACCTTCTATTGGGTACTTTTAGTAACCGAAATTCAAAGGTTGAAGCAATAGATTAGTAATTGAAATTCAAAGGTTGAATCAATAGATTAGTAATTGAAATTCAAAGGTTGAAGCAATAGATCCATAAAGGTTAGCACTTTGCATCAGTAATTTGGTTAACACATTGATTAATCAAAATCAAGTAACTAATCAACCACCTCATGGATGGCCTAATGGTAAAAAAATGCATCCGTTACCTGTTTATAACTTCCATCATTCCGATTTTATTTTCATCTGAACTACTGTCCTAAACTTTTCTTGGGCCATCCAAAAATAGGTCACAGATCAGATAATTAACTTCTGATCAGCACCATTTTTGGGGATGGCTCATCCAAGAGGTGGTCCATGAATTGGACATTAAGGATATGTTACCAAGTGTATTACATTAAAAGGAAACAAGGTGAATTTTATTTACATCTTACAAAATATAGTCTGGCTAAGGATTTGGGAACAAAAATAGTTAACCATCTTTGGTTTGAGAATTGTATGAAGGAAGGAAATGCCTACCGAGAGTCCAATGGAATCTCAAATCCAGTTGTTTTGGTTATTGTAGAGTTTGATTAATGGACATTTTTTTGCAGAATTTTGATCATTGTACTGCATTTCAACCATCTATTATACTTCCAATGATCTGAAGTTAGAAGATCAAATTAGTGTAGATTTTTAGTTTATGATCTATCAAATTAGTGTAGAGTTAATGTGATCCAAATCAATTTAGCTTCACCAATCTCACATACGTATGTCTTAGCGTGTGTGTCCATGTATAGTCAAGACATGTTCTTGTATAAATGATAGTACACAACTACACATTATCCACAAATACATAATCCACAAATACTACACAAGGGATTTATATATATATCTTACTACATATAGATTGTCACACCATTTTAATCCTTGGTTTTCAATGATGATGATGGGTCCATGGTCCAATAATCTAAACCCATGCATGTTTGTCCCAACAGTGAGATGGACTACGCCCAACAATCTCCTCGATAGGACAATCCCAACCTATCAATTTCTGGCTTCTATATAAAAGGTTACGTTGTCTTCTCTCACTCATGTACTATTTCACGTTATGAAAATTTCAAGTAAATTGTACGAGGTTTATAGTAATCTTGGAGATTAGAAAATTTTCAAGTATGTGCATTTCAGTCTGAGTTATTTCTCTAATGACGATAGCCTTGAGAGGGTTGATACGAGGGATAGGTTGATTGCAAGAGGCCGATTAAAACTATATTGGGTTATCTTGCTGGTCTTGAAATGATTATGTCCGGCAAGATAACCCACTATAGTTTTAATCGGCCTCTTGCAATCAACTCATCCCTCGTATTAACCCTCCCAAGGCTATCGTGATTAGAGAAATAACGCAGACTGAAATGCACATAATTGGAAATTTTCTAATCTCCAAGATTACTGTAAACCTCGTACAATTTACTTGAAATTTTCATCGGCTGTAGGTCATATGGTATAAAGAGCTTGTCCGTCTCTACCAACCGAATATAAAACACTATCTCAATGGTAAATTTTCAGCCTATGAATCTTGTGTATATGCAAAAATGCAATAGAAGTGGTTAATGCTTTTAATTATTCAATGTCTAACTACTATCCATTATAGGGACTGTCTGATGAATAGTCTTCAAGATTGGTTTTCATTCATAAAAAAAATAGATGCCTACCTTGTTTTTAAATGTATTTGCTCGATATTGATGGAGCAGACCCGGATGTGCGTCGGAGCTATCCGGAAGAGCGAGGTCCCTGGAAGGTGGGAACCACTGTTATGACCATGATGAAGCTGTCCATTTCCTATGGACAACATTGGAAGGGCCTGGCCATTTAGACAGAGCCGTATTTATGTATTTTCTCGAGATTAATGGAGCGGACCCGGATGTGCGTCGGAGCTATCCGGATGAGCTGGGTCCCTGGAAGGTGGGAACCGCCGTTATGACCATGACCATGATGAAGTGTCCATTTCTTATGGACAAGATTGAGGGGCTCACAGCCATTTGGACAGCCGTGTTTATATCTCGTATTGCGGTACCACACCCCTAACCCTAAACCAAAACCTTTAACCTAAACCTTAACCTAAACCTTAACCTAAACATAAATCTAAACCTAAACCTATACCTATAACCTAAACCTATACTTATAACCTTAACCCAAACTTATAACCTTAACCTAAACCTCTTCTCAAATCCTAAACTTATACTTATAACCTAAACCTAAACAAAAACCTTAACCTATAACCTATACTTATATCTTAAACTTAAACTTACAACTTTAACCTAAACCTATACTTATAACCTAAACCTTTTCTCAAATCCCAAAACCTATACTTATAACCTAAACCTAAACCTTAACCTATAACCCAACCTAAACCTATACTTATAACCTAAACCTATTCTCTAATCCCAAAACCTATACTTATAACCTATAACCTAACCTAAACTTAAACCTAAACCTAAACCTAAACCTAAACCTATAACCTAAACCAAAACCTATAACCTATAACCTAAACCTAACCTAAACCTATAACCTTAACCTAAACCAAAAACCTAAACCTTAACCTAAACCAAAGCCTATAACCTTAACCTAAACCAAAACCTCAGTAACCCGAACCTTAACTTAAACCTAAAACCATAACCTAAACCCATAACTTATAACCTAAACCTATAAACTAAAACCTAAACCTAAACCAAAACCTATAACCTCAACCTAAACAAAAACCTATAAACTAAAACCTAAACTTAAACCTATAACCTAAACCAAAACCTATAACCTAAACCTAAACAAAAAACCTATAACCTAAACCTTAACCTAAACCTAAAACCAAAACCAAAACCTATAACCTAAACCTAAACCTATACCTAAACATTAACCTATTCTCAAATCCTAAACTTAAACCTACACCTAATCCCAATCTCAACTCCCTAACCTAAACCTAAACCCGATCCCGAACTGAACCCGATTCCCTAAACCTAAACCTAAACCAATTCTCAATTCCCTAGACCTAAACACGAACCTAAAACTAAACCCAATTCTCTAAACCTAAACCTAAACCAATTCTCAATTACCTAAACCTTTACCTTATAACTTAAACCTAAACACGAACCTTAAACCGAACCTAAACTTATAACCTTAACCTAAACCAAAACCTATGACCTAAAACCTCAACCTATTACTCAGTAACCTAAACTTATAACCTATTACCTACCATTCACCTAAACCTAAATCCTAAACCTTAACCTATAACCTAAGACCTAAACCTAAAACCTAAATGTATTCTCAAATCCTAAACCTAAACCTACACCTAATCCTAATATCAACTCCCTAACCTAAACCTAAGCTTAACCTTGAAAACCCAAACCTAAACCCGATCCCGAACCCAAAACCAATTCCTAAACCTAAACCCAAACCAATTCTCAATTCCCTAAACCTATACCTTATAACCTAAACCTAAACTCAAACCTAAACCTTAACCTTAACCTAAACCAAAACCTATGACCTAAAACCTTAACCTATTACCTATAACCTAAACTTATAACCTATTACCTACCATTCACCTAAACTTAAATCCTAAATCTTAACCTATAACCTAAGACTTAAACCTAAAACCTAAATATATTCTCAAATCTATAAACCTAAACCTACACCTAATCTTAATCTCAACTACCTAACCTAAACCTAAGCTTTAACTTGAAAACCCAAACCTAAACCCGATCCCGAACCCGAACCCGATTCCTTAAACCTAAACCCAAACCAATTCTCAATTCCCTAAACCTTAACCCATTCTTAAATCCCTAAACCTAAACCTACACCAAATCCCAATCTCAACTCCCTAACCTAAACCTAAACCTAAACATGAAAACCCAAGCCTAAACCCGATCCAAAACCCGAACCCGATTTCTAAACCTAAACCTTTACCTATTTTCAAATCCTCAACCTAAACTTACACCAAATCCTAATCTCAACTCCCTAACCTAAACTTAAACACGAACTTGAAAACCCAAACCTAAACCCGATCCAGAACCCAAACCCGGTTCCTAAACCTAAACCTTAACCTATTCTCAATTCCCAAAGCTATAACCTATAACCTTAACCTATAACCTAAACCTAAAACCAAAACCAAAACCTATAACCTAAACCTATAAGCTAAAACCTAAACCTAAAACCTAAAACCTAAATGTATTCTCAAATCCCTAAACCTAAACCTACACCAAATCCTAATCATAACTCTCTAACCTAAACCTAAACCTAAACTTAAACCTAATGTGGAAAACCCAAACCTAAACTCCGATCCAGAACAGAACCCGGTTCTAAACCTCAACCTTAACCTATTCTCAATTCCCAAAGCTATAACCTATAACTAAACCTAAACCTAACCTAAACCTATAACCTTAACCTAAACCCAAAACCTAAACCTTAACCTAAACCAAAGCCTATAACCTTAACTTAAACCAAAACAGCAACCTAAACCTTAACCTAAACCTAAAACCGAACCTAAACCTATATCCTAAAACCTAAACCTAAACCTATAACCTAAACCAAAACCTATAACCTCAACCTAAAGAAAAACCTATAAACTAAAACCTAAACCTAAACCAAAACCTATAACCTCAACCTAAACAAAACCTATAACATAAACCTTAACCTATAACCTATAACCTAAACCTAAAACCAAAACCTAAACCTATATGCTAAAACCTAAACCTAAACCTATACCTACACCTAATCCCAATCTCAACTCCCTAACCTAAACCTAAACCTAAACTTGAAAACCCAAGCTAAACCCGATCCAGAACCCGAACCCGATTTCTAAAGCTAAACCTTAACCTTAACCTATTCTCAAATCCCTAAACCTAAACCTATACCAAATCCCAATCTCAACTCCCTAACCTAAACCTAAACTTAATCATGAAAACCCAAGCTGGCCCGATCCGAACACGAACCCGATTTCCTAAACTTAAACCTTTACCTATTTTCAAATCCTTAAACCTAAACCTACACCAAATCCTAATCTCAACTCCCTAACCTAAACCTAAACCTAAACTTGAAAACCCAAACCTAAACCCAATCCCAAACCCGAACCCGGTTTCTAAACCTAAACCATAACCTATTCTCAATTCCCAAAGCTATAACTTATAACCTAAACCTATACCTAACCTTAACCTATAACCTAAACCTAAAACCAAAACCAAAACCAAAACCTATAACCTAAAACCTAAACTTAAAACCTATAACCTAAATGTATTCTCAAATCCCTCAACCTAAACCTACATCAAATCCTAATCCCAACTCCCTAACCTAAACCTAAACCTAAACTTGAAAACCCAAACCCGATCCCGAACCCGAACCCGGTTCTAAACCTAAACCTTAACCTATTCTCAATTCACAAAGCTATAACCCATAACTTAAACCTAAATCGAACCTAAACCTATAACCTTAACCTAAACCTAAACCTAAACCTAAAACCAAAACCTAAACCTATTACCTAAACTTATAACCTATAACCTAAACCTATAACCTAAACTTATAACCTATAACCTAAACCTAAACCTAAACTCCCTAACCTTTGTTATTTTTTGTTTATTTATTAATGTTAAATTTATATGTATTTATGCGTGAATGAATGTGATGCAGATAAGATTGTTTGTGTTTGGATGAATGTAGTTTATGTTTGGGTTTGGTTTTGGGTTTAGCTGGATGTGAATGTCAATATGATGAAATATATTATATAACAGGTGTATATTAGGATGAATATGATGAAATATATTGTTAACAGGTGTATATCAGGTGTATATCAGGAATTTTGTGCAGAATTTTGAACTGTATATTAAAAAAAAAAAAAAGGACTTTTAGCAACGAAAATTTTCGTCGCTAAAAGTGAACATTTTTAGCAGCGAAAATTTTCGCTGCTAAAACATCTTAGAATTTTTTTGGCGGCGAATATTTTCGCTGCTACAAGTCTTTTTTTTTTTTTTTTTTTAAATATACAGTTCAAAATTCGGCACCAAATTCCTGATGCACATCAAGGATTTTTTTTCCATATACAGTTTAAAATTCCGCACAAAAAAATATCTAGGATTTTTAGCAGCGAAACTTTTCGCTGCTAAAACATCTTGGAATTGTTTTGGCGGTGAATATTTTCGTTGCTAAAACATCTTGGAATTGTTTTGGCGGCGAATATTTTCGCTGCTAAAAGTCTTTTTTTTTAAAAAAAATATACAGTTCAAAATTCGGCACCAAATTCCTGATACACATTTAGGATTTTTTTTATTAAAGTCATTTTTTTTTCATATACAGTTCAAAGTTCCGCACAAAAAAATATCTAGGATTTTTAGTAGCGAAAATTTTCGCTGCTAAAACATCTTGGAATTTTTTTGGCGGCGAATATTTTCACTGCTAAAAGTCTTTTTTTTTTTTTTTTAAATATACCGTTCAAAATTCGGCACCAAATTCCTGATACACATCTAGGATTTTTTTTTTTAAAGTCATTTTTTTTTTCATGTACAGTTCAAAGTTCCGCAGAAAAAAATATCTAGGATTTTTAGCAGCGAAAATATTCGCTGCTAAAACATCTTGGAATTTGTTTGGCGGCGAATATTTTTGCTGCTAAAAGTCCTGCAAAAGTCATTGAAATTTTTTGGCGGCGAACAGTTTCGCAGCTAATAGTCTTGGAAAATTTATTTTTCCGCAAATATTTTCGCTTTTAAAATCTTTTGAAAAATAGTTTTAGCGAAAAAAATTATTGCTAAAAGTATTGTATAGTATTTTTTAGCGTGAAAGAGTTTCATGACTAATAATCTTGAAAAATTTATTTTGCCGCAAATATTTTCGCTGCTAAAATCTTTTGGAAAATAGTTTTAGCAGCAAAAAATTTCGCTGCTAAAAGTCTTGTATAGTATTTTTTAGTGACGAACATTTTCACCGCTAAAAGTTTATATTGTTTGGATTTAAATTAATATGAATGTGAATGTGATGAATATGATGAAATATATTGTTAACCGGAGTATATGCGCAATATTGTATGTATTTTGAACTATAGTAAAATTTTTTAAAAGCAAAGTTTTGGCGACGATAATTTTCGTCGCTAAAAGATGTTTACTTGTCTAAGAATTTTAGCAGCGATAATTTTCGCTGCTAAATGAATTTATCTGCGAAATATTTCGCCGCTAAAAGTATTTTTCGTCACGAAAAGTCTCATACTGTAAAGAAATTTATTCTGCATCGATTAGCATTTAACGGCGAAAATTTTCGTCGCTAAAAGTATGGTGCACTACTTTTAGCGACGAATATTTCCGCCGCTAAAAGTTTCGTCGCTAAAACCACACTTTTAGCGACGAAAATATATTTCGTCGCTAAAAGTGGCTTTTGGCGACGAAAATAAGTTTCGTCGCTAAAAGTTTCGTCGCTAAAAACCCTCTTTTTTGTAGTGATGCATCAAAAGTTTTTCGAAGTGCGAGATCCTAGCTGTTGAGTCCATGGTCCTATTTTGGCTTAATGTAGACAGTTGTTGTATTTCTTTTCTGATTATTTGCTGGAGACATATAGAATGGTTAGAATCTTTAGATTCTGTGAAATTTTTATGCAAACATCAAATGGATATAGAGCTATGCCTTCACAGGCTCGGTTGGATAGGAAATGTATCTTTGATCTTTAAAGCTCACACCAATTTTCATTTGTGTAAATGTATCAAACAGAGAGACTTGTTTTGTGCCAGTGATGAATGTCTTTGTACAAGACCCATGTCAGCAGGTGAATTGTGTAAATGTATCTTTGATCTTTGAAGCTCACACCAATTTTCATTTGTGTAAATGTATCAAACAGAGAGACTTGTTTTGTGCCGTGATGAATGTCTCTGTACAAGACCCATGTCGTGCAGTGAATTGTAGCATCTACAAAGGCTTCACTCTTCCTTTTTTTTTTTTTTTTTTTTTTTTGTAAATGCATGGTTTGCTTCTCTATATTTAGAGTGTTATTTTATAGTTAACCTCAACTGTTTGTACTGTAGGGTAATTATTGTAGGAGAAAATATTGTGTGTTCTATCTGAAGACTTGAGTATGACTACTTCATTGCAAAGAGGAGAGCCATTGTCCAGCAGATAACGATGTCAAAAATTGTGGTTTTGAATTTAATTAGGGTGTCGAAGGAAAAGACAATCAGTCAATAAAACTGCATCTAAAGAAGTCTACCTCCCATGAAGAAAGAGAACAACATGGTTCATTTCTTGTTCTTAATTAGACCATGATTCATTTTTGCATCATTTTGCAAATGCTACGATTTCAAATCCCATTTTTGCATAAAAATCGGAAAAAAAAATCATCTTAATTAGTTGAAAATTTGCCCATGTATGAAAGCATTCACAGTTAGATAGCAATTCCTTAAAGTGTATAGAGTAGACCTTTCATTGTTTCAAGTTGACTGGAAAAACACTGCTTTATATCAAGCTTAAATCATGCCAAGTGCCATGAGGATCAAACGATGTGACAGTGCCAAAATGTTCTTTAGCTAGAAATTCTGCATTATATCAAGCTTGCAGTCATGCCAAATGCCATGAGGATCAGCAACACCATGACAATTTTTATCATATGATTGTCCCGTTCATACACTAACATGTCTGCATCATATAAAGAAGCCCACAACAGTGGAAGAGAAAAGGCTTGCTACATGGGGAACTGATGTTCCTGAGGATTTGGTTCTTGACCAAAAGCTACTTGTTGAAGCCCTCAAGAAGGTAATTTTTGCTATCTGCTGACTCGATGATGCAATGTACAAAATGTGGATTTACAGTCAAGAACATATCTTGGGCTGTAGTGTGCTTTATTTTTTTCCCCATGACAGAGCTGTTATTTCTTTCCTAACGGATGGAGATGCTCTTTTGCTCCACTTGTGGTTGGGCTTCCTTTCTTGATTCCACCCATGCTTTTAACGGGAGAGAGCATTTTACGGCTGGAATTCTGCTCTCAGGTGAGATCCCCCACCTATTATTTCATGAGTAAATACACGGTGTCCCACTTGAAGCATTGGCTCAACCAATGAACTAGACCTGTGGAACTCCACAGGTTTGTGATTAAGATCATCTGCTTGGTATTTCTATTCATCATTTTTGTTGTTGTCATTGTCATTGTTCTTGTCACCATCATCTTAGCCTTCTCCAGCAATTTATGATCAGCTTTTAAAAAGTAAAGTGGCAAAAGTTTGGGATTGACTTCCCACCACTCATCAACATTGGGGTTTTGGAAACCAGTCACGACAGAGGCTCTACATTGACATATGCCAACATTGTCCCACCCAGTACTAACCTCAACACTGCTATGGTCATGAAGGGGCAGTTGCTAGGCAATACCATTGAGCACAAGTCACTCAAGCACATGAAGGGTCATGCTAGTGTACATGCTTAGGTGGATGGTTGTCTATGATAGCAACGAGCCTATCAATCCATTTTCGTTAATGCATTGTTAGTCTGGCCTATAGCGAGATCCCTAGGCAAAGGAAAGGAAATTCCAAATTGCACCGTGATCAGGGTCGAATATTGCATATCAGACCGAGTAATTACCTGATTTTACATACATGATAATGTGTAAATGCCAGATTTTAATCGTGTTTTTATTACAGGAGGAAATCAGGAGCGTTAATAGCAAAATAACATTAAAAGCATGGATTTGACGCTCCGAAATTACCAGAGCACGGGATGGACTCCAGAAAACTAATAGTGAAGAATATACACGCCTGGAATCTGAGGAAAGCACGATAAAGAGGCCTGAAAAGGGTCCAGAATGCAAGATCACATGTTTCCCGCCATCCGATCAACTCGAAACTTCATACATATGATGGGGGCCGTAAATTAACCGTACATATTAAATTTCAGCCCTTGCAGATCTCGGGAAGTGGTCCAACGGACAGATCAGCCCGTTAATCTACAATTTGGGACCCACCTGATATTTGGAACTGCCTCAAATTTGGTCCTGACGGTGGAAATAATATGAGAAAGAGGATGGACGGAGCAGATCTTTCGTAAACATCTCGGTTGGGCCCTGTGTATGGGGAGTGTACACCGAGTACACAGTGCACCGGATGTGCACCGCACCGCCAAACGGGTCAGCGAGGCACTGACTCGCGCCCGTCTTCAAAATCCGGAAGAGCCGTCCAACGTCCAAAAGCACGAACCGCCGGTTCTCAGTTGTGGGCCCCACACATCGCCCAAATGAGTAATCCGGACCGTCCATCCGCTTCCTGGGGCGTTCATTACCACTGCCTAGATGGCAGAATCTTAGTCTGGAGCAGAAGATGGTGTTCCAGCCGTTCAAACACCAAACAAACAGTCGGGCAGAAAGTCAGGTGGACCTCATCAACAAAAGGCGAAACTCTGCATTCCCAAACGGTTTTTCCTCCTCTATGCAATAGACGGCGTGGATTTATTGAAGCAACGATGGAGTGGGCCCCACCAGAACGGACAGCGGACCGCGTCCCTGTTTTTGCGTCCGCGTAACCCGGCCGCTAGCCGTTTTTGCGAAGGACAGTGGGCCCCGGTCGTCAACCTTCCGGAAGATCTGATCCATCCATCGTGTAGAGGGCCATGAATACTACAAAACCATGCTGATATTCCACTCCCATGCGTACACACGTGTGCGGTACGGAGGCCACAAAAGGGATGCCCGGCGACGTTCAAAACTGATCTTTTCATATTTTCTTCTGTGGGCCGCGTCAATGGACATTCAAAACCACCCATTCTTGACTGAAATTTCATCCTGAATCCAATGGATGGGGTGGATTTTTCAGAAAATACCTCTGTGGGGCCCACCGATCACGGTTGCGAAAATTTGTACTCCGAGTCCTTCTACGACTCTGCCACCGACTCCAGCCATCCAACAGCTATAAAAGGGGAGTTTTGGACGTGGGAAAGCCATGGAGAGCCAGGGAATTTGAGATCCAGAGCCAGGGAGAGAAGAGAGAGAGAAAGGAAGTTGAGTTGTATTTTTTTCTTCTTTGCTTTTAATTTATTTATTTTATTTTGAGAGATCTAGTCCACTCATGTGTGGCTAAACCTCTTAGCTAGGGCTAAGAGGTGAAGCTTGTAGTGTGATGGGAACTCTTTGCTTGCCTTTTGTTTAGACTGATCTGATATTGATTTGGGTTTAATTAAGGGAATGTTTTCAGTCTTTAATGGTCTGTTGTGACTGAAATTACAATGGGTCTGCAATGGCTTTGAGCATGTTCTTTTTCTCTTATGTTTATGACGTCAGGAAGCCCTGTTGTTCACCATCGTCTCCTGGGCATGGTTGGATGTCAGTACCTTTCCTAACCTTCATACATTGATTGGTTGGTAATTAGTTTAATTACATTGTTTGCTTTGTCTCCGGGCATGGTTTGGTGATGGAATCCATTCTAATTCATATACCTTTCATCTTTTCAAAACTACATCAAAGGAAGTTCAGTTGATTTTCATGAATCAAGTGTAGATCTCCCTGATCTCTACAAGTGGATCCTCTGAATCCCTAGTTTCCCACTTCTGAATTCTTTTAAATTTTAGTTTAATTATTTCACCATTATTCCTCAAATCATAATTGGTTTAGATTTCATCTTAGCCTAGTTCTAGTTCTGGTAAATTTCAGATAACGTACAGGTTTCAGTCCCTATGGATTCGACCTCGGTCTTACCGAGTTATTATTACATCACAACCCTATACTTGGGGAGTGAACAAGTTTCTGGCGCCGTTGCCGGGGACTGACGGTTACGTTTTCTAAAATTAATTAGTTTTAGAATTAGTTTAAGATTAGGATTTTTACTAACTTTAGTTTTAGGGTTTTCGTTTTAATTGATTTTTAGAAACTAACTTACTTTCCTGCTTTGTAGGATTTTTGTTGTATCTTCTTAATTGGTAACTTCGTCCTAATGTCTTTACCTCCTTATTAGATTTTATCTTTTAGAAACTAACTTGTTTTGTTTTATTTTGCAGGTTTTTAACATAGGAACTTCTAGTCTAGTAACATCTTTCTGACTTCTCATTTACTTTCTGTATTGCTGTAGGATTTTGCTTTCTTCTAGGATTAGATTCAGAGTTAAGGTTTCACCATGTATATGAATGAGTGGGCACGTCAGTATGTTGAGATAGCTTATGGAAAATAGCCGATGCCTCAAAATTCTTCTAATAATATCTTCGAGAACCAATCAGAATATGATGCTCCACCGATTAAGAAGTCTTTCGGTGATTATCTGCGGGAGAATAATTGCGTTCCATGAGTTAAGAAAACAATACGTGATTATTGGAATGATGACGCGTATCAACTCCCAACCGATGACCCGTATGATTCTGATCAGTGGAAACAGAAATATTTCGAAGTCGAGTCAGTAAAACATCATGGTAATAACCCTCATGGATCAGCCACGTTTGAATATCCACTAGAAATGATCCAAGAGGAGTTACCTCCGAGTTACACAGACTATGTTACTGACATGAGGAAATTACTAGAAGAGCTTGAGTCACGCCTTGGTAGGTTAGAGGAAGCTCGCTCATCCCAGCTACAATCCAATCCAGAAATACAATGCGAGGAAAGTGATCCTTACTCGCTTTTGACGAAATCTGGAATTTGGAATGAGGAGTTGGATTCCATTAATGAGCATACGGTTCAATTCCCCGATGAGTCGATCTCAATGACTGTTCAAAAGAATGGGGAAGAAACATGGGTGCCTTTCAAATATAGTGATGATGACACACTTTCCTTACATGACACACAGGATCTCAATGATGAGGTTGAGGTTAGTTTATTCGAATCTCAACCGAATTTAAAATATAAGGAAAGTGACCCCATCCCAGTTGTGCACTGCACAGAATTAGATGATGATCATAAACGTGCAGCCCAAATTCTCCTTGAATCAACTTCAAGATTGGTACAGGTCAATGATCAAGACGAACACGAAGTGATCGGTCATAATGAGCCACTCCCCTCACCTGACATGTCTGATTTAAAGGTGGAGGACGAGCCCCTTACAACCGACACTTCTAACTCTTGTGAAACATGTTTGGACCACTTCTCTGAATCGAATGATGATATGATTCAGGAGATGAATGAGTTACTTGATACGACTTTGGAATTTGAAACTATCCAGTCGAGGCCACCATCTGAATTATTGAATTTTGACGAGTCCAGGCCTCTTCTGAGTAGTATCAATGAACAAAGTCCGCACTTTAATACTTCGTCTACTGACCCTCTATCTGTCTGTGCAGGGCTGAAGCAAGAGAGCGTACATTCGTTTACCTTCAAAGACGATGGATTCATTGGGCAAATCATCACACTCTTCAATGTGGAAAATGAGTTACTCTCAGCTGAATTTTCCAACTCTTTGGATGATTGCTTGGCACACTTTGCAGACTCAAATGATCCCATGATAAGAGACATAGTGAATGCCTTGTAAGACGATATTTCGGTAGTCATCACTGACCGAGAGAACCCTTACTCTGAAGCCCCTCCCTCCCCAGATCCTCACTATTTACCATTAAGGGAGGAGGAGCTAAAAATTGAACCGAAGTCGGATGCTTTGGAATGTGTTGAGATTACACCACTTCTTAAAAAAATTTTGCAATTTAATTTACTTATAGTCTCTAATTCACCATGGGATACTAACTTCGAAACTTCTTCTGTCGCAGGTAAATTGTATATACTCTGGATACCTCAGGCGAATCAACGACAAATTTTTGATGAGGTACATAAGTTTCTCTGGAATGTCATGCTCCAGGGCATCCAAGCCTATTGCAAAAAGGGCTTTTGGATGATCCTGTTAAGAAACCTACTGAGAAATTTATCACGATACTGGCCAGAAGAGGAACCTTACGGCATGACTGAGTAGTTTTCCCTGCTTTCTTAGGACTAGGGTAGTTTTTCTTTATGCTGTTTTAGGAAAGACGTTAAACTTAGCGCTCCTGGGAGGCAACCCAGCCTTTTATTTTATTTCATTCCTTTTTTTTTTTCTAGTTAGTTAGTTCAATGTTTGTGGGTAACATTACTGCAAACCCTCACGAGACTACAACTCGTCCACTAGGGGTAACCTAGGGGTTTAAAGGCTTGTTGCATGCGCTAAATGCAATCGAGAGCACCTGCGAAAGTGGTATAGGTAGGATCTTCTTTTGTTTTTCTTTTTGTTATTTTTTCTTTTGTTGATTTCTCTCTTGTGCTAACCTGTTTTGCGATGATATTTTTTCTGAGGACGCCTCTTGATTCTCCGTCCAGGTACTATCTTTCCCTCATTCCTCTTTTACTTTCGTTGTCCCATATGCATTATATGCTTATTTCCTTTACATTGAGGATAATGTAGATTTTAGGTTGGGGGTGGGAGATTAGGTTACCTAATCAGTATTTTCTTGGTCTTGAGCAAAATTTGTGAAATTTGTGAAAATTTTAAAATTTTTTCTGGAATTTCTATTGAATTCATAGTGATTTTGAAGGATAGTTGTGATTTTAACATGATAAGATATGTGATGTTGGTAACTTATGACTCTTGGATTTGGCCATCTGCTTGAGTTCACAGTCAATTTTGAATTGTTAAACCATGATTAGAAGTTGTAAACATTGATTGAGCCATGATTTCACATATCACCTCTCGCTTACACATTAAGTTTTCGGTTCGATAACTGAATGATTAACTTGGTAAAAAGAAGAATTAAAAGGCTGAATCTTCACCATAGGTTTGCTCCCTATAGGTGAGAATTTGATTCCCCTCATTTGTGTTACTGCTCATAAAGAATATCCAAGGCTTGTAAGATGAAAAGTTAATCTGTGAGATAAGTGTTGGTTTCAAGTTTTGATTGTCACGAATTACTAATGATATCATGAAATTGACAATTGGATCTCTTACTGATTGTAAGTCGAGATTATACTTTCCACTCGTAGAACTCAATGTTTAGGAATGTTCTAATTGATGGATTAATATTTTAAACTTGATTATGAAATCTACCGAGAGCTTGATTCCAAGAGAAAAATTCCATACACCAATTATGAATCTTAGAATTTTCACATCTCAGCTATTTGTTCACAAGTCACTTGAGTCTACAGGAATTGTCTTTTATTTCTGAAATTATTTTTCGCATGTTTTGCTCGGGACTAGCAAAATGTTGGTTGGGGGTTGTGATCAGGGTCGAATATTGCATATCAGACCCAGTAATTACCTGATTTTACATACATGATAATGTGTAAATGCCAGATTTTAATCGTGTTTTTATTACAGGAGGAAATCAGGAGCGTTAATAGCAAAATAATGTTAAAAGCATGGATTTAACGCTCCGAAATTACCAGAGCACGGGATGGACTCCAGAAAACTAATAGTGAAGAATATACACACCTGGAATTTGAGGAAAGCACGATAAAGAGGCCTGAAAAGGGTCCAGAATGCAAGATCACATGTTTCCCGCCATCCGATCAACTCGAAACTTCGTACATATGATGGGGGCCGTAAATTAACCGTACATATTAAATTTCAGCCCTTGCAGATCTCGGGAAGTGGTCCAACGGACAGATCAGCCCGTTAATCTATAATTTGGGACCCACCTGATATTTGGAACTGCCTCAAATTTGGTCCTGACGGTGGAAATAATATGAGAAAGAGGATGGACGGAGCAGATCTTTCGTAAACATCTCGGTTGGGCCCTGTGTATGGGGAGTGTACACCGAGTACACGGTGCACCGGATGTGCACCGCACCGCCAGACGGGTCAGCGAGGCGCTGACCCGCGCCTGTCTTCAAAATCCGGAAGAGCCGTCCAGCGTCCGCAAGCACGAACCGTCGGTTCTCAGTTATGGGCCCCACACATCGCCCAAATGAGTAATCCGGACCGTCCATCCGCTTCCTGGGGCGTTCATTACCACTGCCTAGATGGCAGAATCTTAGTCTGGAGCAGAAGATGGTGTTCTAGCCGTTCAAACACCAAACAAACGGTCGGGCAGAAAGTCAGGTGGACCTCATCAACAAAAGGCGAAACTCTGCATTCCCAAACGGTTTTTCCTCCTCTATGCAATAGACGGCGTGGATTTATTGAAGCAACGATGGAGTGGGCCCCACCAGAACGGACAGCGGACCGCGTCCCTGTTTTCGCGTCCGCGTAACCCGGCCGCTGGCCGTTTTTGCGAAGGACAGTGGGCCCTGCTCGTCAACCTTCCGGAAGATCTGATCCGTCCATCGTGTAGAGGGCCATGAATACTACAAAACCATGCTGATATTCCACTCCCATGCGTACACACGTGTGCGGTACGGAGGCCACAAAAGGGATGCCCGGCGACGTTCAAAACTGATCTTTTCATATTTTCTTCTGTGGGCCGCGTCAATGGACATTCAAAACCACCCATTCTTGACTGAAATTTCATCCTGAATCCAATGGATGGGGTGGATTTTTCAGAAAATACCTCTGTGGGGCCCACCGATCACGGTTGCTGAAAATTTGTACTCAAGTCCTTCTACGACTCTGCCACCGACTCCAGCCATCCAACACTATAAAAGGGGAGTTTTGGACGTGGGAAAGCCATGGAGAGCCAGGGAATTTGAGATCCAGAGCCAGGGAGAGAAGAGAGAGAGAAAGGAAGTTGAGTTGTATTTTTTTCTTCTTTGCTTTTAATTTATTTATTTTATTTTGAGAGATCTAGTCCACTCATGTGTGGCTAAACCTCTTAGCTAGGGCTAAGAGGTGAAGCTTGTAGTGTGATGGGAACTCTTTGCTTGCCTTTTGTTTAGACTGATCTGATATTGATTTGGGTTTAATTAAGGGAATGTTTTCAGTCTTTAATGGTCTCATTTGTACCGAAATTACAATGGGTCTGCAATGGCTTTGAGCATGTTCTTTTTCTCTTATGTTTATGACGTCAGGAAGCCCTGTTGTTCACCATCGTCTCCTGGGCATGGTTGGATGTCAGTACCTTTCCTAACCTTCATACATTGATTGGTTGGTAATTAGTTTAATTACATTGTTTGCTTTGTCTCCGGGCATGGTTTGGTGATGGAATCCATTCTAATTCATATACCTTTCATCTTTTCAAAACTACATCAAAGGAAGTTCGGTTGATTTTCATGAATCAAGTGTAGATCTCCCGATCTCTACAAGTGGATCCTCTGAATCCCTAGTTTCCCATCTGAATTCTTTTAAATTTTAGTTTAATTATTTCACCATTATTCCTCAAATCATAATTGGTTTAGATTTCATCTTAGCCTAGTTCTAGTTCTGGTAAATTTTAGATAACGTACAGGTTTCAGTCCCTGTGGATTCGACCTCGGTCTTACCGAGTTATTACTACATCACAACCCTATACTTGGGGAGTGAACACACCGAGGACCTGAGGTGCATGATAGTAACAGGGTTCCTTGACTAGAACGGCAGTTGTTGAGCAACCACGGCGATGAAGGGAACTATCTATGCATGCGCTGCTGGTAAAAGTAGTTTTTCAATTTCAACGGCTTTCTCTTGGAATTACAAAAAGGTTTTAGTCAGCGGTACTAGTGCCATTCCAAGCAGTGGTGCTTGGTCATATTTGATTGCTACTCATGAATGAGCTTATCTGCTGTAGCCTTTTGGAGGTGCTTGGTCATATTTGATTTTTAAATTGTACTTCTACAAAACTCTTAAGACGCTATTGCCATTGAGCATTTAGTCATGAAGTTCTCATGCATGCTTTAACCAGGATTATATTTTACCTTTCTTAGTAAGATTTAAGTACGATGGACCACGCCCTATGGTTATTTCTTTTTATTCACCATGGCACCTTTTTGGCATTGCTTTCCTAGTTAAAAGAAAGACAAGCTGTTTAACATTGCTATATGTTTCCGTGGTTGTATTGAGTAGATTACAACTACATGCACCAATCTCGAGTAGATTCTAACTACTTGCATTAATTGTAAAACCGACTAACCCATTCTTGTGGTTGGCTTGGTTTGACTACCGGTCCTAGGTCGGGCCCTCTTCGACTGTTTTGGCCCAAAATCTGCCTCTTTCTAATAATTAAAAAAAGAGGCAATTTAACAACTAATCTGTTGTTAGCCTAGTGGTTAGGGTGTTTGGTTTCCAAGTAGAAGTTGTAAGTTCAAGGTCGGTCGATTCGGTACTTTTTTTTTTTTTTTTCACTAAGGAGTTATCTCTCATGAATCGACCAGGTTTTAAGGTTTTAGTGCTTATGTTCTAAAATGTTGACATGCAGCTGCTTGTGGTTTTGAAAATTGGTTTCGGCCATATCAATAGCCACCCTGTTAAGTGCTAGAGGGTTGTGCAGAGAAAAAGGGCCGAATCAGCCCATATCGGTTGATACTGGTGATACACCCCACATTGACACTAATACAGGGCGATCTGACCATAAAGGAGCCATTTCAAAATTTTCCAACTTTAGTTTTTGTAGTTGTTTCTTCAATCAACCGTGGAGGAAGCTTAAAAACTAAATTTATACTGGATCTAGACTTATTTTGGATCAAAACACAAGATTTGAGTGATATTTGATAGATTGAAATGAAATCAACCATTTTGAGAGAAAAATAGAAAAAGGTGAAAAGTATATACATATACATATATATTTCTTTCATCTTCTTTCTGTTGTATTTCAATGTCATGGGCCATAATATATCAAAGCATGCTTTATATGTGTTTGAGTAGGTCCTCTTTGATTGACTTTCAGTAGTCAAACTAGCAGACAACATTCTTATAAATTTGTGTGTAGGGAATATACTTGTGCGGTGCTAACAATTTAATACCTAGCTTGTTTTCCTAAAGTTTATGTTTGCCACTTGCCTAGGGAATTGTGCACTCTTAGTATTGATGGAAAAATATCAATGTAAGAAGTGCCCCTTAGGGCCTGTTTGGTTACTGGGAATTCATTCCCTGGTTTTTATGTTTCTGGGAATGGTAGAATTGGTCTTTCTCTCCATCGATTTTATAATCCCCTTCGGTTTGCAGATATCCACTCTTTAGTCGGCTAGCTTGTGTCAAAGCTCCATGGACCCTACCATAATTTATGTGTTTTTATCTCATGATCCATCAATTTTTCCACTTATTTTAAGGCATGAGCCTAAAATTGAAGCAGATCCAAACACGAAGTGGGCCACACCACAGAAGCAATGTGGGGATTGAATGCATCCAAAACTCTAATGGGCCACAAAACAGTGGGGATGGAAAAACTCACCATTGACACTTCCTTAGGCCCACCATGATATTTATATTACATCCAAACTGTTCATACAGTTTCAATTATACTTGTAAGGATGAACAGAAGACACAAATATTAGACTGATACAAAACTTCAGTGACCCTAGGGAACGTTTCAATGATAAGCGTTCAATCATCACTTTTTCCGTGGCATGGCCCACTTCAGTCTAGGGTCTATCAAATTTTTGGGTGAGCTGGTCAAAGTCTTGGCCCACTAAGATGGCTTCTATAAAGGAACGGATGATATAACTTCAAGATGCACAAAAAGGAGCAGAGGTCACCAAGCTACATACACATTTCAAAATGTCTTATTCTTTTCCTGGTAAGCCCAATTGAAGGAAATAAGAAGGAACAAAAAAGAGTAGAAAACTAGACCCTAACACTATTGACCAACTTTTGCTTCAAAGTGCTTGTTAGCATTCCCTTTCTATGAAATTTTGCTTAATGTCAATCTCATCAAAGTAACAAGATTTCTATGCAGACACATAGAAATCTTGTTACAACATTCCTATACATGCAATAAATTCTGTCTGACGAGCTCATAGTCGTGGCGGAAGGCAATAAATTCAGTTAGTTTGAACATTATTGCTTGGCCATTAAAATGGGCTGTCATTTTTATTTTCCCATTTATCGGTTGGTAAGTTGGCACAGAAAAATGCTTCATTTAATTGTTCATTTGTCATTGGTTTGATATCAATCTGTCAAGGTCTACAAAAGATCCCTAAGAGATGAATTTCTTTTGCTTTTGTTTAGCAGTCACCACCGGTCTTCACCTTTGCCAATCAAGCGGACTGGACATCTTTGGAGACAACAATGTTGGCTTTACAAGACATAAAGCACTTGGTTAAGATAATTGATGAGTCTAGGCCAAAGAAAGCTCTATGCTCAGAATTTGCCAAAATAATGTAACAGGTAATGTCAAGCTCCCCTTTTCCTCTGGAATTCCCCCCCAAATCTGCATCTTCATTCCTCTGTTAAATGAGCTTAGGGCGTGTTTGGACGGGCCCATCCCATGGGATTGGATTGTATTAGGGTGGATGGCAAGTAATGATGGTCATTTGTGTCGGTGGATTGCTTGGCAATCCCATGGGATTGCTATATCCAGGAATTCACCACCGATTATGTTTGGCTCGCTGGTCGATCCGGGATTACGTCGGCTAATCCGGGGATTGCTCTGTCTAACCAAACATGTCCCAAGCAAAATAGATGGGATTAAGAGGGATTGGGTGGATTTCAAGGTAATGATGGTGATGTCGGTGGATTGTTGGGATTGCTATATCCAACTTCACTTTGTTTGTACGCCCGGCCAAATCCCGGGATTGCTCCTTCCAATCCATCCTAATACAACCTAATCCCATCCACCACCCTGCTGCCAAACAGGCCCTTAGGGAGCTTTTCGGATGCTTAAGCGAATCCGAATGGTGGCCACACTTATACCATTGGTGGGCATCCTATAATGACATGATGTTTAGGTTACTAAAAGGCAAGCCACACTTATACCATTGGTGGGCAGAACATGACATGATGTTTCTTCTGTTGATCATCCTATAATGCCTATTTGTATTTGTGTGTATATAATTTTATTCTGCTTTAATGGTTATTAGTTTAGAGTACATTTGGTTGCCACTAAAGAGATTTTTCTTCATATTTCATAATTTACAGAAACCTACTAAGAGCCTAAGAGTAGAAATTCCAAAGTCATAAAATTTTTTTTCTATGCCTGTGAAATGCTCATGAGCCAAATGAAGGAAAAATGACTTCCTGATGTAAGATGTTAGAAACTATTCATGAAATCTAGGTTCCAGGGTGTGTTTAATAGTTCAAAGAGTGGTTGATGGGTGCATATATATGTTGATTTCACTATACAGGTTCTGATTTTAGTATCGAAAACGAATCCCATTCTCCAACCATCCAGCTAAGATATTGTAGCATGACAACAGTTATTGGACTGTGTCTGCGAGTTAAGCGTCTTACTGTTTCCCTCTAATTGTTGCCTTGGTCCCTTGTTGGCATTGGCAGTCCGGTCCCCATAAATAAATAAATGTGGTCTTGTCTCATTTCTTGTCTCAAAACATTTAATTGGCTTTGAATAATGTGGTCTGTAAATGGGACTTGAACATTCAAAGAGTGAAACAGGGCCTTGTAATAACAATTGAAACCAATAAGATTTCCCTTGCTTTTCATGCTATTTGCCACAAGCATCGATGTTCTTTTAGCACGCCTTTTGCAACCATTTTTATAGATGTTGACAATCATTGAACTAAGCGACCAAAAGCACATGAAATTCTGAAGCGTTTTTGAATTTGTTGAACACCATTTGTTGATGTCGCCTTTTGCAACCATTTGTTTTTAAGCTCTCTTGCTACCCTTTTAATTCAAGATCACCGAAGGTTTCTCTCTTTGCTCTCATATGTTTTTGCTTGGATATCCATATGCTTGTACATGTGTCAAACAAGTCTATTTTAGACTTCATATGATAACTATGTTTTTTTGACATTTAAATCTTGAGAAAGAAACCTCAAGAGTCATTAAAAGTAAAATTAGAGCCAGGGACATGCCGTGGAGCAATCGAATGTCGATATGGACTCCACTATAAATTATTGCTAATGGCGAGTTCTTCTTCTTTGCAGATGCTTTCAGACTACCGAACAAGCTGTAGTTGTTCATCAGCCAAGCAAAAGTCATACTCAAATCTTGCGTTGTGACTTTGTATTATTTGTGGAACCTAATGTTGTATAATAGTTTGATTGAGTTGGTTTTGAAAACTTTAAATAGTAAATAAGTGAGATTTGATTGTTTGATTGAGTTGTTAACTATTTTGTTGGTATTATGACTTTTATGATTAATTGTTTCATGAGTGGATTGAATGAATGGATTAGTAGTTTAAATAAATATTTAAAAAAATTAAACATTTTTAGCCTCGCTTTGTAACCGAGGCTTGGATGGATTTACTAGTTTGGGTAGCTAGATGTGAATGTGAATATGATGAAACATATTATATAACAGGCGTATATCAGGATGAATATGATGAAATATATTGTTAACAGGTGTATATCAGGAATTTTGTGTGGAATTTTGAGCTGTATATTTAAATAAAAAAAAAGAGACTTTTAGCGACGAAAATTTTCGTTGCTAAAAGTGGAACGAATTTTCTAAAAAATCTTGGAAATTTTTTGGTGAAAAATTTCGCTTTGCTAAAAGTCTTGGAAATTTTTTTGCAAAATGAAAATTTTCGCTAAAATCTTAGAAATTTTTTTCTAAATGAAACTTTTATTTTGCTAAAAGTCTTGTAATTTTTTTGTGAAAACTTTCGCGACTAAAAAGTTTTGGATATTTTTTTCAACTCTTGGAAAATATTTTTGGCGAGTGAAAGTTTTATTGCTAAAAAGTCTTGTAAATTTTTTTGTGAAAAAACTTTTTAAACATTTGTTAAAAAGTCTTGGATATTTTTTTGGCGGTGAAAATTTTCTTTGCTAAAAGTCTTTGAAGTTTTTTGGCGAAAAGTTTATTGCTAAAAGTCTTGAAAATTTTTTGTGCGTGAAAATTTTAAACACTTGCTAAAGGTCTTGGAAAATTTTTTTAGTGACGAAAATTTGTCGCCAAAAAGCTTGCATTTAGCGACGATTTAAATTTTTCGCTGATGAAAGTCTTGTACATCAGTCTTTTAGCGACGAATTTAGCGACCAAAATTTTCGTCACTAAAAGGTATTAGCTGCGAAAATTTAACTTTTAGCAACGAAAATTTTCGTTGCTAAAAGTGGTGTTTCTTTTAGTGTTTGCAGTTGTACGTGTGTTTTGGATATGCATGTCTCAGACAGGTGTGGAGTTTACCAACCTCATATTAGAGTAATTAATGTCGACTAATCTGCCAAGTCCCTTTTAATGTAATCTAATTTTCCCGGATACGTACTGGTGATGTGATCTGGATCATAAAGTTAACTAGATCATTTTCACTCCCATAGTAGTTAGGAAGGACACTCTATGTACGCCGTCAATTTTGGCTTTGTGTGAAGGTACACAACATTGCAGAGATACTGCAGATTTCTTTTGACCCACCCATCCAAGCTCTTGAAGTGGTATCAAAGGAACCCATGAATGATCTCTGATTTGTAACGACAATCAATGTAAGTGATGGTTTTCCCATTTTAAATTTTATTGTGTATAATGCTTTTGTGTCAATTAAATATCTATATCAAGGTATTGTGCCTTTTCTAGATCAAAATCCAATCTCAAAATGTGCTGAGAGATGAAAATGAGAGGGAATTAAAAGAAAATAGATCGAATAAAAGACCGGGTATGAAGAGAATTTTTTTAAAAAAAGGTGGGAACGAGAGCTTTAACCGCCCCTGCAATTAGAAACTGCCAGCGTAAGTGTGCTTTTTTGACAGATGAACTTGTAAAAATACTCTCATTTGTTTTCTTTAATTAGTAGTAAAAATCATTACTTGTGAGGCCTAGAAGGCAAATGCATAACATCCAACCCATCACACATGCGCACCATACACTACACCAAAATCGTCAATCTGGTACGGTGGGGATTTTGGTTGGAAACGGCTCTAAGCCTCTCCTGAATGTGAAACGGTAATGAACCGTACTAGACTAGTTGCTTTTATTCACTGTTATTTCCATTATTTTATTGGTGTGTCCTAATTGAGTGTTGAATGTTCTTATTTACTATTATTATGCTTTATTATTTTATTTTGAAATAGATGGACGGAATGGATTCTATTTGTAACCTCTGAGTGGACCCCACATGGCCCGAGCGCCACATTACTATAAAGAACCGCAGACTACAAAATATTTTTCTTCATTTCCTGACCCCAAGACGCCCTAAAATCCTTCATTTGTAACCTCTCTATCTCCCTCTCCCTCCCTCAATCTCCCTCGATCTCCCTCTCGCGATCTCAACCCTCTCTCTCGATCTCCCTCTCCCTCTCCCTCCCTCTCTCGATCTCCCTCTCCCTGCAACATCCACCATCCCACGACAGTCCCCAACACATGGGTTATCTAACATTGTAGAAGCAGCAGCAGCAGCTCCATATCTGTCATCCACGGTTGAATGGTGAAGACTAAAGGGAGGGAGTGAGTGCAGCAGCAGCGTGTAGACAGGTACACCCAACCCCCTCTTACAACATTTGTTGCAATATTGATAAATCCCTTATTTCCCTGCTTTAGAAAACTATAAAGGCTAACCATGATAGTTATATTGTAGGCTTCTTGGATGTGGTTCATTGGTAGCTAAGCCACATGGTCATGAGAAACCCCAAACCATTGTTATCTTCTTGACATTGATACTGGATTTTAAATTATTGTATCATTATCAGAATCAATAATCCCATTGGCCTTTCACTGCTACAGATAAATTGTTGTTAAAAAAAAACAGTGAATAAAAAAGTCTGTTGCCAAAAATAAAAATTAAAAAAAAACAATCTAAAAAAAAAAAAAAAGCAAAAAAAAAAAGATAAATTGTTGTAGGTTTTTGAAATTTGTTTCAATAGGTGCATCTACAATCAGAGCAAGCATAGGGTAATCCCTCATCCTGCTTCCTTGATGCAGGGGTTTTAACCACTAGCTGGTAATAGTGGCCCAATTTGAAGATGGAAGAACGGTGACATCCATTTCCATAGTTTCCTAAATCTGTAGTAGGGGCATTCTAGTCAATAACTTTAGCTATTGCTTAAGGTTGGCTCTTCAATTTTTGCTGTTGACGGTATTTTAAATAGCATTTGTAGTGCTACATGGCATGGCATAACATACACATAGAGTTAATGAAGTGTTGCATATGCTATGTTGGTTGTAGTTTGTGGCGTAGGTAGTGTCTGCTATGGGAGATCTTGCTTTAAAGCTTAAAAAAATAAAGTTATTCAGTTGATGTTAGTTTAGCACTTTCAATTGGCAACTCATTCTCATCCCATATGGCACTAATGTATGGCTTATCCAGACCATCCAAAATGTGCGTCCTATCATGGATGGAGCATTCCTAGTTCAAATGTGAAAAAGGAAACTCTTTACATTCCTAGTTCAACTGTGATAATAGCTTGGGTTGCCAATGGGTGCGCTAGTGTCAAAATGGATGTAGTGAGGCAGAGTCCAATGGAGTACATTACAACTGTGGTTGGCCATATGTTACTGGAGATTTTAGTTGTTTAGAGAATGTACAAAATGCCAAAAACCATAGTTGTTGAAGAAAGAGACCAAATGCAATGGGATTATATAGTTATTGTAAGAGTTAACTTTATTGTTATCCTGAGGTTGGTCATATGTTACTGGATATTTTAGTGAGATGTCTAAAGATAGTGACTTGTGTGCAACATTGGTGAAATTAGTCATCTTGCTTCACTAGTTGATCTTGAGATGAATGCTACTGATGTTTTAGCAAAATGGATTCCCACCTCCGTTTCATGTATTGGGAAATCTCTGCACGTAAGTTTACATTTTTCTTGATAATTCTCCTGAGGTGGTTGGGGGGCAAAGATTCTGTGTTGCTTAATGACTAGTGACTTCTTGTCATGTAGTTCCTGTTGCTTAATGACTAGTGACTTCTTGTCATGTAGTTCCTTTCCTTTTTATGAGATTTTAGTCTGCATATTCTTGAAATGAAATTGTTATCTTGAAATGGCACTCAATGAAATTTATGTGAGCTATTCTTAGATTCTGTTTTTTTTTTTTCCCCTAATTTCCTTGTTGTTTTTATCTAATGCTATCTTTTGTTGTTACAGTTATGACAGTGCTTGATATTGTTGTTACAAAAGTGTGGGGAAGCATTCACTTCAGCCCTTCAAAGAAGCGATGTCACTATTGTGTCCTGGTTTTGTTCCCAGGAATGCAATATTATCATCCTCATGTTTAAGGGGCGGTGCACCAAATCACCAAATTGGTTGTATTGGTGGTTAACATATAGAAGTAGATCTTCTGGTGAAGGAAGGTGTTTCTAGGCATTATTTATGTTCTGGTTCTACATATTGATTGCCTTGATGGGATTTTTTTTTTAGTTCTACCTTTTTTTCTTTTGAATAAAATCTCATCGCCGTTGACTTACAAGAATAAAAGAGAGATAATATTAGTTCTCTTCTTGAGCAGGAGTTGAAATTTAGCCACTTTTTGCAGTCTTCGAATGTTGAAATTTACAGGGTCTCACTTGGGATCAATTGGATTGTATTGCCTTGCATTTCAGTTTCTCCCAATTGCACAAGGATCGTTTCTTCTCCGCCTCATAGATGTCCCTTTTGAGCATGCAACAAGGTACCACATTTTGTTGGGAAATGTCACAATGGGGATCTTCATATTGCCAAATGGTGACGAGATTTTCATAGGTGGGCCACATTGTTTAAAACTTATGGCCTAAAAAATCATGTTGTTTTACTCTTAGGTAGGCCACAATATGGTAATCATAGGACTCAAGAAAATGGTTGTTAATAAAAATTCTAGGAAGAAAATGAAAATCAAGCCAGGGCAGATGGTAGTGCATTTGGAAAAAAAAAAACATGATGCTGCTTTTTTCTTTTTCTTTTCTTCTTTCTTTTTTTGTCCTGGATGGGTTGCTCTGCCATGTTTTTCGGATTCCACAACCATGGCATTACTGCTCATCAAAGTGTAACTGTGCAGTTCATATGTGGTATTTTGAAGACCAAGGAACTTGTTTTGGATGTTATTTTGCTCTTGCTGATTTTGGCAGCGATCAATCAGCCAAAAACAGTGAGATTGTAAAGTCAACCATCTTTGTAATAAAGTTTATGGTGGGCCCATGGGTGTTTCTGGAGCTATTGTAATAAAGCTAGTTCCATTACATTAACTAGAATTCTTTGCATGCTTTACTCCTATTTTCAAGAAATGGTGAAGGGTGGGAAGCTAATCTTCTCATTTGATGCAACAAAGAAAGCTCGCTTTGGTGTGGTTGGTTTGATATTATCCTTTAAGGTTAGGTTGCAAGACTGCCAATTCCTTTTGGACTTCCAAGTAATCAAGACACAAGAACAGAACACAGTTCTGTTGGGGTTTCTGATACTGAATATTTCTTGCTCATTCTGCTTATGGAATACTAGTCTCATCTTGTCTGTCTCATGAACAAACCTCATCAAAATTTGAACCCACTCTTCAATCGTTTATCTGCTGCACAACAACAATGTAGATCCATGTAGGATACTGGATAAGCTGATGAATCCCAAAAAAAATTTTTACAGACTATTGCTGTATTTTTTTTTCCTTAACTGTTTACTCCAGGGATATTGATAGAAAGATCAAGAACCTCTCTATCAGTGGGCATCTTCCATCCACACCAGTTTAACTACAGCAGGTGCAGCCCCAGAATTGCAACAGGTGCAGCTTAACTGCAGCAAGCCCATATGATTCCTTGGGTGCTTTCAACACCTTCTTGAATTAAACTGTTGTTCTTGCATCAGAGTTCAATATCATGAATGATTATATGCTGTCAGGTTTGTGGTTGTGTACAAAACTCGCTTGAGTTCTCCTTGAAAACTGCTTTGTGGGGTCTTAGGAAATAAATAATATCAATATAAAACCTCCATATTTTGTAGGTCATATAAGGATTTTCATGGAAGTTCAATCGTACTTAGGTTGGTCCCAGCAGTTGCAATCATGGCTTTTGCTGTGTGGGGTTTTGGCAATGATAATAATTGGAAAAAGAGTAGCACATATTATGTTTTGACCTCTACCTGCAACCTTTGCTACTGTGGACTGGAGCAACACTCATTTGCAGGTATTATTGATTATTAACATTACCTTGTTTCCTTTCTCCTTTTTCTTTACGTTTTCTTGTTCTTTCTTTTCTTTCTTTTCTTTTTGGTTAAAAATGCTTGCTGAAATGTGTCTTTGGCGCTCTTGGTTTTGTTTTGGCTTGAGTTTTCCATCCCCTTCTTACTGGAAGTATCTCTCTCATACTGACCCCTTCTTATTTTCTTGCACTGTTTTATGAACAATAAGATATCACCCACGAAGAAAATGAACCTCTGATTGTTTGACATTTCATATCTGGTCTTGTTATGGATTCATATGTTTTTGATGTATTAGATGGTGACCAGAGATACCATATAAGCTTTGCATGTTTTTAGCCTGTTGAGAATTCAGAATTGATTAACATCTTTGTTAACATACATTTCATTGTTTATCATGGGCTATATGCTATTTTCAATGTTTATCCCACTTGATAGACCCACAAGGTGATTCTCATGGAGGGGCCAATCTATTGGACGGGGTGGATATTCCATGCACATTATATGTTGGAAGTTATCCGCTGTTGGATGGAAACTTATTGTCCAACCGGTTGGATGGGCTTCTTTCGAGCGAGGTATTGAAACACCAGTTTGGGTTTTAGGTTTGTAAAAGTGGGGTACTGTTTTGATGATCCAAACCGTTGATAGGAAGGGCCACTCCATGGATGGACTATGAACCGAAGATTCCTGAATTTGGAGATCCTAGCTGTAAGATATGTGTCATCTTGTCTTCGTTGAATGTAGACAGTTGCTGTATCTTCTACCCTAACTGTCTATTTGCCAGCCATCTATTGCCTATTGGACGGTTAGATTCTTCCTCTCTAGGGGATTTTGTGTATCATCCATCACAATGGGGCTGTTATGTCAAATGCTTGGAATTATATAATTCATGGCTGTGACTAGCATCTATGGGCAATTGTATATGATATGTGGTTGTGGAGCACATCTTTGGACGGTCCACATCAATTTTCAATTTTGACGAGTGGGCCCAGGGGGCGAAAGGTTCGGTAATCCAGAGCAATGGCCTGTTTTGTCTTGCCCTCAATGGACCATCTCTCGAAGATCTCTTCAATAGGAAAATCTTGACCTTCTGATTTGTGACCTTCTGAAAAATAGCAATCTTCTTGACAAGTTGGACACCTCCATGAAGGTAAACTGCATTTCTTTCTGAAACTCAGAAGCTGTCTGTAACAGAAATTTAATTTTCTTTACAGCTTGTATAATTTTTTTGCCCACTACCTTCAGATGCATTCATTTTGATCAGATTGGTAGAGTGCCTAGCATTCCCGCAACTTATACTTCTATAATCAACAATAACTTTTTGTTAATGTATGAGCTGTGTAGCTGAGTAGCATATTCGGATTACGAAACTCCAAAATAACAAATTAACTCTCCTCAAGAAGCATTGATCTTAATTTATGGAAAGGCCCCTTGATCAGATTTTTGTTGAAGATATACAGTTGTGGTTGTTCATGAATTCTAATGCTTCTATATCATCAGGAAATCTCTAATGCTTTTATTTCATCAGGAAATCTCAGATGATTTCCATGGTAGCAATGTTATGTTCATCCCTGGAGTAATGACTCCAACAAAAGGATGGATTTTTTATTTTATTTTATTTTTCTTTTTAAGCTTTTGCTATGTAAATTGGGTTTTTGAGCTGAGTCCACTCTTTTAATGCTTATACAGGTTTTGAATGCATATAATGTTGGTGCAAGAATAGTCAAGGTCAACTTCATCACTATAATGTAAAATACATGTTTGAGCGGATCCCTGACATTGTGGAGCTCTTCATCTACCTGACGACTTTCATCGTCTTTTTATTTCAAGTCTTCCATTGCAGATTTTAGTTTTTCTTATTAGGTTTACAAGTAAAATAATGTTTTAGATTACTATCTTCTGATTCTTAAATGAATATGGCTTCAAATATATTTGTTTATTTATTTGATTTTATTTTTTACAGCAGGTTTTTTGGTTTAAAATCATTCCAAAAAATATTGTTTTCAAATATGACCGTTGGCACCAGAACGGTTTAAAACCGTTCCCAAAATTCCGTTTCTAAAAATTGAAACGGTACCCAAAACGGTTCTGAACTGTTCCTGTTTTTCTATGACGCCTCATTTAGGAACGGTTTGGAACCGAAGCATTTAGGAACGGTTTTAAACCGTTCCTAAATGACAATTTTGGTGTAGTGATACCATGATGATATGAACAAAATATCAGGTCAGTAAAATTATCTCATAGGGTACAATTGAATTAGGATATTTTGAATAGTTTATAACATTATAAATGGAATGCCCCATCTTATGCAATAAGCTTGATGTGCATTTATTGGATGGGTTGGATGTCAGACAAATACCACATACCCCCTTATGCAGTCAAGTACTATTATTTTATTTTATTTTTTCAATTCTCAGGCAGATATCCCTTGCATCCCCGGAGGTTTTTTTTTTTGGGTTGGACAAAGTGGGGCTGGGTAGCCTGAGAGTGGGATAACTTCTTTTTTGTCGGTCTTTCTTTCCTACGATAGAAGGCCCTTTCGCTTTTTGATCCCAGGCCCGCCCGAAATCTCTTATATAACTATTTCAGATCAATGAAGATAGAACAGTTCATTAAAAAAAAAAAAAAAAACCACATAGCCCGGCATCTCTCTATTCTCCACTTTCTCATGTAAAGAAAAAGTACAGGAGTGTAATAATGTAATTTCTCCTCTTAAAAACTAATGCTCAGTAATAACAGTTTCTGGAGGAATTATCTGGAAATATCCATATTCTCAATGAACTCAGTGCGAAAAATCCTTTTAAAAAAAAAAAAAAAAAGAAAAGAAAAAAGTTAAAAGTTAAAGAAGACTCGTTACCATAAGTTACTAGTCTCTTTCCTTTGTGCAAATGCATGTATTCACAACAACAACTTGGGCTTTTAGCGGCGCTTGAAAGCGCCGACAAATAGCATCCAAAGCGCCGCTGAAAATATTATCGGCGCTACTCAAGCGCCGATTAATGGGTATGTCGCTAAAAGGTTCAGCGGCGCTACTATACTTTTATTGGCGCTTGTATGAGCGCCAATAATAACAGCTTTTTGCGATGCTAATAAGCGCCGCTAGATGTCAAATCGAGCGCCGCTATAGCTGGCCTCTGGACATTTTTTCGCGCCGCAAGATTTCTACAGAAGCGCCACTAGTATCTTTTCTATGGATTGAGGCCCTGGCATGCCAGTAAATTTTTTTATTATTATAATTCAATCAAAACCTGTATTTTTTAAATATTTGAAACATAAAAATGATGCAATACAAATATAACTGAATATGAAACAAAATTTATATTACTTGACAATTAAAATATATATATATTTATTACAATAAATAAAAACAAATTCATCTATCAAACAAAGTTCTTGCCCTCTCTTCAAGCTCCTATTGCCTGCCAAGGAGATGTTTGACAGTTTCCACAATTCCTGAAGCTCTCATCAAGAGGCAGCTCCAATTAGCACTGCACTGATTGATTCTTCCACAGAACTGTCACTTGTGCCACCACTGCACTTGGAGCCATTGGTTGAGAAACCTATGCCCGTCTAACTGAAGAAAATGATTAAGGCAACCATTCTTCTCTGTTGCTGATACGGTACTTGCTACAATTGACCATTGTTAGGATGCATTACCTACATTCTTCATAATATTTTCTCTCTGCCTCTGCATAACAGCAATCAGCTCTTTGACTCTAGCAAGGTTTGTGAGTCCATCTTTCATCTCAGTTGGGGTGAGGAAATCTTCTAATGTCATATTGCCTTCATGCAGCAGCTAGGACTACCAGACGAACACTCAGGATCACTTGGGCATTGGTGTACAAGCTCTTGGAGGCCAGATTCCAGTCGAGGAACTCTTTGGAGCCAAAAGAAATGAGAAATTGTTCTAGGTTTTTTAAATTAACATCTTCTCGGTTCAAGATCTAAGCTAAGGTCCTGAGTCCACCACATGGGCCACAATGGCACATGCAACCGCATGTCAAACTGTAAGTGTGAAGATGCGTGTGTGGGCTGGCACAAAGCTCCTGAACTATAAGTGTTGTTTCAAGCACCTGCTTTCCCATCTGTAGAGAAACAACTGCATAATTTTGGTTACTTGAATATCAAATGATTAAGACATTTTCATTATATCAATATCAAGCTTACATGGAATATGATGATAATATAGAAGAATGAAAATGAAAGAAAGAAAGTGGAAACTAATTCTGACAAACCTTCTCACAGATCGGGATGAAACAGTTGTTGCAGTTAAAGTTTTCAATCTTCAACGACGAGGAGCTTCCAGGAGTTTCATGGCCGAGTGTGAAGCCTTGAGAAATATGCAAGATAAATGCCAGAAATGATAGCAACCCCAGTGACAGCGACTCCAAGGGACTTCAGGATCTTCATGGCAGAGATACACGATTTTTTTGACTTTGGAGAATTTCTTTTTTTTCTTTCCAGTAGATCCTTTACACCGCAACGCAAAGAACAAGGATCTCGAACATTAGGTCATACTCAAAGAATACCTAATGAGAATAGAGAAGCACTTTCAAGTTATTCCAAAGAGGTTTATAGAATATTCGTGCTAAGAGTCCCTATGGTAGGATTGAGTTTTTTCCACAAGTTGGTCATGCTTCGATGATCAAGGCATCCAAGGTATGATGGGTCTCACTGTGGATGGTCAATGGACGAGAAGATCCTCCTTGAAGAATCTCTAGTCCGGTTTTGGTTGGATGTGGACCACGATATATTTTCTTTCCCAACCATCTATTTGTTGCACACAATGGTGCACGCCTGAAGATCATATCCGGAGAATCATTGGCCTTGTTTTGGTTGAGTGTGGATAATTACTATATTTTCTTTCTTAATCATCACTTTGCGGGACACATTATACTTTTCAGACAAACTTGGGGGATTCGATGGGTATCCCCAAATGGATGGAAGAGACAGAAAATGGGCATTCTGATGGGTAATGCCCCAATGGGTGAAATGCTCATGATATTTAAATTTATAAAAAATAAAAAAATAAAAAAAAAAAATAACAATTTTGGAAATTCCAAATTTAAATGATTTCCAAAAAAAGAAAGAAAAAACTAGAAAGTTCCACTTAGATCCGGTGTAGATTTGACGCCACAACCCATCATGTGATTAGATTCCAAAAGAAAAGAAAAAGGAATTTACTGAAAAACCCCAATCTGAACCGAAATGGGGTTGATTTTTCATATCTCGCATATCGTATTGAGCCGATCGATTTTCATAACCATGTATTTAACTAGCCAATTTGTGGATATTTTTACCGGATGGTTGGGAAAAAATTTCAAGATCAAATTCAAAGAAAACGATGTCCATTAATCAGAGTTTAAGATCTCTCAACTAATAGTATCCACAATAGCTTCCATAATTTGGACAGTTTGATTTGGGCCTTTTCTTTTCCACTTTGCCAATAACTCCCCATTCACAAACAAGGGGCATCATAAATATCTTTCAAGGGTATTACCCAATAATTTGTTTGTAAATAATGACTATAGAATATGAAAGCAAACAGAAGAAAGAATGCTAACCTCAACAGGCTGCTTCCAGTGCTTCTTAATTCCTGTCAAATGACCTCTACCAACAATTGCAACGACTGAATTATGTTCACTGGCAACTTTTAGTAATGTAGATGACATATACCTGATGCATGAACGAACATAAAAGAAACGGTGAAGGAACTATATATGCTAGAAGCTTATGTCATGAGGATGAACATATTTACTAGCTCAACACAAAGAAAAGAAAGGGGAAAAAAACTATTCCAGTTTGAAATATAAAAATCAGGGTAAAACTTTAGCAGATGAAGGTGCATCAACTTGACTGTTAGCCACCTTGAACAGACTTTTATTAGATGCAAAGACTTTGTTGTGGGTAGCAATAATCCCACCTTTCCAAACTGCTAGTCTCCTAATGTCTTAGTTTGCTTGGTTTACTTGTGTGGCCGAGCAAAACACTAATTCAATTGAATCAGTCAAAACAATACTAATTGAGTTCTTTTGGCTTCTTTTTTTTAATAAAGTTGCAGTATCAATTAGAAAAGAATAAATAAAAAAATAACAACAAAGAGCACCACTAACTCATTTAGTAAACATCCAACTCTTGTTGTTACCTCAGTTTCAAAAGGTTCCAGGTCAATGCTAGCCAATCTGTTCAAACAGACACAGAGACAGGTAAATGATACTTCTCATAACAAACATAGACAGTGGCTCTACATGCATGGGAAGATATTCAAAGTAGAGGCCTGATTCCTGAGTTCTCTGCATACATGAAAATATTGATCGAAGAAGAAGAAGAAGGAAATTTATTACATCTACAAAGAAGACATGGAAAGTGATGGATGTGCATGCCGTGCTGTGAACGAGTTGCATATTCATTCCCTTTATATATATATATGACACACACACACACACACACACACACACACACACACACACACACACACACCACAAGTAAGAATCATTAAATAATTCAATAGTGATCAGTATGCTTCAGAGTTCATGTTCTAAATAAAATGCATAATGCAACAAAAGAAATTACAAACCTGTATACATTCATTCAATGAATCCAACATGCTCACACAAATCTCGGTCTCTGCTCCAGCAAGTTCTCTCCCTTTGATCTTCTCTCTTCAACTATAGCTTTCACCGTAGAAGATATTCTTGCTCTAGCCTGCATACACACACACACACATAGAGTCAGTCAAAAGTTCTGGTTAGAAAGTAAAAGGAGCAAATATCTAATTTGAAATGACACCAATGGTGGTAGTTCACTAACAGTCTCACAAAGGTGGTGATCCATGCACCCTACACATGTGATGCATGTATCAGAATCAGGATCTTTCAAATTAAGTGGCTGCATCACCAACATTGGAAGAAAAAAAAAAAACTGCATCAGCCTCAAACGGCCACAACACCTGCAGCTTGACAAAGGGAAGACCCAGTAGCCAACATAGAGATTCACCATAGCAAGATCTTGAAACAGAGCCAACTACTGATCGAATGCAACCGAATTCAAACCCCATTAATCGGCTAGAGACAAATCACATCTACCAACCTCATGGGCTAATGCAATCACTTGCACTTGCGACATGATGACAGCATATGGATGTATCAAAACAAACCCTTGGCCACCAAACAGATAACCATTTCTAGGATTTTGAAGAAAAAAAAAAACCTTGAATTTGCTCCAATTGATCCCAGATGTGCAACAAACAACCACTAGTCTACTCACCTGCTAGACGCATAGACGCCGCTAAAAGAACTGTTTCTGAACAGTTTTTTCACAGAAAATCGCAGATAAGTCTCTGTATAGATTTGAAAGGCCCCGATAGGCCAGTAATATTTTTTTATTATATATAATTCAATTGAAAAACCTGCATTTTTTTAAATATTTGAAACAAAAAAAAAATGATGCAATACAATTAAAACTAAATATTAAACAAAATTTATATTAATTCATAATAAAAAAATATAATATTTATTATAAAAAATGATGCCAGTAATTATTATTATTATATATAACTGGAGGGAAGGTTTTTTTTTTATTTTTATTTTATTTTATTTTTTTTTAAAGGTTTGCCAGCTGGAGAAAGTCCTGGGATATGACCGATATGCAATGGTGCCAATCCAGGCATGATCCTAGCAAGTTAAATTTTCTTCTATATACAATATGTGGGATTTGCTAATTAATACAATTCTAGATACTATGGCAAGATAAATTTTCTTCTACACTATCATTTGGAATTCTTTTATTGATTCTTGGGACCAGCAATAACTATAAAACTGAGGCCTTTTCAATTCACAATCCACTATTTCTTCCAACTTTTGAAGATAATGAGATGGGTGTGGTAATTACGTGGAGCAGAAATGAACTGGAAAGATAAGGAGAAATCTCCAAAAACAAACCTCTGATACAAGGTGAGGTAGTTTTTGTTGCAAAAGGTTAACAAACAGAAACATTAAGGCTCTCAATCTCTCCATACTTTCTCAGCTCCTCAAATAGATCCTCATAGAAATCCTACAGTTTCAAAGTCATTCAAACCACAAAAAAAGAAAAGAAAAAAAAAAAAAAAAAAAAAAACCTGTACTAAACTAAACTTAGAAGGATTAATCCAATCCTTTTTGTATATGAATTAATATCCTTATCAATAGTGAAAATCACACACACACACACACACACACACACACACACACAAAAAGAGGGAAAAAAAAAATGAGAAATCTTGATATGGAAGCAAGATATTCAAACAATCAGTGCTACCAGATGAGAAATTGCAAAATCTTACCAACTTTGAAGGGTCATATTAGCTACCAACTTCTCACCTGGAAATCAACATCCCACTCGATTCTAGTGCATAGGCATCCACAACCCTCACCAAAGTAGAGATTCAACACCATTTTGAAGGGTCTTGTCTTCAGTGTTTCCCTGATAACATTAAAAACAAAAACAAAAACAATATCCAAAAGCGAAAATATAAAAGACAGAATGACAAATATAGTAAGCATCTAAAGTAACTTCACCAATACCTTTGTAAGAAATTACAACTTGGGGTCTTTTGTGCTGATTCAACATACCTTTTCAACAAAAATGGTTGCTCTTCTAGAATGGCAGTCTTTAGATCTGGCCTCTCTGGAAAGGAAACCTACGAGTTCAAATGCAAGAAAACAAACATCATGACTGTGGATCTAGTGGGCACCAAATGGATGCACCATAGGCCAAAATCTCAATAATATACAATATCAAAATGAACCAGGAGAACTTCGAAGTAGAATTAATGGAGAAGTGCCTCTTCTGTAGGCAATCTAAACTCATCTGATTTGTCTTTGATATTGAGCTGCAATTCTACCTTTATATCTTTTAGTTCTCTTGCCTTTTCCTTATCAATTGCTCTAGGATATCTGATCCATCCGAATACAAGTCAGAACCTGAATCTGAATCTTTCTCTACAATGTGAAAGAAAAACCCATAAGAAACAAATTCAAGGAGATATTATACAATTCCACTGGAATAACCAGCATTTCCATATGGGCTAGCATTCCATAATATTTCTTGTGGTGTGGCCACTTGAGTATTTTATCCGCCTCACTTTTTGTTTCACATCAAAAAAGGATGCAATGAAACTGATGGACAGAGTGGACGTCATATGGACATTGCGGTGGGCCTCATAAAGCTTTCAGTTACAAGAGCCTGAAAGTACTTGGGCCATATCCACAATTCGTTCCTCCTGAGGGACAAGCACCATAACAGGAAAGAAAGATCTGTCGCCTAACTGTGAACACATTCAATTAGAAATTTCATAGGCATAAAATGTAAATAGATTCAACATTACCAAGCTCGAATTAAAATCCAAGCATGCACTAAGCTGTAGATATCTTTTTCCATAAATAAAAGCTGGGGATGTATATTAACAGAAGGAGATTTACCATGTAGTGCCCATCCATGTATTCAAGAGTGGCACCAATTGGAACTTGTGAATCGTACACAACAAGTCCAACCTGCCATTGATTATATATTTTACTTAAAATGCTCAATGTGTAGTGACAACTGACAAATGAATAAGTAAATGAATATCAGGCAATTCTTACCTTTGATCACTTGCTTAATGGGTCTAGATTGACTCCTCTATTTATAAAAACACCAGTCTAATGTTGTCTACGAGTCTTAAAAAAACAGGAAAAAGGAAAAATGGAAATTGTCAAGCCACACGAGAGAGTAACTCTTCCTTATACAAAAGTTGTCACAATGGCAAAATGACACAATATAAAAGCTTGGCTCATATACACACTTGCATACTTACACGCATATTTGTATACATGCATGGCTGCGTGTATAAGGAAATGGCCAAAATGCTACTGCTTTAGTAGAAATGAAAGGCTGATTACCTTCAACCACTTACAAAGATCTAAATGCCCTGGTAATGTTATGCACCCAACGCCAATGACATAGTTGATTTTCCTTCAAGAAATAGTTATTCTTTGGGTACAGTGCTATTCTTTGTAGGGTTGGAAGGTTTATGAAAGAAAGGTTTGAAAAAGAGTGTCGTGATGCAAAAACGAGGGTTTTGGAAGGGATTGGAAAGATGCACTTGTTGGTGATATGATGCCCGAGACAGCCTGTTCCTAAATCATGAAGTCCTCTTTGGAGCCACCATATTCCTCATTACTAGATACAAAGGCACAAAGATATACAAACAATGCTTAAAGCAATACAATTACGCACAAGAGAGAATTGTTGCAGCCGAGCCCTTTAGAGCATGGATGACAGATCCAAGATTTCCAAGATGATGATGATTCAATACTTCCATAAAAGGCCTCTAGTCTAATTCTTAGATCTTTTGGACATTGTTCTTACTCCTGAGCAACAGCCAGGACTATTAGACGAATCCAAATAGTTGGGAGAAGGCTAGGATGATGATGGGCAAGACTACGCCTTCGAATCACTCCTTTCGTGGAGATTTCTGATGTGGGTCTCTTTGTGTTTGCTGTTTAGATGGTCTTGACATTTTGTTTTTTTTAAAAAAAAATTGGCTTGTTATTTTTGTTCTTCCCTTTTCTTTTCAATTTTGGCCTTAAAAAGTATCATCTTTCAAAAAAAAAAAATTTGTATTCATGCATATTAGGAAGAGAACTCTCTTCCTGATGAAACACAAAAGAGCCCCATCTCATAAAATTTGGAAATTCTACAGAGTGGAAATTCCAAAATAACAAATTATCTATATGCCCCTTAAATGGCCATGAGCCAAATGCAAGCTTAATGAATTACAAAAAAGTGGCATATACATATTTCAACCAAGTGCATGTCAAGTAGGTGTTTGCATTCAAAGCCAAGATCCTTTGTGGAAAAATGTGTTAGCAAGTCTGTCCATTCTCCATTAGATATCAAAGTTACATAAATAATGTTGTTATTTTTGTTATTTTAAAAAATAGCTTCAACTCTATCAAAGAAATAAAAGCAAATAATTTAGAGGGGAAAAAAAAAAGCATGTCAAAACAGAAAATAGTGGAAAAAACAAATTACCCTTCCTCTTGCCTCCCCCTTGATCAACATAACGAGCAGTATCATTGAATACCCGCAGCATTGGAACAATGCCATTTGAAGTCCCATTTGTGCCACGAATATAACTACTTGTTGCACGAATGTTATGAATAGACAGGCCTATCCCTCCCGCTGATTTGCTAATAACAAACAGCACATTCCTTCAGAGTATCATATATCCCCTCAATGCTATCTTCTTTCATGCACACAAGGAAGCAGCTACTCAACTGACAAACCATGTGAAACAAAAAAGAAATGTAAACAAACAAAAGAAGATAAATACAAAATATAAAATTCAAACGGATTTAGTGACTGGTACCTGTGGCCTTGGTGTTCCTGCATTGAAAAGAGTAGGGGAAGCATGGGTGAACCAAATTGTGACATCAAATGGTATGTTTTAAGAACAGAGTCAATATCCTCCTTGTGAATTCCAACAGCAACCCTCATCAACATATGTTGTGGCCTCTCTACAACCTTTCCTGAAACCTTCAATAGGTAGGATCTCTCGAGGGTTTTGAAATTCAAGAGTCGAAGGTTGATATTTACAAGTAGCAGAACAATCAACATGAAAATTAACAGCAATGGAAGAAGAGCAGATTCTGGATATTTTACACTAATAAGCAAGATTTCACCTTCATGATTATCTCATAAACATCATCAGCAACCAAAGGAGCCATCTGCCCTGATCTCTCATAAACATCATCATCACTAATAAGCAGGATATTTTTTTCCTTTTTTCAGAGCTCTCACCGAACTGAGACTGATATGTTCAAATCTGGAACCAAGTCAATATGGTGCCCCCTTATTTTACGAGGCATGATATGATTATATAATCACTCGCACAAAAATCCAGTATGAGTGAGACAGGACCACTCACGATGGTGGCCCGACCAACCTAAAGTATGAAGTCATTAAAAGTGATTTACCGCTTATAACCAGTTGTGACCTTCCATGTATACCACCAAAAGAGGGGACAAAAGGGTAGGCCACAGCAAAAAAAGGGCAAAATTCTGCTCCTCTTCTTTTTGGGGAATAACACAATGTTTTTATTTTTTTTCCAAGAGAAAGGAAAAAAAAAAAAAAAAAAAAAAAGAGCCACTAGAGACTACCAGATATTCGGGCCAGCTTCAAACCAAAAAATAAAATAATAAAATTTTCACACTCCAAGAAAAGAAATTCACATCAGAACAATAACACAGCATAATCTATAAATAAAAATAACAATAAAAAATAAAAACATTTTCCATTGAACCAACACGAACCTTAAAATCACCAAAACCACCCAAAGACCCAATTAAATAAAAAGAACAAAGCATTACAAAGAAGGGAGGAATGCAATACAAAGAAAGGAGGAATCCAAGAAGAATCATCACATTTCAATTAGGAAAGCGACATCAGCAATGAAATTCCACATCTAGAAAAGTAAGCGCGCATTGCCCAAAAAAAAAAAAAAAAAAAAATCTCTGATAAAAATCTCACCTTGATGATCGGCATCTGTCCACCAAACGTCAAAACAAACCCCATCTGCAACAATAACCTAAATGTATCCCTGATATTATTCGCATTGAACTCCTTGAAACTCTCTGTGCAATCCCCGCCCTGCAGCAGGAACGCCTTCCCAACGGCAAGCGTCCGCCACCGCTCCTCCAATTCCTCGCCTCCCAGCGAAGACGATCGGCGGAAAGCTCGCGAGCGTACGGAGAACCGATTCGAGATCTTCCTTGCTTTGGGATAGACCGGGATCCGGAGTGCCTTCTTCGATTTCTAGCCGTCGATCGCCCAATTCGATGACCCGACTTGATTTCAACGGCCGTAGAGGGCTTCTTCGCGGTGCTCGGCGGCGTGGACGCTAGGATCCGGGTTTTGAAGGAGATCTTCTGAGGTGGGTTGAAGGAGGGCAGCCGTTAGGGTGAGATTTGCGGCAGCAGATGGCGCCATTGCCGATCGGATGGAAGCTCGAGAGAGAGTTACGTATACTATGCGGGATTTCTAGGGTTAGGGTTTCAAGAACGGGGCTTTCTTCCGATCGAGAGGCGCACTCAGTATAGAGGCTCGTAAACATCGTGAGAGAGAAAGAGGAGAGAGAGAAGGAGAGAGTCGTGGAGTTGCGTAGGAGAGAGAGAGAGAGAGAGAGAGAGAGAGAGAGAGAGAGAGAGAGAGAGAGAGAGAGAGAGAGAGAGAGAGAGAGAGAGAGAGAGAGAGACGGGTACGAAATAGGAGAGAGTGGCGCAGGCCAGTTGGTTTTTGTTTTTTTATGGTACGATATCTGTCGTTAGGTCTTGCACAGCGCCGCTAAAAGTGTAGCGCAAATGCCGTGGATACCCCCTTTTGTTGTAGTGATTTGATTAGATATATTCCAATCCTTGATCAATTAGACTCTTTTTTCTTTTATAGAATTTGCAACGTTAATTTTCATTTCAACACCTCAATGGGTGTTATCATCACGTTTAGGGCCTACCTTGATGAATATGTTGAGCGGTTTAGTTGTTACCCAGTACATTTTCAAGGTGGCCCCACGGAAAGGGTAACACACCTAATCCGCTTCATTTAACTTCGAAAGTTGAATAACACCTATTGGCACGCCTGCTAAGGTAGTGAAAATATGCTGGTGGCCACTGAACATGTTGCATGTAAGTAATTTGATCTGAACTGTCCAAATCGCTGGGCCCATTTGGATATTTCACAACCCAAAAATTTCACTGAATGGGTGCACCTAATAATTGTCCAGTTAGCTTTTGCCCACTGAACGGTTAAAATGAAAAAGTTCAAGATCGAAATTCTACCATGATCATGAGTTGGAACTGCCCAATCAGATGCATCCGATTGCACAAAGAAATAAAAAATAAATAAATAAATAAATAAATAAAGAGGAGAGAACGACAGAGACAATCTCCGTCTGCTTTTTGTATTTTTTATTTTTATTTATTTTTATCATTTTTTCGTTTGTGAACTGCCAAAGGAGTTGTAGCCTCGAATGATCCCTGGAGGGTACGCAAATTACGTACGGATATTCAATTTCTTCGAGTTGAACATGGCTGATTGATCCAGACCATTGGTGTGTTGGGCCTCGTTCTGGATGGACCATGTCATAAGAAATTTTCCATAAGCCGGTTCCAAAATTTCAAATTTCTGGCTTCACATAAAAGGTTGGTGATAAATAGAACAACAGTCCAAATTCAATTGAGGAAATTGCTTTTCTCATGCATATGGCTCAGTTTAATCTTCTAGAGGACACTTGCCCTTCTCAAGCATCTGATTCCTCTTCTTTAAGTTCCTAGTGTTTTTCTTCCGGATCAGGCAAGGCATGAGAAGAGCTTTTTCTACTTATTCTTCTCTTTTTTTTCTGTTTTTTTTTTTCTTTTCTTTTTCTTTTTTTTTTTTTTTTTTTTTTTTTTTCTTTTAAAATATAGGAGAGCTTTGCTTGGGGGTGTCACATGCAACTAGTTTGACCGTAGTCTAAATAGAGAACAGTTGCGGCCTAGTTAGTTTTTCCACATCTTACCTTTCCAAAAAGGTTAGCGCTGTGGTGAAGATTGCTAAGAACAAAAAATTAGGACGATCCACTCATCAAATGGGCCGTACATGTACTTTGTATAAGATCCCACATGATGAGTGTATCACCTGATTTTCAAAGCAGGGCCAACATTTTGGATGGGCTGGATGTTGTACACACTTTACACATTGTGTTTGTTGTAATGAAAATAATTGTGCGAAGATATGTTTGGGTGGCTCATTGACTTGCTACTAAAAGTGCCAGGTGAAATAAACAACATGGGGACCACACATACAAAACAATGGTCAGAGATCCTTCCCCATTGTTCTCGGTGATGTGACCCACCTGAGTTCTGTATCTGCACCCCAATGTTCTAGAACAGAGGACAGAACATAATAGACGAGTACATTTTTACATATATAACATAATGGTCCCATAATCTTGAGTAGTTTACACGCTGCATTGGATTCTGTCCGCCGCGTGGGCCAAATTCTACAAAAGAGTTCCTGTTTTGTAATAGTTTAACTTGTTTTTATGCAGACTGGCCTGGTTCGGTTCGCAGGGCATCAGAGAATGGGACCCACCTGAATTGGCATACTTAGTGGCTTTTAGATGGACTTCCATCTAAATATATAACTTGTTTTCCTACAGGCCTAAGTAGAGTGTCGAGGCATGCTGTTTCTCTTCTCAGACATCTATTTACAGCCTACAAAGAGTTAGGATTTTCCATTCATAGATAGGCCCGGCATACTAATGGTCTGAATAGATGAACTGTGACCTCCTCAAAATCAGCTAATCCATGAGGATTTTGTTAGTATGGTGTGCCATGACATGTCAGTAATGATAATTATGATCATGTACATGCACGTGTGCCGTGAAAAGTTACTAATGATGGTTATGAAAATCTATATGTACATAGACGATTATGTATATAGGTAATAGCTATTATCATGTACATAAATGTATTGGGGCCATGTGGAAACAATATCAATTTAAAATTAAACAATAAGATATCAAATAAACCAATCAAAGAGAGAACACAAGATTTTACATGTAAAAACCCTCATGGGGGAAAATTACGGTAAAAAGTGACAATGAATCTATTATAATAAAAAAATGTTATAAGACATAGAAGATCTTACTGTTTTGAGAATTAGCCTAAAAAATCATACAAAACTCTAACTTTGCTCTCCATTTTTCTCACAAAAGCCCTAAACACATTCTCTATTCCTTAATCCCTTATTACAAACTCTTAAATAGAGTTAAAACCGTATTAGGAAACAAAAAGCACAATTTTGCAAAATTACGTAAGTCGATCAATGGGAGTGAGCTTGGTTAATTTAATCTATTATTATTTGATTCTAACTCAGGGTTGCTTCTTCACGTACCTCCAATAAGATGATCATGTGTATTTGGTTTTACCTCATGCACCATATAATTAAATTTGTGAAAAGCCCCAATTATCTTTGATTTTCTAAGTTATTTAGACGAATTACGAAATTCAATTTGGCCACAATGGCCCCTAACTAATGGATCGTTGTATTTCATGGATTTCGTTACCCTAAATTTTATAACCATAATAGCAAAATTGGCATACTCGTGAAAAGTTGCTAGCAATACTGTCTTCCAAGAAAGTGCTCTAGCAGTAGCACATGAAGCCATACACATCTTGACATGGGCATATAGATGTAAGATATTTGGATCTAAGTGATCCTTCGATTTTTCTGCATTTGATAATGAGAAAAACCATTGGATGGGTTGTATCCACTTTCGTAATCAATGGAATCCATCAAAACTATGGAAAAAAAAATAAATCCTAATTAAAAAAAAAAAAAAAAAAAACCGCGTAACAAAACCTATTTGGCTCAGTTGATTGATCGACTGAAGTGTTCGATTGATCGAACATGCCAAATTTTGTCTAGAAACCAAGTTTGGAAAATTGTGTTGAGTTTCAATTGAATTGACGACCAAATTTGATCGATCAGGGCTCTCCTCAAGCGATCTCAATCAATTAAGGGTTTCTGATCGAGAGTGACCAAAACACTCCAGTGACTAGACTAATTTAATTCGAACAAGCTCAATCTATCGATGAGCAGGGTTCCATCGATTAAAGTTGGCCAATAGTGTCAAGAGACTTAAGAAACTAAATTCGAATTTTCATCGATCTATGATTGAGTGATTGGGAGATCAATCAAGGACCCTCGGGCTGTCTTGATTGATCGACTACATTGATCAATAGTCTCTGTATTTTTCAAATTTTAAATTTAAAAATGTATGTTGGGTCATCTTTCTTGAATCAAAGGTGGACCCCATTTGTTGGAATAATATGATTGAATTGTGTGACATACTAAATCATCTTAATATGAATTTGAAACATAATTTTCGAAGCGTTCGATTATTTGAAAGATTCGACCCTACCGTAAATAGATGAGTGAATCCTAACGTGTCTCGTATATGTACGGTTAAGATTGAAGATATGTTTGATACGATTGCTATGATTATCATGATTGATTATCTATTGTGTTATTGTGATAATATGCTAAGATAATTCTTCTGTATTGATTCATACTTAAATGACTTTAAATGTGAATTAAATACATGGATGTATAAACCATTGCGATCATTAAACAATTATTTCCTCTTGAACAAGAGATTTATATATTCACTAAATACGTCGATACGTAGACGTTGAGCATGCATTACATGCATCCATTGTAACTTCATTCACACCTTGTGCCTGAGTTCCTAGGATCTACTTGAATGGAAATGCGTGGTAGATTCATTATCATATGCCCACAATAGTGGAAGTCTACTCATAGAGTGGACGTATGATTACTCATGCCTACCTAAGTGGATGTCTGATGGGTACAAGTTACTCATGCTTACTTATGGTGGATGTCTGACGGGTAAAGGTTACTCATGCCCACCTATAGTGGATATCTGAAGGGTACAATTTTTGAGTTGACGAATATCCAACTAAAGCAAGTGAACCATCATCTCACTCGACATGCATCTCATGCAATCTTTGCATCTATGCTCATATTACATACATAATATTTGAGTTTAATTGTGTCATCTTATATTGTGTTATGTATGAACCATGTTGAGTTGACTCACTAGCTTGGTCAACTAATGTTGTGCATTAACAACTAGACAGAGGCGGACGATACAAGACGATCTAATCAGGTATTGAAAAATAAGGTCAAGTTGGTGGATGCAACTCAAGACCAATGATCGTATTTGGCAGAAGATGAGTTTGTTGCATTAGATAGCTGAATTGATTTTGAGATTGATTTTAGGAATTTTAGTATCCATTTATTCTAACTGCAGATAGTTGATTAAAATTGAAAATTTTTATAGTTATAACTTTGTTAGACGATGATTAATTATTTTAGTTGAATAAAATGGGTGGATTTATATCGGTTTTGAGAATTTATTATATAAATGCATGAGAATGTTATGGATAAAGTGTTATGAAAAAAAGTGAAAATAGTTAGATGTATGAATGTTAATGTGATAATGATTTAGAATATATGTAATTGTACATCTTAATTACTGTAAGATAAATGGATTTATGTACACTTAGTGCATGAGTCATGGACTGTAAGTCCAGTATGAGGGTGCACACTTTGTATCCGAAGTGTGGGACGAGACATGGGAGGTTCTCTTTCCATTGCTATGGATGTGGAAGCCGATTGGTGGTAGTTGTCTTGCTTGGTTTTTGGTGCCCTACTCTCCTTATTTTGTTTTCCGTGTGTGTGTGTGTGTGTGTGTGTGTGTGTGTGTGTGTGTGTGTGTGTATGTTTGATATTATATATGATAATGTATATCTTTTTTTTGATATTGTATATGATAGGTGAGGTCTAGTATTTTTGTAGAGCTTGCTTGAAAGTTGTAAAGTATTCTTTTTTTCTTTTTTCTTTTTATCTAAGAGCTACAAAGTTGCAGGTGGTATGCTCCTATCTTTCTCTAAAAGGGAAAGGGGCATACATTCTTTGATATTCTATATAAAAATCAGATAATTTTCTCATTATGTGGGCCACAACATACAAAATACCTCACAATTAGAAACTTCCTTTTAGCCATTAATTTATTTTGATATGATGTGGCCCGCCTAAGCTGTGAAATAGGTTTTTTTTCTTTTCTTTTTCAGAAGATCAGAAAAATAGTATCACTTAATTAAAAAGCTCAAATCTCACATACGTGTTTTATTGCATGTGCATAAATTTATCAAACATCTCTTATGAAATCTAATGTATCTCTTCTACATTAAAAAAAAAAAAAAAAACCCACTAAAAAATAAGTAAAAGTGACTAGAGACTCACTTCGCCCAAGGTGATTACCTCCATCTTTCTTCGGTGCAAAGTGTGGGGATGTATGTAGATGGGACCCCACGATTTGGATAATTAGGATATAGTTATATGTATGCACCTGCTGTCTTAGCTTGGTGGGGACGATAAGCAATCTACTGAACTCGCTCTTAGTTTGTCCAACCAGAGGCCATGGTCCAACAACCTATGTTCAATTGATGTACATAGTTATGGAAGAAATATGCCCCACAAATTTCCTAGAATAGAAGATCCTGGTCATGAATATTGTTTTGTCTCTGTTGAGGGTAAACAATTGTTTATTTCTCTTCCAGCATTCTATATATGCAAACCTAAAACTAAAAGGTTCAATTGTTGTCAGAAGTCTTAAATTTAATTTTTTGGGTTGCTCGACCGGTCGTGGGTCAGTCATGACCGGTTGAGGAAGCTGCTCGACTAGTCAAGCACTGCACAACTCAAAGTTCAGCGAGCACATGATTTCAGGGTCCGAGGTGCTCGACCGGTCGTGATCTATGCACGACCGGTCGAGGGGTCCTCTTGACCGGTCGATCAATCTGCACGACCAGTCGAGGTTACACAGATTCGTTTCCGGATTTGATGCGGACCGTGGAAATTTGAGTTGGTTTTTCGCAAGGGTGCGAAAGGGAATTTGCCTAAACTATAAATAGGTGTCCCTGAGGCTTTTCTAATGTATGAGAAATAATTCTAAAACTTTCTAAAGGGGTCCTAGGGTTATCAAAGGGTGTAGCAAGGTTGAGATTCAAGGTTATTCGAATCGGGTAAGTCCTCTCTCTTGTAATTTCTATTTCATAGTGGATTTCTATCGCTTTATGCGGTGATTTTTTTCCCGCAAGGGTTTTTCACGTTAAATCTTTGTGTTCTCTTGTGATTGCTTGTTACTATTGTATTACTATCCTAGATCTAGATCTATGTGATTCTGCAACACAAATCCTCAACAAGTGGTATCAGAGCAATCGTTGGAGCACAGATCTGAATCTGAGGGATTGGTAATAATGGAAAGCACTAGGTATGATATTGAGAAGTACTCAGGGAAAAATAATTTTAAGTTATGGAAGATCAAGATGATCAGTTCCTTAATCAAGCAAGGCGAAGATGGTGCTTTTGAGGAGCGAAAATCTACTATGACTAATGATGATTAGAATGCTCTTGATAAGAAGGCTTTATCATCGATCCGTTTATATCTCACGGATGAAGTTCTCTATAATGTCATGGGGGAGAAAACTGCGGCTAAGTTATGGGCGAAGTTAGAGGATGTCTATGTGAAAAAATTCTCTGAAAATTGCCTACAATTGAAGCAGTAGTGGTATAACTTCAAGATGACAAAGGGTGGAGATCTGGAGGCTCACATCAGTAACTTTAATAAATTGGTTTGCAAATTGCTGGATATGGAGGAAGTGATGAAAGATGAAGAACAAGCATGTATGTTGTTGAATTCTCTTCCAGCGTCTTATGAGTCATTCAAGGATACTATGTGCAGCACGAATAAAATCCTGCGTGTCGACACCATTATCTTAGCCCTTCAAGGGAAGGCTATGAGAAAGCTAAACAGTGACATAGGGGCAACTTCTGATGCACTGTTTACAAGGGGTAGGAATTCTGAATAAGGTAGAGGTTCTTCAGGTTCTAAATCCAAATCTAAGGGCAAGGGTAAAGGAAAGGTAAAGTACTGGAACTGTGGGAAGGAAGGACATGTGAAGAAGGATTGTGAAAATCCTAAATTGAAGAGAGAAGATTCTGAGTCTTCATATAAGGAGGCCAATGTTGCCATGTCAGATGGATCGAGTGGATGTGATGGTAATATTTTATCTGTATCCACTATCAGGCGGCCATACGATGATCGTAAGAACGAGTGGATTTTAGACACTAGTGGCTTCTCCTCCTAATAGGTTGGAGCAGATGATGCTCTTGATGCAGTAATAACAACAGCAACAGCAACAGTTTTTGGGCACCATTGCAGGGGCCCTTGCCCAGCACATGGGTGCGGTTCCACCTACACCACCTATGCACCTTGCTGGAAACGTGGGTACTAGCGGTCTATTTGAGCGATTCTAGTGCTCCTGACCTCCTACTTTCGCGGGTACTCACAGACCCGAGAAGGCCGAGTATTGGCTAGACTGCATCTATAAGATGCTGAAGCCGCTGCACTACACTGAGGCTGAGCAGGTTGAACTAGTTACGTATATGTTTGAGAAGGAAGCCAGTCTCTGGTGGGACAGCGTCCTACGGACAGTTCTTGAAGGACATGTGTGGACTTGGAACGCCTTTGAGACCCGCTTCCATGAGAAGTACTTCCCCCTCACGTACCGTAATGAAAAGGATGGTGAATTCCTTCGCCTCCGACAGGGAGGGATGACCGTGTCAGAATACGAGAACAAATTTATGAAGCTAGGAAAATACGCTCCTTTGATACTAGCAGATGAGTCGATGAAAATGCGGCGTTTTTCAGATGGGTTGTGGCCCGATATCCGCACTAGGACGTGTTGCGCTGGCAATCCCAATTACGCTGAGCTAGTCAACATGTCTCTACGAGCTGATCAAGATAGAGACAGAGTTTCTCAGACACGTATACCAATAGGCCCGAGGCCTCAGCCTGAATTATAGCACCAGCCAGTCTTAGGTAAGAGGCCACCTATAGACTCACCTCCTAGGCTTGTGGCTCCGCCGACCCAGCAAAGGCGAACGAAATGTTGGTGTACATACTGTAACAAAAGGGGGACACACTGGCCCCTTCTGTTTTACTAAGATGAAAGATAATAGTATCACGCCATCTCAGAAGATTGACCGTCAACCACTGCGTGTTGTGGCGACTCTACCTCAACAACCTATGGCAGTGTAACCAAGTCGTCCTCAACAAGCACGTGTACATATACTAGCAACAAGAGCATTTGGGACAACAGCTGCTGCGCCCTTAACTTTTGAAGTCACTGCCCACATTCAAGGTACCAATGCTATAGTACACATCCTCGATGAAAGGAAGACCAATGTATTGAGAAGTTGTTTCCCATTTCATGTCAAGGTTAGGTCACTAAACAGGAGTTGAACCTCCCTAGAATGTCAATAATGAAGTTACTGGAAGGAAAGTAATTAGGGTTCAAGTGTTAATTAAATCAATCCGTATTAAGGAATAGGCCTAACAATGTGTATGAGCTGAATTACAATAGCTGAGGTCAATGTATCCACAAATTCACCCATTAAATACGAACTTAATAAAAGCTTTAGCCAACTCTATACGATTAGAAACCCTTTTAGGATGATCTAGTAAGATATTTATTAACCCCTACCTTGGACATAGATTAAGACGAGGACTCTCTTAGACTAAGACCCAAAGGGCAACCTTACAAATAGGAAATTTGAACCTTTCAGTGATGGGCATTCCCTAAGATTTTAGAGTGATCGGACTACGGAGTTACTGAAATATACAACTGCGAAGCATTCACGGCTTGACCCATTTCTCAATCCTGGATGACTACCAATGGACTCACTGCTTGGACCCAACAGAAGACCAGAATCCAACAGGACTACGAAGGGATACAATGAGCCTTCAACCCTGGTCAGATAGATGATCGATGTATCAGGATCAAGCCTATTACAACTGTCTCTCTGTGTTAGTCGACCACTAAAAACAAATGTACTCCAAATAGATAAAGAAATAAATTATAGAAAACCATCAGGGTATAAGCAAGAGGTAAAGAAATAAGTTTTTAAGGGGGGTAGACTAAAATGTATCAGACTAGCATAGACAATATACACCCTAGCACGCATATAAACTTGAAATCAATAAAACTTAGGCAAATGAAATAATCAAATCTTTACTTATTACCCTTAGCCAATTTCGGGGACGAAATTATTTTTTTTAAGGGGGGTAGATTGTAACATCATAGATTTTTGCTAACTTAAAAAAGATGTCCTTAGGCAATGGGTCGATCATAACACCTTATTAATTTCTCAGAACTCAATCACAAAGACTAAAAATTCATTTTTAACCCATTTCCTTCAAAATCTCACCTTTCACCACCTTATTCTTCAAATTTTTCCAAATACTTTCATATTTGACATGAATCCTACAGTTTTAGTGATGAAGAACAATACATGAACTAAAATTTTCTATAAATAGTAATTAAATAAATAAAATAGGTTTATAACCATTAACCTTATAGAATCTTATGAAATAAATACGTTATTTCGATAGATCAGCTTCTCCTACCCCAAAATCATATGTTGCACGTCAAATAACTCATCCCTGTTTATAAGATACACCATTCCAAAAATTCCATGACAAAAACACCACCCAACACCACAGCGCCTGGGCGGCCCACTTGTTGCCATTTTCTGTACTTTTCTTCCAACTTTAAAAAGTCATATCTCCCTCGTTATAACTCCGATTTAGATGATTCAAAATCCAGATTGAAGCTCATTAAGTCTAGTTTCATATAAACATAAGTAAAAATATAATAAAAATTTTAATATAGTTAAGTCTAGGTTGTGGTGATAACTATCCGAAAATTATTAGTTTGGACAGCTACTGCTCCTAGAATTTTTTGAATTTTTCTACAACATGAAATTTATTGAAATTTGGTAGAGTTGAAGTAGACTTGATGTCGAATTACTGGAAAATAATTAAAATAATATTCCAACTAAACGTGCCAAAAAAAGGACGTAGAACTACCCTATGATCTTATTCTGTCGTAATTAGGGCATAATTTAGTTAAATACTAAACTGAATCCTCAGTAGAATTAGCTCGAACTACTTTAAATATGAAATGTAAGACCCAAAACTTGTAGAATCGTTAATGTTGCATTACCCTGAAACCTAGGATCAATCTCAAAACCCAGTTGATCACGGGGGCGCATCGAAACTTCGTATCGAACCTGGACCACACGTCAAAAGTCTGATGACCGCGAAACTATACGATTATGACCACTTTACTGGGCTTGACAACCATCTCAGAAATCAAGTCCTAACAGTGTCCAGAAACGCACAACAAAAGCCTAGAGCGAAGTGTGTGAGAAATGCGAATACCTTTAGAAAACGAACTCAAATTTAAGTGATTTGGGCCGTTCACTTGCGGGCCAAATATAAGCTTTCAGACCGTCAAAATCTGACTCAAATATACCATTGGATCAGGAAAAATTTCATACACATGTCCATGTACTCGTGGCCCTGATCGAGCGACGATGACCGTTGAACTGAAACTGGTCCACCACGGTCGATCCACAAATCCGATCGGACCGAAACCTTAACCTGACCCAGATCCAATGTCAGGGAGCTTAAGTCCAACCGTATATAGAAAAGGGGCCTCCAGGGGTGCTCCGTTAGATCGAAGCAGGTGCCTTTTGGCTATAACCTAAGTATACCTTGGCCTTGGGGCCATTCCCATCAGTTCTGGGCCTATATAAAGGCTTAAAACCCCCTCTCTCACTCCATACGAATTTTTTAACCTAGGTGAGAGAAGAGGAAAGAAAGAGAAAGAAAGAGAGAAAGTGTGGAGGAAGTTAGGGTTTTGCTACAGAGATCATTCCCTTCCGCTCTACATATCGAAACACCGCTACCGTGTCGTTGTTCCGATGATTCTGGTTCCGTTCTTAGGTAAGAAATCCTAAACCTAACCTGTTTTAAAGATTCAAATAGAACAGATGGTGGAATAGCTAACCTATTCCCTGTTATAGGTTGTTGTAGTGCTGTAGACAAAGACTTAGTGTTTAAATTGAGTTCGTTACGAGTCTACCGGCGAAAGGTGCGGACTATAAATATTTAGGTTATGGTTTTCAAGGCTTTCAATGTCAGTTAATGATTTATGACTGACTTGATTGCTGTCACATGTGCTTAGATGCAAGGATTTCCGTTTATTACATATATATGTGAACTATGTCGAATATAATGCATTTCATGTGTTTGTTGAAATGTTTGAATGAATATGAAATTATGATTTGTGCTTGCTAGACTTGTTACTTGAGAATACATGACCGTTGCTTGTGTGGCAACTCCCTTGTAAAAAGATTCGTCATAATATATGTTATAACTAACCTCTTACATGTGTGTTAAAATGTGTAATCTAAATGTTTGATAAAATGTCTGAATGAGAAATTGTTTGATGAATTGTCTTTACTAAGGGTGTTGAGATAGAATTCTCAACGACCTTATTTAAATGTATAATTCTCTTCATGTAGTCTTAATTTCAACTATGTGATTTATGTATAAAATGCATATGTGTAATAACATGTTCTATGTGTTTGATACAATGTCTGAATGAGTGAGCGTTTGATAAATTGTACTTACTAAGGGTGTTGAGATAGGATTCTCAATTACCATAGCTATATCAATAGATTCCTTTATATAGCATGCATTACTATTTTGTGATTTATGTATAACATGCCTATGTAGAATAACATGTGCACTATGTGTTCGTTAAGATGCTCAAATGAGATTTGTTTGTGATTTGGAGTGTGATTGGGGCTACGATGTAGTCCAGGCAAATTATTAGACATATATTAAGGTTGGGGCTACGATGTTGCGTGTGTGTGTGGGGCATTTATACGTTATAACACACATGTAACCTCTTATATTAAGGTTGGGACATTTATCAAACACTTAGACTACATATTTTGTTATAACACATGTAACCTGCTGTATGAATAAACCTACACTTAGAGGTTACATGTGTGTTATAACTAACCTCTACAATGTAGTGTGATTTGTTATAACACATGTAACCTCTTATATTAAGGTTGGGACATTTATTAAACACTTAGACATGTGTGTTATAACTAACCTCTACATGTGTGTTATAACTAACCTCGTTAATATGCTCAAATGAGATTTGTTTGCGATTTGGAGTATGATTGGGGCTACGATGTAGTCTAGGCAAATTATTAGACATATATATGTTATAACTAACCTCTTACATGTGTGTTACATGCGCGAATATCTCTACGATGTGTAGTCCAAGACAACATGTAGTCTAGGCAATTATTAGACATGTTGTCTTGGCCATTACATTTAAATGCTATTGATCTGGAGTGTGATTGGGGCTATGATGTAGTCCAGGCAATCGACAATAATTCATGTTTGAGTGGCCGAGCTAGTCTCACCACATTTGATGCCGGTGAATCCAAGTTATACGATGATCATCGACAGTGGTTAGCACTCCATGTCGATTACTTCAGCGTACGCTTGTACCAGTCAAACTTGTCTAATAAAACCGATTGTCATATTGTGTGTTCACCATGTATATTGTTACTGCT